>JAEAOA010001816.1:35000-225000 GCA_016746295.1 Potamilus streckersoni
CTGATGTTATTTAGCGCCATAAAGAAGGGTGTATATGTGATTTAAAAATGATGAAAGGTTTGGTATTGACCAGCAATATAAAAACCAAGCAGTTGTAAGTAAAACGATAAGATGGTGAGGGTAATACATAAAACTTCCCAATCAACGGAGAATGTAAATGGTGTGTGTTAATGAAGATTTAGATGAAAAAGTATTGAAAATAAGGGACGGTGTATATATATATATATATATATATATATATATATATATATATATATATATATATATATATATATATATATATATATATATATATATATATATATATATATATATATATATAAATATATATATATATATATATATATATATATATATATATATATATATAAATATTACATTAAATTGCTCATGGACGGAGAATAAAACTTATAGCTTAGAATAAATCTTTACTTCTTTCAGGAATTCTAAAATACAAATATTATATCAAAGAGTTCCTTCATGAATGTACGTTTTAATACTGATCACACATAGATTGGAGATCGAATCACTCCATCATAAAATTCTTGCGAATGAATGTTACATAGCAAGACACGCACTCTGGTGGGTTTTCGCCATTTAGCACGTGGGAGTGGGTTATACAAGTATGATCATTTCTAATTTTTGCGGTGACAATACTTCCTCCCTACAGATGGCTCTGTAGGAAGGAGTCCATTCTTCTGGGGCTGGCTTGATGGCATGAAGTTTGTTATTCACTGCATCATTCCATGGTGCCTGCCATTTCTGACTTAAAGACATTGATACTAGGTTTTAAATCAGTATAAGATATTTGAAAATCAGATGGTTCTTGGGGTAAGGCCATTTTAACAGCGCGATCGCTTTTTCGTTACCTTTAATACCAATATAGCTATTGTTGATGAGAATATTTATTAATAATGTGGTTTCCAGTTTTGTATTGTGCAGTGACTGAAGTATTGACAGTGAGTCGGAGAAGATGCTGTTTAAAATACGTTTACTTTCGATATATTGGAAAGCAATGTCTATTGCTCTTATTTCGGCTGAAAATATCAATGTACATTTTGCTAAGCGAACAGTTGTTGTGTGTTTCCCATTAAAGAAGGCTTTAGCAGCCTTCTCTTCATTTTTTGGTCCAACAATTATGTGTAGCTTTCAAATTCCGTAAGGAGTTCATGACAGGAGATGAGGAAGATGGAAGGATTTGTCTCGGATTTTTTCCATTGTGTAGCTTAAAAAGTACTTTTGGTTGCTTAAGTAGTCAGGGAGGTGTTTCGGAGATAAACGTTTTCTGAATTTTAGAAAGATCAGTTTTGATACTGCCATGTATGATGTTCTAATGCCAAAGGAAGGTATGGCATTTGGTTTATTTTCGAATAAGGTTTTGTATTTGGATTGAAAGGCAGTTGAAAAAGCAGAGTTCAGTGGGTTTGACAGCATACAGTATGGAAAGCCTTACTCTACAATGTGAAAAAGGTGGCTCGTTCGTTTCAGTGAGAAGCCTTTCACATGGAGATGTCTTAAATGCTCCCAGAGTCTTATCCTTGATGATCATCTTCAATTATGACTTTCTAGCTGAAACATAAACAAGGCAACTATAGTCCAGTTTGCAGCGAATAAACGTTCTATATAAACTGGGGATGACTTTTTTATCAGCACCCCAGTCAGTGTGCGCTACTAATTTAAGTATATCTAGAGATTTGAAGCATTTAGCTTTAAAGTTCTTGATGTGTGTAATAAAAAAAAATCTGTTAAGAAAATACCTGAAAACTTTATTTCCACAACTGGAATAGTGTTCCCTCCAGCACAGTGAACACAAAAAACTATGGATAGGGAACATTTAGATGAAATGCATTTTATAGGGTTATGAGTTAGTTTCTGTGGTTTACCAGCAAAAATTTAGGAACTCAAGTGTTTCGCATACTAGCATAATTCGGGTAGTGTCTGACATATTAGCGTAATATGGCTTGACATACTAGCATAATACGGCATAGTGTCTGACAAACTATCATAATACGGCATAGTGTCTAGCATAATGAGGCATAGTATCTGATATGCTAGCATAGTACAACAGTGTCAGACATATTAGCATAATGAGGCATAGTATCTGACATACTTGCATAATACAGCAGTGTCAGACATATTAGCATTATAAGGCATAGTATCTGACATACTAGCATAATACAGCAGTGTCAGACATATTAGCATAATGAGGCATAGTATCTGACATACTTGCATAATACAGCAGTGTCAGACATATTAGCATTATAAGGCATAGTATCTGACATACTTGCATAATACAGCAGTGTCAGACATATTAGCATTATAAGGCATAGTATCTGACATACTAGCATAATACAGCAGTGTCAGACATATTAGCATAATGAGACATAGTATCTGACATACTTGCATAATACAGCAGTGTCAGACATATTAGCATTATAAGGCATAGTATCTGACATACTTGCATAATACAGCAGTGTCAGACATATTAGCATAATGAGGCATAGTATCTGATATACTTGCATAATACAGCAGTATCAGACATATTAGCATTATAATTCATAATGTCTGACATACTAGCAAAATACAGCAGTGTCAGACATATTAGCATAATACAGCAGTGTCAGACATATTAGCATTATAATTTATAGTGTCTGATATACTAGCATAATACAGCAGAGTGTCAGACATATTAGCATTATAAGGCATAGTATCTGACATACTAGCTAGTCAGAATTTAAGAGAGCCTTGCTAGCTAGGTAGAGGATCGGTTTTTAATCCACGGGTATACTCCCTCAGTGTTTTCTTGTGAAAGTCACTTTGTTATTTCCTTACACGGATATATTGCCAAAGTGCTACAAGTGTCGTTAAAAACCAGCTTCAAAAGGATACAAGTGTATACATGTATGTATATAAAACCGTATCTCCTTTTGCATATTTTCAATAGTAAATAAATAATTGCAGGAAAAACACGTTAACGTTTAGACAACATACATATAGCAATCGATAATCAATATAAATATATAGATAATAATTTATTTATGAATGTAAATAAAATTATTTATTTCTTAAATTTATGTATTTATAAATGTAAATAAAATTAATCGAATATTAAAAAAAACGGGATAGGCTGTTCGGTGACGAAAGGCCTCAATTGTTGTTTCGTAGATGTAAAGATCGCCCAATGGCTTGGCTACGGTTGCTAATGGAGAGCTGCTGTTTGGCAACCTTATTAAGTCTCGAAACGGCATAAATGCTACATGGTAAGAAACCCCATACACTATACAATGTTGAAAATTTAATGTCAAACAACTGATCAAACATTCATTCAAGTAATTCATCTCTGACACACACAGACAGACAAACAGACACAGTACAACTAAACGATTACATGATCTCTCACCCACACACACCCAGACTCAAACATAATAGTTAAAAAAGACAGTATTGTCAGCTCAGTTTGTTATTATCTCTGCCTTCTTTGAATTTCTATCATCCATTGAATGGTGTGAGCCTGGCCTCGTTTTCAGAGCGGCATGGAAGTTCAGGTTATTGGCCACACCAGGACATTTTGAGATGGATCTTTCGAAAGTATTCGAAACAGCGCTTAACAAAAATATAGTCATCGTCATCCTCATCACTGTCATCCACTCTTCTTATTTTTACATTTTATCATCTTCGTCATCTAGGCCACTAAATTTATCGTCTTCATCTTCAGTTTGAGTTTTTTCTCGAAAATTGCAGATAATATGGGTGATTGTTTAAATTTGCACTGAAGTGCACACAGTCAGTTAAACTATCTCACTTGAGAGAATATTTTTCCAGAGCTATTGAGCGATTAACAATTATTTCTAAGAAAAGAAACAACAAAATAATGAAGATATGCACCAAAAGCTCTCGTTGATTACTATTGATTAATGTATATATCTAAATAATTGATAAGAATAGCTAATTGACAAGGAGACGTAAATTACAAGTGTCTACAACATCCAAAATTAGATAATGTGACAGATTTCGAAATTTCCAATTACACCGTATATTCGAATGAAGAATAGACAAATATACATTTCTAACAACACTCAAAGCACAAGTAAAAATGTGAGACATGTTGATAGACTTTTATTGACACTTTTAACATATTATTTGTATATGATACCCGGAAAATGGTAACTAAGAGCCAAGAAGAGACAGAGGAACAGTCTACTCTGGCTGGCATGAAAGGTGCATCGAACACAATCTTTGGAGTACGAATCCGACGCTCTACCAAGTATCAACTTAGCTACCGCGGTTTCCTGAGAGACATATAAAGATCTTAGTTAAGCCAGAGAGAAGAACATTTTTTTTCGACGTTTAGTCTAAAATAATAACTTTTCTCAAAATGAGAAAGAACACAAAATCTAGTAATATTTCAGTATTATCCAAATGTTAAGTTCTTGTAATAAAATTAATAAGCATTCCGCACCTGACGATAACCACAACTAGGTCTTGTTATCACAAGGACAACTGGGTAACCAAGTCACTTTATGATCTTGCACCTAAGAAATTAATCTAAATTTCTCCATCTTCCTTTTCCATGAAATGATTTTTGCAAAAAGCCACTTAAAATATTAACAAGATATATAAAATTAACGGTTGATGGAAATATGTACAGATACTGACAGAAAGACACACAGATAAACAGACAAGTGGGCAGCGAAGAAGAGAAACAAGAAGACGGACAGAGAGACGGAAACAACAGACAGGTGTATCGACATGAAAGACAGAGGCGGATGAATGAATGAATGAGAAAAAGAAAGCCTTAATAGATATGCACACATTGTAGTGTATTTATAGTAAATATTAAACTTCTTGTTTTCCGTACTCTGACATTTTTAACAGCATAACATAGAATAAATTTTATTTATCCTTATTCAGATTACAAAGCGACATATGAGGAATTTTATAATATGAAGTAGAATTGGATGAAAATCACTAATAATGGCTTAGACACTTAAAAAAAGTCTCCTCCACAATCCATGTATTAGGTTAAAATTGATCTTTACCTACTAATCTTTGGATATTGACCATTGTGACCGTCTTGACTGAAATATAACCTTTCCTTTGGTAACACTGTTTCAATTTTTCACCCAGGCGAAATCCCTGTGGGTATGTTTGCCAACTTTCCGGGAGAGATTGGGTCATATATCATTACCATCTTTTGTTTTCATTACCTAGATTTGAGGTTCTGTTGACCCCCGCAGAGCCGCAGATAATCTTTAGCAGATAATCCAAATCGGCCTGTGAGAGGTTTGAAACACCTTGAGAGCACTAATTGTTTTTCTTATCAGTCTGATTTATAATGGCGGAAGCTCCCAAACGATATGAATTCCTTTCGTCGAGAAGTTCATATATCAATCTCCTTCCTTCCTGGGGATCCATTGGTGGCCCCTGCAAACAAGTACCTCAGGTGGTATAAACGTAAATGTTTGCAAATGGCGAAAGTTTCAGTTCGTCTATGTCGTGATTTATAAGTCACACAGACACTGAATGAGAATTTACAGCAAATTTCGACGTCTAATGTCGAAAAAGTTTGCAGTGCTTGAGCATAAGTCACGAAAAGATGTGCTTCCTGGTTTTCAGGTCAAATTCGGTAACACAGGAAATATCGTCTATGAGCAAAGGTTGGACGAAGGAGGAAATCCCTTAAAGCAGATATTGCAAATATTTGTTGAGCAATAATCATAATTTCCAACTCTGCACTTTTAGTGATCTAAGAAATTTACTTAGCAGGCAATAATGCAACAAACAAAATAAAATAATGTACAGCATATTTCCAGTGATATAAATAAAATGATTGTAATTTGTGTAATAACAAAAATTTCTGCAAGTTTGTGAACGTGTGTGCCTGAGTGTTTCAACTTTAATTTAAAGTCATTTTAAATTAATTAGAAACCGTATCAATTTCTCTGAATAGTGTTATGTGGCACTGAAATTTATGGGGTTATGTGTAATATCTCGATGACACCCACATTATGTGGGGTTATGTAAGAGATGTTGATGATACAGTTTATGGGGTTATGTATGAGATCTAGATGACACCCACATTGTAAAGGGTGATGTATGAGATCTCGATGACACCTGCATTGTATAGGGTCATGTATGCGATCTCGATGAAATCTACATTGTATAGGGTTATGTATGAGATCTCGATGATAAATACTATTTATGGCGTTATGTATGAGATCTCGATGATGCCTACATTGTACGGGGTTATGTATCAGATCTCGATGATAACACAATTTATAAGGTTACGAATGAGATCTCGACGACACCTACATTGTATTGGGTGATGTATGAGATCCCGATGACACCTACATTGCATGTGGTTATGTATGAGATCTTGATGACACCTACTGTTTAGGGGTTATGAATGAAATCTCGATGACACCTAAAGTATCATTTGTATTTCAGTAATTGTTGCATTGCTCTCTCTCTCTCTCTCTCTCTCTCTCTCTCTCTCTCTCTCTCTCTCTCTCTCTCTCTCTCTCTCTCTCTCTCTCTCTCTCTCTCTCTCTCTCTCTCTCTCTCTCTCTCGTTTTATATTTGATATTTTTTTGTCCAGTCTACTTATAAATTTTTCTCTGTAGAGTGTTAACGATGGCATTTACATATCGATTAGCGATCTTTATTAGAATATTACCTTCTCTTGTGTCTGCCAGTTTTCTTATTTCAAAATGGTAAATACTATATTAATATAATTTCTCTTACTTCATGATAAATAATAAACTAATAGAATTTCTCCTACGTAATGTTAGAAACTATAGGTGATGGGCGTCTACACATGATATCTGCACATTTTCGTCATAATACTGACTATTACATGACAGTATTCATCAAAGGAAAGAATAAAAGAGATAGATCATCTCTTATAAGTACCAGTATATTCGAAAAGTGGATATTTATTGGTTAAATAAAACTGATGACGTAATGAAATATTGACCAATCGCCAGAGAGGAGATGATCACGCCTACTTATTGGCTAACCAAAATATATAAAATCATATTTTATATTGACCTCAACCCCGTGTAAATTTATGTGCTTACTGTATTAATGAAAAATGGTTGGAGAAGGCGAAGTACTGAATATATAAATTTATAAATGGTACGCAGTGACAGTCTACAAGATGGGAGACATATGTCTGAGTGATCCACAATTTTCAAATTCCCCCAACCTTATGAACAACAGTATTTTAATAGGCACACGTTGGGGTTTGACACCAAATTTGATACTCATTAAATATGGATAAATATGATCGTGAAACAAACATCACAGTTTACGCGAATCTATATTAATCCAATATCCCATTAAGACGTCCTCTATATTTCACTACAACTGTAGGCACACTATCACATTCATCGAATTACAGATTTATAAACTAAAATATACAAAATTATTATGACATCCGATCATCAAAAATGTAACGACATGACCAAACTATGATTTTAATGGTCGTTACATTTCCATTTCATATAACAACACTATGATTTCTTAAAAATGTAATGACATTTCATTTCCATTTCACATAACACCAATTTTATGATTTCATAAAAAGGTAATGAAATTTCCATTTCACATTACAAAACTATAAATTCGTGTAAAGACAATGCAATTTGTATTCAAACATGACAACACTATGATTTCATGAAAAGGTAATGCCGTTTCCGTTTCACATGACAGCACTACGATTTCATGAAAAGGAAATGTCTTTTCCATTTCACATGACAACACTATGATTTGATCAAAAAGCAATACCATGTCCATTTCAATTACAACACTATGATTTGATCAAAAAGCAATACCATGTCCATTTCAATTACAACACTATGATTTGATCAAAAAGCAATACCATGTCCATTTCAATTACAACACTATGATTTGATCAAAAAGCAATACCATGTCCATTTCAATTACAATACTGCGATTTCATCAAAAGGCAAAGGCATTTCCATTTCATATTGATGAAGAAATAGGTCTTCACATTTCACTTTCGTAAATTTAAATATTGCTATCACAATATAAAATCCTTATGCATTGAAAGAGATTATTTATTAAACAACACAAGTCGCTTCATTTGCCATTTAAATAATAATACTATTATCAACAGTTTCCAGGATGTTTGCTTGTGATAAGCTCGCTCTTCATTAAATCAACTATTTGAATGTCTCTCATGGAGATATCATGGCATTTTTATAACAGTCGATTTCTGATAAAAAAAAAAACCAATAAAACAATAAAGTTATTTTTTTTCAAGTACTTCCCCGTTTTTCAATTCGTATGATTATAAAAAGAGCAAGAGTTTAAATCACGCCAAAGATTGATTTGACTTTATGGCCTAATTAAATACACAAAGAAAAAACAAACAAAAATTATATGCCTGATTATACACGATGGAAAAATTATGTATCGAGGAGATTGATTGATCTTTTGCCGATTTAATGAATTAATTGTTTGAATAATTGATCGATTGAAAGAGATATAGATAAATGATTGATTGATTGATTGATTGATTCATTCATTCATTCATTCATTCATTCATTCATTCATTCATTCATTCATTCATTGACTGACTGACTGACTGACTCAATGACTGAATGACTGACTGAGTGAAAAAGCGAATGAATGAGTCATTGTATAAATGAGTCAGAGATAGATAGATAGATAGATAGATAGATAGATAGATAGATAGATAGATAGATAGATAGATAGATAGATAGATAGATAGATAGATAGATAGATAGATAGATAGATAGATAGATAGATAGATAAAGAAGGAGAGATAAATTGATGTGCCTATTGAAAAATGTATAGATAGATATCTAAATTAATTTTGTGTTATTTTTGTTATTTTTATGCCGTTATTAACACACGACAGGCTTTATATGGCGGCCAATTTAACTGGTAGAGGAAGAACCCTAAATAATCCAGGGAGAACCACTGAAACTCGGGAAGTTACTGGCAAGTTTTCGCACATATAAGAATTGGCCGAAAATGGGTCCATAAATTGTTAGATAGATAGATGAACTGATGGATGGATGAATGGATGGATGGATGGATGGATGGATGGATGGATGGATGGATGGATGGATGGATGGATGGATGGATGGATGGATGGATGGAAAGAAAATTATAAAAATTATATGGATTGATGGATACATCTTTGGATTTGATTTAGTTTGATTTGATTTTATTTTGTGGAAATTTACGCCTTTTTCAGCGCATGATAGGTTATCTATGGCAGACAGCCAGTATATTTGGTAAAGGAAAAACCCAAGAAGATATCGGGAAGAACAAAGGACTCGAAGGAAGCTACTCGCAAGCTTTCTCACATATCCACATTGTCGTGCTGAGTGATATGTTAGGACGATTGCCATATATCCTTCGGCACAGCCAAAACCACATGAATGAATTTGCTGTCGAATATATGGATGATTGGAAATATCAAATATTAATTTAGGTACGATTGGGAGTGGTTATAAAAAAAAAAAATCAGTCACGGCTCATAATGCAGCGGTTTACATGCATTAGGTATGGGTTTTTGTGGAAATCCAGTCCTCAGGTTGATTCTTTGTCGCGTCTTTAATTGTTATTCAGCCTTGTTGTATACTAAGACACATTTGTTACATGTTAGTATGTATTTGTTTCTTATAGGTTTTGACGTCATTTTCAGCACTGGATAGGCTATACATGACGGCTAGTATATAAATGGTGGAGGAAGAACCGAGGAAACCTTTGGAAAGAACCACCGACCCACGAGAAGCTACTGGCAAGCTTTGTCACATACCCACATTGTTGGTTGGCTTGCGTTAGTCTCGAGAGACGATGAAAATGCGCCCATGAAAGGTGTCCTAGTTTGTAGCTGTGCAGCGTCTTCTGTCATACCCACATTAGCTTAGTAGCAAACTCGAACCCACGCGGGCAGAGGTGAGATGGTATTGATCCGTAACGGTCTGCGCTTTAGACCACTCGGCCAATCGGGGCGTATGTATGTATGTATGTATGTATGTATGTATGTATGTATGTATGTATGTATGTATGTATGTATGTATGTATGTATGTATGTATGCCATGAATTTAACGTGGCTGTTAAAAAAGAACACTACCTATACTGCATAACCCTGTTTGATAAAAATAATCTGAATAGACTCTTAAATCCAAGTGCAATATAAGAACATTTAAAATGGGTTTTGCAAGAAGTGCCAAAAGTCGAGTGTACTCTCTTCAAAAGATCTAATGCCAATTTGGATAAAGCCTGTCAAACCCATTGTACAAATTACACTCAAGTTGTTACATTTAATAGGACGCGCCAGTTATCTCGCTTGTCATCTGTAATTTCGTTACATTAGTATGAAGTCTAAATAGGTAGCAATAATAAAGAGTAAGCTTATACTATTCCTTAACTTTAATTGCGAAAATGATCTCTAGAACTGAACTAAGACCTGGAACCGAGTCGAAATATTTAAATAGAATGACGTTAATCCGTAACATGTAACCAACTCGGTCCAATACCTTTAATGGGACTTTTCCCAGTAGAAATGATTTGACGATTAAAAACACCGAATAACACTTTAGACTAATAACGGTTAACATTTTTTTCGGAACCTGTCCACAATTTTAGGAAAATTCCATTCAAAGTTCGATAGCAAAATTGTATTTATTACTTTGATGTGACAGTCATTATCCAAAAAGCACACTTAGTTACCGCGGAGTATTTCCCTCTACGTTTCAGTCCTATCGTCGTTGGAACTTGCAAGACCTTTTCTACATCTAAAATGGTGACAGGATATCAATTTTGTGAATAAATGTGAACATGTACTCTGTTCCCCAAATATCTTCTTTATATCCAAACATTTTTACGTTATATTCTTCATGTCCATACATTTTTACGTTATATTCTTTATGTCCATACATTTTTACGTTATATTCTTCATGTCCATACATTTTTACGTTATATTCTTCATGTCCATACATTTTTACGTTATATTCTCCATGTTACAAATATTGTGATTATTTAAAGTAACTAGAGGAAGGATATAGTAGTAGGAGAAAGTAAGAATCCGAGCTCAACAACCCCCTCCAGACCTCCAAACAAATACAAAATACCTAGGTAACGTAATAGAAAACCTATTGCAATCAATAATTGCGTTAAGAATCCGAGCTCAACAAATACAAAATACCTAGGTAACGTAATAGAACACCTGTTGCAATCAATAATTGCGTTAAGAATCCGAGCTCAACAACCCCTCTCCCCACCCCATCTAGACCTCCAAACAAATACAATAGAACACCTGTTGCAAAATATCTAGGTAACAGGTAAAATTTAATTACGTGATCTTCCAGAATAAGCAGAATGATATGTCAGACTCAATTTTCCAAATCATTACGATTTAGCAGAGCGTGGCGATTGTGGACTAAATTAAGCATTAGAATTCCAGTAAGGTAAGTGGTATTATATCTTAATTTTATGTTACTCATACTTCTTTTGATAATCTTTCTCATATTTGCTGATCCTCATGGGTAGAATATCTGTTAACATGTTGTCAATAATACGAAATTCACGTATTAAATCGTCCATACTATATTTTACTCCTCGTAGGTAAGATCTTATTTGATCAAGTAGTTTTTTGTAAGTTATAATTGATGTTAAGCAGCCGTGCTTTTTTATCAAAATTTTAGGTTCAACTTTTTTACAAGCTGCTGTAAGAGAAACACCAACACCGGATATGATTAACAAAAACGGGTTTAATGATATACCACTTGAAATTATGCCAGAACTAGTCATTAACAAGGGTAGATATGATATTACTCGAAGTATTTTGTTATAATATTTGTAACATTTTTTAACGCACCAAAGTTTTTTATGATAATATTTGTAGTATTGTATTAGTGCGTCAACATCCTGTCCTGGAATATCTTTTGAAATATGATTGAAATCAACTATACTTTTTTTCATTATAATATTTGTTCACATAATCTCAGGCTTGATTAAGTAACTAGTTGAGGTGTTTCAGCCACAAATTCCAGACAATACCAATATGACGCAGCAGTTAATTTTTTGTCATCTGCTATTAGCATAAAAGTTTCTTCAACATCTTTGTTCAACACAATAGACACGGTTCCAGAGAAATTATCAGTCGAGTGACGCCATGGAAATAATGTAAATATATTAAACTTTGCACTGCTCAACACGGACAATCTATACACACCAGTGACCTCTGCAGTATGTTTGAGAGTGTTATTTTGCGGCGACCAAGTAGACATTCCAGAAGCAACAGTATAGACAATATTTTTAATCTGCTTGTGAGGAATTTTAATCATACTCGTTTTCTCAACAATACTAGGAATTCCACTAATAATATCGTTGAGTTTTGTGTTAATATTATCGAGTGTAATATCAACAGATGGCGGACTTCCAAAAAATTCGTTATTGGTTTTGTTTATGTTTCTGCGAAAATTTAAAAACGTGGTGATGTGATTAGTAAAATCAGTTTTGAACTTAGTAATTTCATTGTTGATATCATCAACATATTTCTTTGTTACAGCATCAAAATCAGATTCTGGTGTTCTAAGATTATTGATGCCATTATTGTTCATGTTGAGAAATGCACGCATTATACCGCCACGCACCGACACGTACTTTGATTCCTGATCATCAACATATTTCTTAGTAGCAGCGTCATTATCCTCAGTTGGGTTTCCAAGGTATGTGATCTTGTTCTGGTTCATAACAATGTTTCCCGTAAATAAATCACCTGCTTTTCTAACATAATCGTTAACTGACCTACCCGAATCTTCTATCTTACCTTGATTATTAAAAGTAACAATATTATTAGCAACTGCAGTAGGATTTCGTACTAGTACATCTGATAGTTGTACATTACTCGTCTTTAATCGTCCTTGTTTGTCCTGGAAAACTACAACTTCATTTGGATCTACACTTGCAACGTTTAACAAATTGTTGATTTCATTTTTGAGCTTATCAAGAGTTGCATACTTGGATAAGTCACCCTGGTAACCTTCTGTTAATAAATCTACTGCTAATGTTCCAAATTTTGTATAGTAGCTCATTATACATACCGTTCTACACAAAATTGTTGGTTTAATATAACATAAAATTATACGATGGCAAAGATAATAAACTTTGACACCGAGCGATTGGTGAAGCATAAACATAACAATGAACTTCCAGACTGTCATTATCTTATTGTTGGGCGAACTGGATCTGGTAAAACAAA
The DNA here is from genome assembly GCA_016746295.1 of Potamilus streckersoni. Lineage (NCBI taxonomy): Eukaryota > Metazoa > Mollusca > Bivalvia > Unionida > Unionidae > Potamilus > Potamilus streckersoni. The sequence continues at coordinate 48,269 of JAEAOA010001816.1, forward strand.
TTTGTTATTAAATCTTTTACTCAATAATAACTTTAACTATGATAAGGTGTATATTTACACCATCAACCCCCAACAAGACAAATACAAATTATTAAACGAGTATAATGATAAACTTCGTGATGAACTTGGCATTGGTGATGATATATTTTTGATAAAACAACCAGAAGAACTCGTTCCAGTGAATGAACTCGATTCGTCAGAGCAGAAGATAATCGTCTTTGATGATATTCCGCTAAACAATGAGGAAATGAACAAGATTAGATCATATTTTTCACTATCACGTAATAAAAGATGCAATTCTGTTTATCTTGCCCAAGGTTTTTATAATGTTGATAGGTTTATTAGGCGAAATACGGGTTGTTTCATATTATTTCCAGGACTAGATAATGTGGATGTGAGAAATATTGCAAACGAACAATGTGGTGATGTTACAAAAGATAAATTTATCGAATTATATCATCGAGCAACTAAAGATCGATATAGTTTCTTTTTATTTGACAAGCTAGCGCGTGATCCAACCAAGATGTTTCGTTGTTGCCTTGAGACGTTTCTATGATATAATTTTGTAAAGCGTATAAAAATAATGGACAAACATCAACAGAAAATCGAATTACTAAAAAAGTTTCTCGAAACTCGAGCGGCTTTTAAGAAAAAGGTGGAAGAAGCTCGACGTGGACAAGTTCAAGCAGAAGAAGAAAGAACCAAATTTTTCAAACCTGTTACTGAGGCAATGCTTGGCAAGCAGCCAGAAATACCAACATTGTCTCCGGAAGAACTAGCAAAAATGAAAGAAAAGGGTTTGTTTGGTTTACTTGGAGAAAGATCAAAAGAAGAAACTGTAAAAATTGTAAACGAACTTGTAAGAAACATTGCTGATCCTGCTGCACGACAGGTTGAATATGATAGATTAATAAACAACCCTCTTGCACTTCAGCAAGCTATAACAACAAAGGCTGTTAATCCCGACGAGTTAAGGAGGTTAATAGAAAAAGTGTCAGAACAAACTGAGGAATTAGCTGAGAAACAAAAAACGTTACAAGAAAGTATGATAAAAATAATGCCTCCTGAGGAGGATACTATCATATTTTACAGAAGACAAGCTAGGTCTAAAATAGAATATGTTGAGTATGAAGAGTTTATGGAAAATAATAATATCACTAATATTAATAGTATTCGAGATTGGTCAAAAGAAAACTATGATAATTTGATAAAAAAATTAAAAAGAATTGTAGAAGATGGCTCACGTGCTGATAAAGAAATTAAAGATCAAAAAGATGAAGAAAATATTCCAACATTACTCAATTATATTAGAGATGGAATTATGGCTGAAATTTTACTAAAAACATCAGAACGATATCGAAATAAAGAAGGAGGTTATAGTAAAGGTTGGGATTTTAAAAGACTACTCAAACAATATGAAAACATACGAGATAAAAAATTACCAGAGGAAAAGATTGGATTTGGAGTTAAAGTTTTTACATCAAACGCAGACATAGTCGATCGGCTAATGCTGTTGATATCCTCTAAAGAAGCTGGTAATGAAAGTGTAGAGATTGATAACGAAATTATTGATATACTTGATCATCTAAGATCGAATGGATTACTAACATCATCTGAGTACGAAATTTTACACCGCGATCTTATCTAAAATATTAGTATAATGCAAACAACATTATTGCTTGATTCGTCACAAATAACAGGAAACAGCGCAAATTTTACAGTAAATTACAACCCACCAATAGAACTAGATCCTGCAAAACAGTATGAGATTGGATTAATTTCTTGTACTTGTTGGAACGCCATGCCGAATATTAAAACTGGGATTAATGATGAAATTTTAATCGTTAATGTTAAACAATCTCCAACATCACAAAAAGAGTTTATTGATATACAATACAAACTACAAATTCCACAAGGAGCTTATAACATTACTGATCTAAACAGAACAATAAAAGAGCTTCTAACAAAAGCTGGTGGGAATGCTGATAATTTCGAATTAGCGGCGAATTATAACACCTTACGAGCTAGGATAACAGTGAAAAGAAATATGAAAGTCATCTTTGAAGAAAGAAGTTTTGGAAAGATGTTAGGTTTTACTAGAGTTTTATACTATACCACCGGTGAAGATAAATCTTTGACATTTGATGGAGAACTACCAGTAGATATTACAGAAGTAAATACAATACTCATCAATTGCTCTATCGCATCTGGATCTTATACGTCAAAAGGCAACCGCGGGCAAACGATCTACAGTTTCTCACCAGAAGTCCCACCGGGTTCTCTCATGCAAATCACTCCGCGACAGATTATCTACTATCCAATAACACCTGAGAATCAAATTACAAGCATTACAATGCAACTCACAGACCAATCTGGACGACAAATAGACGTGAACAATGAGATAGTCACGTATTACTTACACCTACGCACTGCCTAGGCATGTGATTTTGTGTACATAATTTTATAAAATGAGACGAAGAAAAGTTTATCGAAGAAAAATTGTAGGTGGATTTTTTGGAAATATATTTACAACAATTGCAGAGAATATTCCAGGAATCGCGCGTAAAGTAGCGCCCATTGCACTTGACGCCGGTAAAGCTTTCGCTACAGGGGCGGCATCTTCAGCAGGCACTGCAGTAGGGCAAAAGATTGCTGATAAGATTAAAGGACCTTCAACAACACCTACGGTGTCTGAAATAAAACGAGTAATATCAGATATTGCGCCAACAGAAGAAACAAAACGAGCTATGATAGCTACAACAAAAAAATTACTGTCGCCGAGTGGTGAAGAAATAGTACGTAAACTTGTAAAGAAAACAAAACCGATGACCCCTGCTGCCTTTTAATTTTGTGTAACGATTATAAAATAAATGTCAGCTAAAAACTATCTCGATCTTGCAGAAGAAATTGATACTGACGATGCTGTAACAGAATTAGAGTATGTCGAGTATCTTGATGAGAACTCGAACGAACCGAATAAAACTGGGGTTAGAACTTTTAACACAAGAGACGAGGACGTGTTTCTACTACCTCATAAGGCAATGCTAGAAGTGCGTGGTCAAATATTAACTATGATAGGTGGTGATATTGCAGCTGATGCAGAAATCGCTCTCGTCAATAATGGTTGGAGCTTGTTTAAAAGTGCACGATACCAACTGGCCAATCAAACCGTAGAAGATATTTCGATGCACTTACCCATAGCGAGTACAATACTAAACATCGTTTCGTTTAGCGATGACTATTCCAGATCAATAGCCACAAATATGATGTGGTTCAAAGATACCTCATTCGGGACAGCTGTTTCGAGTGAGTTTCGTACTGGTGCTGGTAATCCTGCTGCTGATAATAATAATCTCATCCCCAATCCTGCTGCTGATGATGCCGGTGCGATAGGTGATTCGATCAGGTTAGCCGTTACACGTATAAGACGACAGCAGTATAACGAAGGATTTGCTAAACGAAAAGCGTTTGCCGCAGAATCTCGCCAAATAACGATGATGCTTCCGTTAAGTACAATCTTTGGATTTTGCCGTGATTATAACAAAGTGTTTCGAGGAATAAAACATACGCTTATATTAGATCGAGCTGATCAAAACGATTGTATAATACACGCCGGTGGAGTGGCTGAGGGACAGTTTTCTATTACAAGATTAGCACTGTGGATGCCTCGGGTTGTCCCTTCATTAGCTAAAATGATGGAGCTCGAATCTTTACTAGCCACCTTTACAAAAAAGATACACTTCCAACAGAACAGGATTTATCAAACAGCCATTCCCAACGCGACTGATTACACATGGCGTGTAACGACCACGCCCAGCGAACAACTACCGCGACACTTGTTCGTTGTATTTCAACGACAAGCACGTCGTAACAATCAGGAAATGAACAACTCCGTATTCGATAACCCAGACGTTAGACGAATATTTGTGAGAGTAAATTCCAAACAGTATCCCGAACGTGCAATCGAATGTAATTTTGCCGTAGACGCCACCAGAAACATCTCTCGGCCGTACATGTATCTTATGGAAGCAATGCAAAAATATCAGAACGCGGACAGTGGATCTCAAATATCAATAGATGAGTTTCGATCGCTCTATCCCATCTTTTATTTTGACGTATCAAAACATTTGGAGCGTGTTGTGGGATCGACTGCAGATATTGAGGTCACGTGGACACTGGGAGCTGTGCCAGCTGAACAGTATAACGTATACGCGCTATTGGTTAGTGATCGATTTCTGACCATCGATTCAATCAAAGGAAGAATGACAGTACAAGTTTAATCTAACAACTTGGATATAACATTATGAAAACCAAATACACAACTCGAGAAATATACCTAACATCTGGTCAAGTTGAAAAATTATCAGCAGCTGTTGCTAAACGCAGCTCTGTTTCTTTGATGATCTCTCCGGAAACTTCAAATAAAATTGCAGTAAAAGTCATGCTAACGCAACAACAAATCAATAAACTCGATCGCAACAAACCATTTGTACTGAAATTATCTGTTTCTCAGGTAACTGCAATGTCAAAAGAAGGTGGATTTTTTGGACCAGCGTTATCAATAATAGCTAGCAAAGTTTTACCAGTACTTGGTACACTTGGACTTGCGGCTGCGTCAGGAGCAGTCTCTGGCGCAACAAAGAAAGCAGTCGAAGGTCGTGGTATCAAACAAATCTATCGGCAGTGACATAGTCACTCAGTTTTATGTAATAGTATAAAATAAAATGCCAACGAAAAAAACAAAATCATCGAAAAAAAAGAAAACAACAAAACGCAAACAAACAAAACAAGGAGGAATTATTCCTTTCGCTCCACTTCTAGCGGGACTAGCGGGAAGTCTGCTGCCAAACTTACTAGGAATCGGACGCGGATTAACTCTACCAGGGACCAGACGTTATTGAGCAATTTTGACATCATTGAAAAATTGAAGGACGTTGTTGGATTTCGAGGAGTATTTTCTAAGGATGAACTCGATGACGTACCAACAGGCGGTTCTTGTGTTGTAAATATTGAAAACTTCAATGATGGCTCTGGCACCCACTGGGTTGCTGTCCACGATAACAATTATTTTGATTCGTTCGGACTTCCTCCAAGCGATCTCATAAAAAAATATATTTTTAAAAAATTTGATAAAATAAATTATTCGTCTAATCAACTACAGCCGATTGGAACATCAGCTTGTGGTTATTATTGTATCATGTTTGTCAGACAAATGCACCAGAGTAAAAGCTCTGGAAGTAAAAACTTTTTGAAGTTTATTTTACAATTTGATGAGCATCCTTCTCATGCGAATGATAATATTGCAATCAATTTTATCTAAACTTCTTGATATAATAATGTCAACATACTGTCTCAAATGCAAAACTAAAACAGAGAACAAGGATGAGATGACGGAAAAAACGAAAAATAATAGAACGATGTTAAAAAGTATTTGTGCAATCTGTGGTAGAAAGAAAAGTATGTTTTTGAAAAAACAAGTAGGATCTAGCGTTGATAGAGTTATCTTGATCGACGATTAATCTTATGAAACAAAATAAAATAAAATGAAATGCAATTGTGATTGTGACAAAGATCTTTGCATAGAACAAGATAAAATCATTACGTACTGTCAACGTTGTAACAACAGAGAAATAATAGGGTTAGGTATAGATATACATAAACTAATTGGTAAATTACCAAAACCAAAAGGCGGTTGGACTTTGCCAGGTCATCGTTATACAGGTCCTTACAATCCGCTAGACCAACAACTAGATGAAAACGACAATCCATTGCCAGGACAAGAGCCTTATAATCAAGTGGATGCAATAGCAATGCGTCACGATATCTGTTATCGTGATCATGAAAACTCGAAAGCAGATTGTGATAAAGTAATGTTAGACGAATTACATGATATGAAGCCAACAAATCTACGAGAACGTTTTGATAGAAGATTTGTTCAAGGAATGATAGGAGCAAAATATAAACTTGGACTCGGCAAAGAATTATACGATGATCTTGCAGTCGAACTACACAGACCTAAAAAAAAAAAGTTTCCGAGACGTAAAGTTGTTGCAAACGCTGTAGATGATATCTGGGCAATAGATTTGGTAGATGTATCTAATATGGCTCAGTTTAACGTTGGCGCTGATGGCGCTCCAAAGAAGTATTTGTTTAACGTTATAGATGTTTTCAGCAAATACGCTTTTAGTGTGCCAGTTTCAGATAAAACAGGAACGTCAATCACTGATGCGCTAAAACAGATAATAACGAGTACTGAAAGAAAACCAAACAAAATCTGGACTGATCATGGAGCCGAGTTTTTTAACAAAAAGTTTGAGCAGTTTCTAGAACAAAATAATATTAAAAAATACGTTACAGGAAATGAAGGCAAAAGCGTTGTTGTCGAGAGATTTAATCGCACGCTAAACGAAAAATTACACAAACATATGACAGCTAAAAACACCAACAGATACATCGATGACCTTTCTCAAATCGTAGGCGAATATAATAACACGAAACATCGAACCATCAAAATGTCACCCAATGACGCTATCAAAAATCCAATATTAGCAAACGAAAACATGTACCGCAGACATAAATTTAAGGTCGGTGATAAAGTTAGAATCTCTTTGACTAAAAAGATATTTGAAAAAGGATTTACTCCAAACTGGAGCGAAGAAGTATTTGTTGTTGATAAAGTACTTTTAACAGTACCTGTAACGTACGCGTTAAAAGATCTGGCAGGTGAGCCTATCGTAGGTAGTTTTTACGAACAAGAACTACAAAAAACTGAACAAGATGTTTTCGTTATCGAAAAAGTGATTAGGAAAAAAGGAGATAAAAGTTTAGTCAAATGGCGTGGGTATAGTGATAAATTTAACAGTTGGATTCCAACCCGGTCGATTTTATCGACTGTAAAATAATGCTATTATAAATTTCCTCATACTTTCGTTTGATAGATTTGCATTTTACTGGTTTACATAATGATATTAGATATTGTCTGCGATCGTCAGAGATCGTCATTAGATTAAAAATCTTAACAAAGATGAAATCAAATTTTATATTTTTCTGTCGGTCTGGAATTTTAATGTTTAAAAAAGGTCTGATTAACTGCAAAAATACCTGCTGTTCGGTAACGGTAAAATTAAATTTTATAATTTTTTTAGCAATGTGATACTTGACATTATATTTTCCAGTGGTTGGTCTGCTATAATTATATCTGTTAACGATGGTGACTATTTCATCATCATCAGATTCGTTGTTATATAAAATATCATCTTCGTTATAACCAATGGATTTGTCTATCATATCATTAGAGATTGTGGAGACCTTATCGCTAGCGAGTCGTTTCATCATATCCATATTATAATATACTTTTTATCTAATTTGTTGTTATAAGATGACTGACAAGGTCAAATATCACCAAAAAGTTAATATAATAAACTACCACGAACTAACCGAAGCGGTAAGAAAATGCTTGTCAGGTTATAGTTCATATTCCGTTGAGATTTTTGTAATGCAAGGTGATTCTCATAAAATATTACTAACAGAAGCAGAAAAAAATAAAATTAATGAAAGTGCAGTAGTGACGCTAAAATTTGATTGCGATGATATTATAGCATTTGCTCATCATTGTTTGACTAAAACCGAATTACAAAATATTATTAATTATCATATCTAAAAATAATACTAGCATCATATTTGTTTGAAAAAGCTGATTTTGTTGCTCCATCAGCTACAAATTTTACTGCTCTGGGATTTATATTATAATATTTCGCCGCAGCTGTAATTGATTTGAATTTGATCTCCTCATCCGTTTCAAGGTTTAACGAAATAACAGGTTTTATTGGGCATCTAAAATTAATACCACCACCTCGTCCTTTTCTCACATTTTCCTTTTGGGTCACTAGCTCCAGATTTTCCAATCGATTGTCTGTTTTTACATTATTGATATGATTAATAACCAGACCATTGGGTATAGATCCGTTGAACACCTCGTAAACAAACCTATGACCAGTATAACAAACTCGATCTGTCGATGTTCCTCTAACAGTCACACTGATATATCTCATATTGCTCATATTATTAAGAACTTTTTTCGTTTTTCTGTTTCTTATAATACCACGATCGTTAGCCTCGTATAAATCAAAGACCGGATGCGGCTGAAACTCATCTTGTAAGGATAAATTTTCAATATTATCATCAGTGACTTTACCGTTATAATGATATACTCGTTTCCCCTCTGGAATGTCATCGCAAAATAACGTGTAAATAAAATCTTTTCTAAACATCGTAATTCTTTCAGTATTATCTCCCTTTACACTAATCGTATAACCCGCTGGCGTTGCTTTACCAACAGATATTCCAGTTTTGATATTAATAACCGAACCAAGTGCATTTCCAGCGTACAGGTTGTACTTTTGGTAAACGTAATATTCCTCTTGCTCACGTGCGCTTGTCAGATTTACTGTCATTATATTATAGGTGATATTTTTATCTCTAATTGTTTTTCTAGCGCATGCGCAGTGTGCGGTAAATTATCAATTAGATATTAGACTATAGTATAATAATGTTGAAATTGCGTGATATAGCCAAGAGAAGTCTTATGGGAGAACCTGATAAAATAGCGACTGCTTTTACAGGTTTTGACAATAGTTATCAGTTTGATAATCAAAACGTTTTAGTAAATTTTTCTGAAACAAATCTCTTTCATCTGCTACAGACGACTGTAAAACGTGAGCTTGAAAAACACAAGGGTCTAAGATTGTTAGTGCAATATCACGTTATATTTTCAAAACTACTTGTGACGGAAGAATCTACTAACAAGGAAATTGCAGACCCTTACATCAACGCAAAATCTAGACGTGTTTTACTTGGTAGTGATCTTTTGTCACTATCTAATGAAATACACCAAGAAATTTGGAAAAAAATAGAAGAATTTACCGAATTAGGTTCGGGTTGGAAGTTTGAAATGATCAAGGAAATTTTGTTTCACACGATGAAATATGACGCATTACGCGGTAGTTCGTATATCGACCTGCCACCAAAAATAAAAAATAAACAGTGCTGTATAAACATAAAAAACGTCGATAGCAAATGTTTCCAATGGGCTGTTCTTTCCGCGCTATTTCCAGCAGAAAAAAATGCTGATCGTGTTGAGAAGTATATCAGTCACGTGTCAAGATTAAATTGTGCTGGTATTGACTTTCCAGTGGCAGAAAATCAAATACCAAAGTTTGAAAAGCAAAATAATGTTTCGATTAACGTTTTCGGATTAGATGAAAAAGAAAATGTCTATCCGAGGTATATTTCAGAAAAAGCTTCACAATCGACTATCAATTTACTGTTTTATAAAAATCATTACGTTTGGATCAAAAACTTTAACAGACTAGTTGGAAGACAGTATAATAAAAATAACAACAAAAAGTTCTTTTGTTATCGCTGCTTGCACGGTTGTAGAGACAATGAAACATTACAAAAGCATTTGCAGTACTGTAGTGACGTACAAAGAATAACAATGCCATCTAAAAAAGATAGCGTGTTACAGTTTGTCCATCATAATCATAAACTAAAAATTCCTTTCGTCATATACGTCGATTTCGAATGCTTACTTCAACCTGTACTTGGCGTAGAAAATGATCCTAACCAATCGAGTACAAGAAAAATTCAAAATCATGTTCCATGTGGAGTAGCGTACAAGGTAGTTTGTTGCGCTGATTCGAGGTTATCTAAACCGATCAAATTATATCGAGGTAAAAATCCAGCTGTCTGGCTTCTCAAGCAGTTGATTAACGAAGTTGATAATATTACTTATCGTTTGAAAAAAGTAACTCCAATGTTAAAATTAACACCTCAACAAGAATCTGATCACGAGCAAGCGAAAATTTGTTATATTTGTGAAAAAGCTTTTGATGATAACAAAAAAGTACGTGACCATTGCCATTTGACCGGACAGTATCGTGGAGCGGCTCATGACCAGTGTAATTTAAAATTTCACGCTCCAGATTTTATTCCAGTTATTCTTCACAATTTTCGAGGATATGATAGTCACATTATAGTAGAAGCTTTTGGTGATCCTGAGATAAAAGCTCATCTAAAACTCAATAATGTCATCAAATGCATTCCAAATAATTTTGAAAAGTATATGTCAGTTACGCTAGGTAAATTACGTTTTATTGACAGCCTGCAGTTTATGGCAGACTCGTTAGATGAGTTAGTAAAAGGTTGTAGTAAATTTAATAACCTAAGAGACTGTTTTGGAGATAAATTTAATCTATTAGCTAAAAAAGGAGTTTTTCCATACAAATATCTCGACGATTGGAGTAAATTTGATGAAACATCTTTACCTGACAAAGACAAATTTTACTCACAACTTAAAAATGAAAATATAACTGATGACGAGTACAAGTATGCACAAGATATTTGGAAAGAGTTTGATTGTGAGACTTTTGGTGATTATCACGATTTGTATTTGAAAACTGACGTGTTATTATTAGCAGATGTTTTTGAAAGTTTTCGAGAAGTGAGTTATAATAATTACGGACTAGATCCTTGCTGGTATTATTCTGCCCCCGGACTGTCATGGGATGCTCTGTTAAAGTTTAGTAAGGTAAGGTTGGAATTACTGACTGATGTTGATATGTTCAATTTTATTGAAAAAGGTATCCGAGGCGGTATTAGCGTGATAACGAAGAAATATGCTGAAGCAAACAACAAATATTTGAAAGAGTATAATCCTGACCTTCCTTCGAAGTATATAGTTTATCTAGATTGCAATAACTTGTACGGGTATTCGATGGCAGAACCAATGCCTCTTGGTGGCTTTCATTGGATCACGGCTGATCAATTTCTATCAGAGACAGAAAAAAAGATACCCGACGATGTTTCGTATTTCGTTGAAGTTGATCTCGATTATCCAACTTCGCTACACAAACTACATAACGATTACCCTTTCTGTGCGGAATCGATGGTTATAGATTATAGTTTGTTATCAAAAGAACAACAAGCGTTAGCATCACCAAGGCAACATTCCATGGTAAAGAAACTAGTACCAAATTTGCTTCATAAACGTAATTATGTTTTGCATTACAAAGCTTTAAAACAAGCAGTCGATGCTGGTCTCGTGTTGAGAAAAGTTCATCGCGTACTAAAATTTAATCAGTCGCCGTGGATGAGAGGTTATATTAACTCAAACACTACAAGAAGAGCTGCGGCAAAAACTGATTTTGAGAAAAACTTTTTCAAACTGATGAACAATTCTGTTTTTGGTAAGACGATGGAGAATATTAGGAAACGCGTAAATATCGAACTAGTCAATGATATCAATCGCAGAAACAAACTTGTGTCAGACGATGATTTTGTGAGCATGAAAATATTTAATGAGAATCTTGTTGCGATACAAAGAAGAAAAACAAATCTAAAACTAAACAAGCCGATCTATGTTGGAGCTGCAGTGTTAGATTTATCAAAGTGGTTGATGTACGATTTTCATTATAATTTTGTTAAAAATCAATGGCCGGCTAGTAGATTATTATTTACTGATACTGATTCGCTCGTATATGAAATTGAATGTGAGGACATCTATCAGGACATGCATGATAATAGATATCTATTTGATCTTTCTGATTACCCACGTGACAGTAAATTTCATGACGACACAAATAAAAAGGTTATTGGTAAGTTCAAAGATGAAATGAACTCGAGCGCTATCAAATACTTTATCGGATTACGTAGTAAAATGTATGCCGTATTGTTAGACAATAATAAAATAACAAAAAAAGCAAAAGGTCTGCCTCGTGATTTTGTTAAAAAGTTTATAAAATTTGATGACTACAAGTATGCGCTTGATGGCGGTGTTAGTTTTATAAGAGCTATGTCAATTCGGACAAATCATCATAAGCTCGAAACAGATGTCCTTATCAAACGCGGTTTGAGCAATTTTGATGATAAACGTTATTGCGAAAATGGGGTAGATACACTTGCACTTGGGTATTGTCATGATGATAGAGATATACTTGACATTATCTTTGCAAACTAAAATTTTATCTAAACTTTAAAAATAATGCTTGAAAATTTGACAGTAACAAATAGCTACAGTAGCAAAATCAAATATCTAATGATGGACGACAAACCATTGACAGTTGAAATTAATAATGAAACATCAGGCATATGCTTTAGTGGTACCCGTGACAAGTTAAAACTTTCGCTCATCAGATCTGATGACAGCGAGTATTTTAATTATCTCGAACAATTGTATCAAAAGTTGCTAGCGGAATTTAACAACTTTCACTGTCCGATTAGTCAGCAAAAATACACCAAACTTACAATTGATCTTGATCGGTCAAAGTTGTATTTTATCGACAAAAAATACCCTCTTAACAAATCACAAATAAAAGATTTGTTTGAGTCCCGTCGTTATGTCAGCGGTAAAGTAAAGTTTAGCCTCTATTACCATGATAATGAAATATTTTTGATATCTACAGTTGAGACATTAACAGTTGGTAATGAGGTATAATACCACTTACCTTATTGGAATTCTAATGCGTAATTTAGTCCACAATCGCCACGCTCTGCTAAATCGTAATGATTTGGAAAATTGAGTCTGACACATCATTTTGCTTATTCTGGAAGATCACGTAATTAAATTTTACCTGTTACCTAGGTATTTTGCAACAGGTGTTCTATTGTATTTGTTTGGAGGTCTAGAGGGGTTGTTGAGCTCGGATTCTTAACGCAATTATTGATTGCAATAGGTTTTCTATTACGTTACCTAGGTATTTTGTATTTGTTGAGCTCGGATTCTTAACGCAATTATTGATTGCAATAGGTTTTCTATTACGTTACCTAGGTATTTTGTATTTGTTTGGAGGTCTGGAGGGGGTTGTTGAGCTCGGATTCTTACTTTCTCCTACTACTGATATAAATCCATTCAAAGTTTTCACTTTATGAATATTTCGCCATAGTGGGTCGGTTGTTCTTCCCAGGTTCTTTACCAAGAAATATACGTGTCACCATATCTTGCCTATCAAATATCAAAAATGCCTTTGAACCGCACAAAACAAAAGTACACAAAATCATTTTCATTGAAGGATTCTGTTAAGTTCCGCTCTACAGTTTCGTACATTACACATATATTTCAGTTTAAGGGAAAGGAGAATTTACTATACGCTGGCTATCCCAAATATTAAATGGAAGACCTTTGGTATCTGATACATTGATTTCACTTATAATTCTCTTTAATTTGATATATAATTTATGCATGTAGTTTGGGTTATAAGGTATGCAGTTAGGCCTTACTTCAGATGTACATCTCACAAAAGTCTGCTAGCTCAACTTTTTCATTTCTTTTCCTGGACTTCAGAGGTAAAAAAAAACCCATAGTCTTTAACCCTTTTTTTCTTTTTATAAATGGTCCATATTTTAATAACTGTAATAGTGTATTTAGGGCTCGTTCAAGGTCATTTCCCTAGCACAGTGCAACAACTATTTGAATCAGTTGTCTCCCTTATACAACACTCTCTTTCTTTAACACCACATAAAAATATTCAGTTAGATTAAATGATAGTAGCATAGAGGTCTGACAAAATTCGTTCGGCTGGGATTGCTGCAAATGCATTTAACTTCATGTTATTCCTATCCCTTTTTCAGACTCACGAATTTACTTATTGTAGGGAGATAGCTCATTAAATTTATCTAATGTAAACCGCCAATCAGGATCTATGTTTCTAGTGAAATTAAACATGGTTGCTAATTTGATAAACTATCTCCCAATTTTAAGTTGAAATGCCTTTGTAATGACTTGTTAATATTTGTTTTACCTCGTGGTCTTGATGTAATGAATGCATATATAAGCCACTGATGCAGCTATATCGTCCAAAATACACTGTACTACGAATTTGTAGTTTAGTATCTCTCGAGTTTCTTTGATCCATCAGTCAGTGTGGGAAACAAGTTTGAAGAACTGTTTTCATTAGATTACATCATAGATAGATAGATAGATAGATAGATAGATAGATAGATAGATAGATAGATAGATAGATAGATAGATAGATAGATAGATAGATGGATGGATGGATGGATGGATGGATGGATGGATGGATGGATGGATGGATGGATGGATGGATGGATGGATGGATGGATGGATGGATAAGATAGATAAGTGATGGATGGATGAAAGGATGGATGGATGGATGGATAGATAGATAGATAGATAGATAGATAGATAGATAGATAGATAGATAGATAGATAGATAGATAGATAGATAGATAGATGGATAAATGGATGGATGGATGGATGGATGGATGGATGGATGGATGGATGGATGGATGGATGGATGGATGGATGGATGGATGGATGGATGGTTGGATGGATGGATGGATGGATGGATGGATGGATGGATGGATGGATGGATGGATAAGATAGATAAGTGATGGATGGATGAAAGGATGGATGGATGGATGGATAGATGGATAGATAGATAGATAGATAGATAGATAGATAGATAGATAGATAGATAGATAGATAGATAGATAGATAGATAGATAGATAGATAGTGTCAAGTTGACAATCGAATAAGTACACGAACAACAATTTTTGAATAATTTGGTAAATAATTTGCTAAAATCTGACTTCCATAGGTCATATAAATGTTGATGCCTGTTAAGAGGTGTTAAAGATTCCAATGATAACGGGCTTCTATCGAAGAGATGGTAAATTGACTGTAAACAAGAGATGACGAAGTCATTGATTTCTATCAATCCTAGTGTCTACGAATTAATGGCACAGTCAATATTCATATTTCGGAAATGACGTCATGATCTTAAGATGATATCTCAAGTATTTCCTGCAGAGCGGGAGGAACGTTTATATTGTCAAATAATTTGAGAGAAGAATAAATAAATTTCAATGAATGTACCAGGAAATGCAGAACATTGTAATTTGTAATAGACAAAGGATATCATAATTTTGGAAACAAAAATATCAGATACTGTGATGACGCACGGTAGGCAATGCATGATAAATGTCATACAACGAGAGTAGTATAGTAAAAGCCGGTTATGAGTCACCTATAAATAGTGTTCGCAAGGGCTCGTATCACAAAAGATGTTCAGACAATGAAAATTTCATGATAATCCGTTTGCATCGCCTTCAGCATTCGGCCTGATCTCAGCTAGAGGAAATGAACTTGGTCTGCATAACTGTGTTCTCAGAAATCCTCGTTGAAGTCCTTGTAAAATCGTATGTTAGCTGTATAACCAACTTTTACTGTACTACCTGTTAGAATTGTCTATATTGACACAAAAATGATGGCAGATAATAATTACATATTAAGATTATACACAACGAATTAGTCACTTGTTTTACAAAATAGATAATTCCATTTCTTCCATTTTATTTTAGAAAAATAAAATTTGCAAATTTTGGCCACAACAAAACTTGTCAGTGTAAAACCTACACACACAGAACCTGAAATGTCTGTGGTAGCCTGGCATTCAAGCTAGAGTCCAACTGGGATTCTCGAGGGATGGTCAAACTTTGGATATCAAAACTCAAGCTTCCTCAACTCTACTTCCATCTTTTTCATTTTCAGTTCCACTTTCTTAGTGTCAGAGTCCAAATTTTAGCCAATTTCATAAATCCCGAAGGACGCGCAACTCAATTTGTTTATATCACGTATCGGCTCGTTCAAATTAACAAAAAAGTGACTATTACAAGCTTTGTAAATTTTAACAAAAAAAAAATATTTCCCTTGAAAACAATGAGAAAAGGTAAACATATGAAACAAAACTTACGATTTACGAAAACGATCCAAAAGTTTGTTTTCTGAAGTTGTGAAAAAGAAAAAGAAGAAATGCAAATTGAATTACAAAAAAAAAACAAATTGAATTACAGAAAGAACAAATGAGATTACAATCTGAAAAGGAGGAGAATGATAGGCAGGAATGGAGAGAGAGAGAGAGAGAGAGAGAGAGAGAGAGAGAGAGAGAGAGAGAGAGAGAGAGAGAGAGAGAGAGAGAGAGAGAGAGAGAGAGAGAGAATTTGAAGAAATGGATAAGTTAGAAAGACATATGCAGAAAGAGAAGGATGAGAAAGATAAAAAAAATAGAATTACAGAAAAAACAAATACAATTTCAAAAATAACAATTTCACGTACAAATGATAAAAAGAAGGATCAGGAAGAATTTCAAATTAAAATGAAAGAATTGGATCCGGCAAGTGTCTGGCGCGACTTCAATTCCCGTGTAAATTCAAATTTTAACTCGACAAATAATTTATTCTTTTGATAAAGTTGCTGAGAATTAGAAATGGCCAAGAGTTTATTGGATTCAGTTATTGCAGAGTGCTTTATGGAAAGACCAGAGATATCTATATATCTGTCAGTACAACAAAGTTCTGAATACGATTTCGTTAAAAGAAATGTATCTTAAAGGGTTTTGCATTAGTTCCTGGGGCTTATCGGCAAAAGTTAAAAAAAACTATTGTAAAGATGCTAGGCAAAAGTATGTTGAATTTGCTAGAGAAAAAGAACAGTTATTCAAGAGATGGTGCTTAGCCAAGATAATCGAGCATGATTTTGAAATCATTGAACAATTTATATTACTTGAAGAGTTTAGGAACTGTGTCCATAGTGACATTAGGATGTATCTTTACGAGAATAAAATTGAAACCTAGGAGAAAGCTGCTATTGGCTGCTGATGAGTATTCTTTAACTCATAACGTTCCTGTTGTAAATAAATCTTTACTCACCAGTATACTGATAGAAAAGTGTTTCAATCAAATACGACTCTTAGTAAAACTCATTCTGGCACAAATTCTAAAAATCACGTCTCTAAGAGACTTGCTTCAAAATCATTTTCTATTCCTACGTGTACCTATTGCAAAAAAGGACACATCATTTCTGATCGCTTTAAATTGAAATATAGGCATCATAATCAAGATAGACCTATCCCAAACAATGCTCTTATTTCTAAGAGGTCAAGGTCACTGTCATGTATTGAAAACAAAGCATTTCTTAGGTTTGAAAAACCTCAGTCCGATTGTGTTTTGTAGAATTTTAATCATTCTCATCGAAGGGTTTTATGTCACTCTTGGTTGATTTGGCCAATCCTATCCCTATTAAAATTTTGAGGGATACAGGAGCTTCTCAGAGTCTTTTAGTTTCAGGTATTTAGCTTTCTTCTAAGAAGATCTGTTTTAATGAGAGTGTTCTCATCCAGGGAGTAGAGTTCAGCTTTGTTAATGTTTCTCTTTATTATGGTACTTTGTTTTCATACTTTAGTTCAGGACCTGTGACCGTCGGTGTAATGTATACTTTTCCAGCTGAGAGCATTTATTTGTTGCTAGGCAATGACTTAGCTGGAGATAATGTTGTGATTAATCGAATTGTAACTTACAAGCCTTCTTTGGATCAGAAAATTAATCTTATTAATAAACGAAATCCCTGATTTATTCCCAGCTTGTGCAGTTACCAGAGATACTGCAAAGAAAGCTCTTGAGAATAATTTTGATAAGGAATGTATTCATTTAGCTGACCCATTTATTAGTCAGGTTTCTCATGAGGTCACTTTAACTTCTAATATGGATCAGTCAAAAGGTATTGATTATAACGATCCACTTTTGAATACTCATTCTTTATTATCAGATCAGGGTGGTAAAAGACAATCGCTTGTCAAACAAGAAAGGAATCCTGAGATATCCTGTTTGTTTCAGAGGACCGTTATTGAAACTGAAGCAAAGCTGTTGCTTTATTAAAAATGGAATTCTTATAAGAAATCCCCTGGCTCGTCTTTTAGGGATAAATAGAACGAATCACAAGATCTTGACTAACTTTTATTGTCCAAAGATTAAGTTATGTTTGCAAGTTTTATAGATCTTGCCATACTTGTCAAATTGTAGGAAAACCAAATCAAAAGATACCTAAAACTCATATGCAATCAATTTCTGCATCTGACCAACCATTCAGTAGAATTATGGTAGATTGTGTTGATCCCTTACTAAAGACCAAGTCATTCAACCAAAATTTGTTGACAGTCATGTGTGCGTCAACAAGTTTTCTAGAGCTAATTCCTTTGAGGAATTTCGCTCAATTTGGCCTACTAACTTTTGATCAGTCTGGTAAAAGGTCAAGTTTCAAGTCTGGTATGTTCCAGCTTGCTACTCTTGAATTTGGTATTCAGCAGTTCAAGTCAAAAGTGAAACTATAGTTTTACTATAGTTTCACCAAATTTTACTATAGAGAATTTTTGAGTCCTGTAATAGAGTCCATTCTCTCTTGCTCATTCTTCAGAATTTTCTTTTAAGTCAGATTTTACGGCTCTTACAAAGTAAAGAAGAAAATGAAAACATTGTAACAAAAGCAGAGTCATTTCCATTGCCAAGAATCAATGACTGTATCGACAAAATTAGAAATGCCAAATACGTCCGTCAGTTCGACCTAACGTGGGTAAGTGAGAAAGCCTGCCAGTAGCTTCTCGTGGGTCAATGGTTCTTCTCGGGGTTTTCCGGGTTCTTTCTACACCACTAATACTGGCCGCCATGTATAGCCTATATTGTGCTGAAAAATGGTGTTAAACCCTACAACAACTACAACAACAATCCTGATATCAAGCACATTAAAGGAAAATACAATTTAATTGCAGATGCAATTTCCAGTGTATAGAAATGTCATTTTCATATACACCTTTGTGTAAATTCATAAGAACTCTTCTTGTGTAATGTTTCACTCATGTATAAGTGACATCTGGTAAAAAAGAAAGCTTAACGTTTCTTTTTTCTTTATGAGGGAAAGTGTTTTGACCCTGTATTTTAATTACGTGTGTATTAAGATTTGAATTTTTCTTTTTTATTTCTATTTTGATTTTATTTCACTTTTATATCATTAAATATATTAATTAATATTACAATGATTGTATTTGCAGTGATCTGCTATTTTGTTAGAAACATTGTGTTTACTTAAGACATAAACGTGACTCGCGTAAGTACGATTTTCGTATGAAGGTTTTGTCTTGCAAATAAACAGTCTGAAAAAGCTATTTAAATGATTGGCTGTGACCACGTCATTACTTGTTTACCCTTTTATAATACCTATATGTGTCCTTCGTGGTGCGTGTGTACATGGTGTGACGTATTAGCTTGTTTTAAATGTTTAGTTACTTGTAGGAAATTATCAGTAAGTGATAGTCATAGTCGAGTGTCACAGCATGACATCTTGTAGAATTATATTACCTTAAAAGGTATTTCTGTGCTGGAAAAAGTTTTTCTTTTGCAAATATGAGGAACAATATGCATATTGTTAGTGGCGGTAGCTGTACTTCATCTACTTTGTAAATAATTTCCTGGAGAATAGCACTACTGGCTTTGAACAATGACATGTGCTGAAATTATTTCCTAATTGGAACAGAACAATACAAATTGTGATTAACAGTGAAAATTCTGGACCTTTGTGTTAATCTTTATCTGACGTCATCATCAGCCATCTTAAAACGAACTTAGATTTAGACTTATCAATTTTGAACTGTTTAGTCACAGGACTGCTGTGTTCTCACAACTTTAGAACGAATTTTTGGATCTTTTTCGTAAATCGTAAGTCGTTTCATATGTTTACCTTTTCTCAGTGTTTTTTAGAGAAAACATTATTTTTGTTAAAATTTACAAAACTTGTAGTAGTCACTCTTTTTTGTGTTAGTTTTAACGAGCCGATACTCAACCAGAAGCCCAGGACAAAATTATACCAAACAAGATACAGGGTGTAATACGACATGCAAGGGTTACGAGATGTGTCAAGTAGATCGGCAAGCAGCAATACATCAGAGTTTAAACAGAGATAGTGTTGCTCAGGTATAGTTTTCATACAGATCCCTTTCCAGATTCACACAGATCTCATTCCAGATTCACACAGAACCTTTCCAGATTCACACATATCCCATTCCAGATTCACACAGATCCCTTTCCAGATTCACACAGATCCCTTTCCAGATTCATACAGATCCCATTCCAGATTCACACAGATCCCTTTCCAGACACATACAGATCCCATTCCAGATTCTGCTAGTGTTGTTGTAGTCTTGAGTCGATTAACATGCTGTATAGTTCTTTTTGTGCAGACAGGCATTTCTCATCAAATTTTCCCATTATCGTCATCTAGTCTTAAGGATTAATTCCTTTTCGTGTTAGCAGGCTGAGCTTGTCATACATTCTTATGAAATATATAGGAATGATTTTGTGTTCTTTACAAGCATTTTTAAGTAAAGTGTTCATGAACTGCAAACTATAAATATAATGCGATTCGCTTTAAGTGAATGAAAACTATTTCTTTCGGTTATTTGTTATGCCCGCCGATTTCATTTCGAATGTTCCAAAAAAATGTTTCACTGAGATGCCAGTCAGTGTCTGAGATTATGAAAAACGACTGGAAAAAATTATGGTGTCCTAAATCGCACGTTACATTTATTATCCTCAGCGCCACAATATCAATACGATGATAGTGCTTTCTGACTTATCTTCACTATGCTTCTTCTTGCAGATCAAACACGACGTAGCCAACATAAAAATTTTGTCATCTGCGTCACAAACTATTTTTGCAGGTGGAATGCTAATCACGTAGAGGATTTCACCTAGCAAGCTCCGATTTGTATAAAATGTTTTCTGCATTTTAATCCGCGATATAGCTTAATATATTTTTTATGCTAAAGACATAGTACGCGTAGATATTTTATTATTGTTTAATTTGTCTTTTGAATTGCTATCTGCAACTGATATGGGAACAAGCAGTTATTCAAGATCAACATTAAATATAAATGGCGCATGCGCCATACAAGAGAAGTTTCAAATTTCGATATGGTATTATTTTGATCAGACATGTTAACTATCATGATGTTGGTACAATCAGAAAGTTGTTTAAGCAATAAAACATTTTGTTGTTATGTTTGTATTATTTTACTTTTCTTCAAGGCCGAACAATTTTTAACGTTGTAACCGTAATCGGTGTTGTCTTCCACATAAGGTGAATCAAATTTCGGTTCAGATGCCAGTGTCATTGCTTTTGTGGTCAGGCTGCTTTCACTAGCTGTAACTTTAGCAGGCTGCTGTACATATTATGATCGACCTTGCAGTGGATTGTATTTTATTGCGCTTGCTACTCGTCTTCTACGTCAACCAGAATCCTGTCGCTTAAATGAATCAAACTTGATTCATAGCGGGCGGAAACAATATCGATATCAAATGTTTCCTTGTTGAATGCTCGCACTGGCATAGAAATACAATTTGCTTCGATTTCAATATCGTCTCAGTGAGCACAACGCTAACGCAAACTTTATAACACGATGTGTTTCATCTGGTAGAATCTTTCTCTTTTTAGATTATAATGTCGGTCGTGATCAAACTGTCACAAGACTGCAGCTTGCTTAGTCGCGTCTTAGCCTGCAAAGACCCGCTTCCTCAGAACGATGTTTCTGTTCATCATATATAATAGGTGGATTATTTCTCTAATGGATTGTTCCAAGCAACGCAAGCGATAGCCTTTTCTTGATACAGGCAGGGTTGTAACTAATTAACAACTTGTTGTAGTAGCAGATGACAACTTGGTGGCCTGAGTGAAGCTGAAATCACTGACTTTAGAAAGTAAACAATTCCTTACAAAACTCTTCTTTCAACCATAAAGTTTACAACATCTGCATTTGAAGTTTGCAGCTGGGCGACACCGCGGTAATATCTGTACGAAATTTTATATCAGGACTTCCGTGTAATGTTTTGGATAGATTCAAACAGTATCTATGGCTTCTCCAAGTATACGTCTGTAATTTAGACAACAATATCTGACACAATATATGACTATGTTTGACAAAAAGGCGAACATAAAGAAAACGCAGCTGCGACTGTTCGTGACTACAACGAAAACAAGTACGTTGCGAACACTTTCTTACATTATAAATAGTCTTCAGAGATATACCAGAAACTATCACATCACATCAGAAATAAGTTGTCGGTATTTAACTAGTCGCATTTATAGCTATTATCAGTCCAAAACAGAGAACCGAAGTTTTCGGAAAAAGTCAAATCCAGTGAATAAAATTATCATTACATAACATGTAATGAATACATTTTTAAAACATTTAAAAACTAACACACAGGTAATTAAATTACATCTAAGTAACACTGTACTCTATAATCAATCATATATATATATATATATATATATATATATATATATATATATATATATATATATATATATATATATATATATATATATATATATATATATATATATACCCTAGAATCTATCTGATCTGTACTATACAATTAAGATATCCACATTCTACAAACAATTATATCTGCACTCTACAATCAAACATATGTGCAAACTACAAATAATCATATCTGTACTCTACAATCATATCTCCATTCAACAATCACTCATATATGTACTCTAGAATCAATCATATCTATACTCTACAATCATATCTCCATTCAACAATCACTCATATATACACTCTAGAATCAATCATATCTGTACTCTACAATCATATCTCCATTCAACAATCACTCATATATGTACTCTAGAATCAATCATATCTGTACTCTACAATCATATCTCCATTCAACAATCAATCATATATACACTCTAGAATCAATCATATCTGTACTCTACAATCATATCTCCATTCAACAATCAATCATATATGTACTCTAGAATCAATCATATCTGGATTCTACAATTGCTCATATATTCACTCTACAATTAATAATAAAGGTACTCTTCAACCAATAAGATTTATACTCTCCAACCGATTATATCTGCACTCAATAATCAATCATATCTGTACTCTACAATCAATCATATCTGTACTCTGCAATCAATCATATCTGTACTCTACAATAAATCATATCTGCATTCTACAATCAATCATGTGTGTACTCTGCAAAGAATCATATATGTACTCTAAAATCAAACATATCTGCATTCTAAAATCAACAATATCTGTACTCTAAAATAAATATTATATACACTCTACAACCAATCATATCTATAGTCAAGAATCAAACATATCTGTACTCTAAAGTCAGTCATATCCGTACTCTACAATCAAACATATATGTACTCTGCAATCAATCATATTTGTATTGTACAATCAATAACATCTGCACTCTACAATTATAGCTGCAATCTACAATCAAGGCATCTCCGCTCAGCAATCGATCATATCTGCACTCTACAATCAATCATATCTGCACTCAACAATCAATAATACCTGTACTCTACAACGGATCATAACTTTACCCTATAATCAGTCATATATGTACTCTACACTCAATCATATATGTATTCTACATTAATATCTGTACTCTACAATCAATCATATTTGTTCTCTACAAACAATCATAACTGTACTCTAAAATCAATCTTATATGTACTCTACAATCGATCATATTTGTACTCTATAATCATATCTGTACTCTACAATCAATCATATCTGTACTCAACAATCAATCATGTCTGTATTGTACAATCAATCATAACAGCACTCTAGAATCAATCATATCTGCACTCTACCATCAAGGTATCTACACTCATCGATCAATCATAACATTTCTCTACAATCAATCATATTTGTATTATACGACCAACCGTCTCTGTATTTTTATATCAGTCATATCATACTCTACAATCAATGATAACTACATTCTACAATCCGTCATATATGTACTCTAGAATCAATCATATCTATATTCTACAATCATATCTGCACTCGACAATCAATCATATATGTACTATATAATCAATCGTATATGAAATTTACAATCAATCATATCTACTCTAAAATCAATCATATCTGTACTCTACAATCAGTCATATCTCTACTCTACTATCAGTTATATCTGTACTATATAATCAATCATATCTGTACTAGTAGTAGAAGAAAGTAAGAATCCGAGCTCAACAACCCCTCTCCCCACCCCTCCAGACCTCCAAACAAATACAAAATACCTAGGTAACGTAATAGAACACCTGTTTCAATCAATAATTGCGCTAAGAATCCGAGCTCAACAACCCCTCTCCCCACCCCTCTAGACCTCCAAACAAATACAATAGAACACCTGTTGCAAAATACCTAGGTAACAGGTAAAATTTAATTACGTGATCTTTCAGAATAAGCAAAATGATATGTCAGACTCAATTTTCCAAATCATTATGATTTAGCAGAGCGTGGCGATTGTGGACTAAATTAAGCATTAGAATTCCAGTAAGGTAAGTGGTATTATACCTCATTACCAACTGTTAATGTCTCAACTGTAGATATCAAAAATATTTCATTATCATGGTAATAGAAGTAGTAGAAGAAAGTAAGATTCCGAGCTCAACAACCCCTCTCCCCACCCCTCCAGACCTCCAAACAAATACAAAATACCTAGGTAACGTAATAGAACACCTGTTGCAATCAATAATTACGTTAAGAATCCGAGCTCAACAACCCCTCTCCCCACCCCTCTAGACCTCCAAACAAATACAATAGAACACCTGTTGCAAAATACCCAGGTAACAGGTAAAATTTAATTACGTGATCTTCCAGAATAAGCAAAATGATATGTCAGACTCAATCTTCCAAATCATTACGATTTAGCAGAGCGTGGCGATTGTGGACTAAATTAAGCATTAGGATTCCAGTAAGGTAAGTGGTATTATACCTCATTACCAACTGTTAATGTCTCAACTGTAGATATCAAAAATATTTCATTATCATGGTAATAGAGACTAAACTTTACTTTACCGCTGACATAACGACGGGACTCAAACAAATCTTTTATTTGTGATTTGTTAAGAGGGTATTTTTTGTCGATAAAATACACCTTTGACCGATCAGGAAAAATTCTAAGTTTGGTGTATTTTTGCTGACTAATCGGACAGTGAAAGTTTTTAAAATCCGCAAGCAACTTTTGATACAATTGTTCGAGATAATTAAAATACTCGCTGTCATCAGATCTGATGAGCGAAAGTTTTAACTTGTCACGGGTACCACTAAAGCATATGCCTGATGTTTCATTATTAATTTCAACTGTCAATGGTTTGCAGTCCATCATTAGATATTTGATTTTGCTACTGTAGCTATTTGTTACTGTCAAATTTTCAAACATTATTTTTAAAGTTTAGATAAAATTTTAGTTTGCAAAGATAATGTCAAGTATAGATCTATCATCGTGACAATACCCAAGTGCAAGTGTATCTACCCCATTTTCGCAATAACGTTTATCATCAAAATTACTCAAACCGCGTTTGATAAGGACATCTGTTTCGAGCTTATGATGATTTGTCCGAATTGACATAGCTCTTATAAAACTAACACCACCATCAAGCGCGTACTTGTAGTCATCAAATTTTATAAACTTTTTAACAAAATCACGAGGCAGACCTTTTGCTTTTTTTGTTATTTTATTATTGTCTAACAATACGGCATACATTTTACTACGTAATCCGATAAAGTATTTGATAGCGCTCGAGTTCATTTCATCTTTGAACTTACCAATAACCTTTTTATTTGTGTCGTCATGAAATTTACTGTCACGTGGGTAATCAGAAAGATCAAACAGATATCTATTATCATGCATATCCTGATAGACGTCCTCGCATTCGATTTCATATACGAGCGAATCAGTATCAGTAAATAATAATCTACTAGCCGGCCATTGATTTTTAACAAAATTATAATGAAAATCATACATCAGCCACTTTGATAAATCTAACACTGAAGCTCCAACGTAGATCGGCTTGTTTAGTTTTAGATTTGTTTTTCTTCTTTGTATCGCAACAAGATTCTCATTAAAAATTTTCATGCTCACAAAATCATCGTCTGACACAAGTTTGTTTCTGCGATTGACATCATTGACTAGTTCGATATTTACGCGTTTCCTAATATTCTCCATCGTCTTACCAAAAACAGAATTGTTCATCAGTTTGAAAAAGTTTTTCTCAAAATCAGTTTTTGCCGCAGCTCTTCTTGTAGTGTTCGAGTTAATATAACCTCTCATCCACGGCGACTGATTAAATTTTAGTACGCGATGAACTTTTCTCAACACGAGACCAGCATCGACTGCTTGTTTTAAAGCTTTGTAATGCAAAACATAATTACGTTTATGAAGCAAATTTGGTACTAGTTTCTTTACCATAGAATGTTGTCTTGGTAATGCTGACGCTTGTTGTTCTTCTGATAACAAACTATATTCTATAACCATCGATTCCGCGCAGAAAGGGTAATCGTTATGCAATTTGTGTAGCGAAGTTGGATAATCGAGATCAACTTCAACGAAATACGAAACATCGTCGGGTATATTTTTTCTGTCTCTGATAGAAATTGATCAGCCGTGATCCAATGAAATCCATCAAATGGAATTGAGTCTGCCATCGAATACCCGTACAAGTTATTACAATCTAGATAAACTACATACTTCGAAGGAAGGTCAGGATTATACTCTTTCAAATATTTGTTGTTTGCTTCAGCATATTTCTTCGTTATCACGCTAATACCGCCTCGGATACCTTTTTCGATAAAATTGAACATATCAACATCAGTCAGTAATTCCAACCTTACCTTACTAAACTTTAACAGAGCATCCCATGACAGTCCGGGGGGCAGAATAATACCAGCAAGGATCTAGTCCGTAATTATTATAACTCACTTCTCGAAAACTTTCAAAAACATCTGCTAATAATAACAGATCGTGATAATCACCAAAAGTCTCACAATCAAACTCTTTCCAAATATCTTGTGCATACTTGTACTCATCATCAGTGATATTTTCATTTTTAAGTTGCGAGTAAAATTTGTCTTTGCCAGGTAAAGATGTTTCATCAAATTTACTCCAATCGTCGAGATATTCGTATGGAAAAACTCCTTTTTTAGCTAGTAGATTAAATTTATCTCCAAAACAGTCTCTTAGGTTATTAAATT
Organism: Potamilus streckersoni; assembly: GCA_016746295.1. NCBI lineage: Eukaryota > Metazoa > Mollusca > Bivalvia > Unionida > Unionidae > Potamilus > Potamilus streckersoni. Next base: position 75,191 of record JAEAOA010001816.1, read on the forward strand.
TACTACAACCTTTTACTAGCTCATCTAACGATGCTGCCATAAACTGCAGGCTGTCAATAAAACGTAATTTACCTAGCGTAACTGACATATACTTTTCAAAATTATTTGGAAAACATTTGATGACATTATTGAGTTTTAGATGAGCTTTTATCTCAGGATCACCAAAAGCTTCTACGATGATGTGACTATCATGTCCTCGAAAATTGTGAAGAATAACTGGAATAAAATCTGGAGCGTGAAATTTTAAATTACACTGGTCATGAGCCGCTCCACGATACTGTCCGGTCAAATGGCAATGGTCACGTACTTTTTTGTTATCGTCAAAAGCTTTTTCACAAATATAACAAATTTTCGCTTGCTCGTGATCGGATTCTTGTTGAGGTGTTAATTTTAACATTGGAGTTACTCTTTTCAAACGATAAGTTATATGATCAACTTCGCTGATCAATTGCTTGAGAAGCCAGACAGCTGGATTTTTTACCACGATATAGTTGGATTGGTTTAGATAATCTCGAATCAGCGCAACAAACTACCTTGTACGCTACTCCACATGGAACATGATTTTGAATTTTTCTTGTACTCGATTGGTTAGGATCATTTTCTACGCCAAGTACAGGTTGAAGTAAGCATTCGAAATTGACGTATATGACGAAAGGAATTTTTAGTTTGTGATTATGATGGACAAACTGTAACACGCTATCTTTTTTAGATGGCATTGTTATTCTTTGTACGTCACTACAGTACTGCAAATGCTTTTGTAATGTTTCATTGTCTCTACAACCGTGCAAGCAGCGATAACAAAAGAACTTTTTGTTGTTATTTTTATTATACTGTCTTCCAACTAGTCTGTTAAAGTTTTTGATCGAAACGTAATGATTTTTATAAAACGGTAAATTGATAGTCGATTGTGAAGCTTTTCTAAAATATACCTCGGATAGACATTTTCTTTTTCATCTAATCCGAAAACGTTAATCGAAACATTATTTTGCTTTTCAAACTTTGGTATTTGATTTTCTGCCACTGGAAAGTCAATACCAGCACAATTTAATCTTGACACGTGACTAATATACTTCTCAACACGATCAGCATTTTTTTCTGCTGGAAATAGCGCGGAAAGAACAGCCCATTGGAAACATTTGCTATCGACGTTTTTTATGTTTATACAGCACTGTTTATTTTTTATTTTTAGTGGCAGGTCGATATACGAACTACCGCGTAATGCGTCATATTTCATAGTGTGAAACAAAATTTCCTTGATCATTTCAAACTTCCAACCCGAACCTAATTCGGTAAATTCTTCTATTTTTTTCCAAATTTCTTGGTGTATTTCATTAGATAGTGACAAAAGATCACTACCAAGTAAAACACGTCTAGATTTTGTGTTGATGTAAGGGTCTGCAATTTCCTTGTTAGTAGATTCTTCCGTCACAAGTAGTTTTGAAAATATAACGTGATATTGCACTAACAATCTTAGACCCTTGTGTTTTTCAAGCTCACGTTTTACAGTCGTCTGTAGCAGATGAAAGAGATTTGTTTCAGTAAAATTTACTAAAACATTTTGATTATCAAACTGATAACTATTATCAAAACCTGCAAAAGCAGTCGCTATTTTTTCAGGTTCTCCAATAAGTCTCTTCTTGGCTATATCACGCAATTTCAACATCGCTATACTATAGTCTAATATCTAATTGATAATTTACCGCACACTGCGCATGCGCTAGAAAAACAATTAGAGATAAAAAATTACTATTAATATAATGTTACAAAATCTGACAAGCGCACGTGAGCAAGAGGAATATCACGTTTACCAAAAGTACAATCTGTACGCTGGAAATGCACTTGGTTCGGTTATTAATATCATTACTGGGATATCTGTTGGTAAAGCAACGTCAGCGGGTTATAGTGTAAAGGGAGATAATACTGAAAGGATTACGATGTTTAGAAAAGATTTTATTTACACGTTATTTTGCGATGACATCCCAGAGGGGAAACGAGCATATCATTAAAACGGTAAAGTCACTGATGATAATATTGAAAATTTATCCTTACAAGACGAGTTTCAGCCGCATCCGGTCTTTGATTTATACGAGGCTAACGATCGCGGTATTATTAGAAACAGAAAAACTAAAAAAGTTCTTAGTTCTATGAACAATATGGGATATCTTATAGTAACTGTTAGAGGAACATCGACAGATCAAGTTTGTTATACTGGTCATAGGTTTGTTTACGAGGTGTTCAACGGATCTATACCCAATGGTCTGGTTATTAATCATATCAATAACGTAAAAACAGACAATCGATTGGAAAATCTGGAGCTAGTGACCCAACAGGAAAATGTGAGAAAAGGACGAGGTGGTGGTATTAATTTTAGATGCCCAATAAAACCTGTTATTTCGTTAAACCTTGAAACGGATGAGGAGATCAAATTCAAATCAATTACAGCTGCGGCGAAATATTATAATATAAATCCCAGAGCAGTAAAATTTGTAGCTGATGGAGCAACAAAATCAGCTTTTTCAAACAAATATGCTAGTATTATTTTAGATATGATGATTAATAATATTTTGTAATTCGGTTTTAGTCAAACAATGATGAGCAAATGCTATAATATCATCGTGATTAAATTTTAGCGTCGTTACTGCATTTTCATCAATTATTTTTTTCTGCTTCTGTTAGTAATATTTTATGAGAATCACCTTGCATTACAATAACGTCAACGGAATATGAACTATAACCTGACAGGCATTTTCTTACTGCTTCGGTCAGTTCGTGGTAATTTAATACCTTAACTTTTTGGTGATATTTTACCTTGTCAGTCATCTTATAACAACAAATTAGATAAAAAGTATATTATAATATGGATATGATGAAACGACTCGTTCAACTATACGAAGAAGGAAGAAGATACTAGTGATATCAGCGATAAGGTCTCCATAATCTCTAATGATATGATAGACAAATCTATTGGTTATAACGAAGATGATATTTTATATAACAACGAATCTGATGATGGTGAAATAGTCACCGTCGTTAACAGATATAATTATAGCAGACCAACCACTGGAAAATATAATGTCAAGTATCACATTGCTAAAAAAATTATAAAATTTAATTTTACCGTTACCGAACAGCAGGTATTTTTGCAGTTAATCAGACCTTGTTTAAACATCAAAATTTCAGGTCGACAGAAAAATATAAAATTTGATTTCATCTTTGTCAAGATTTTTAATCTAATGACGATCTCTGACGATCGCAGACAATATCTAATATCATTATGTAAACCAGTAAAAGGTGTATCTATCAAACGAAAGTATGAGGAAATTTATAATAGCATTATTTCACAGTCGATAAAATCGACCGGGTTGGAATCCAGCTGTTAAATTTATCGCTATACCCACGCCATTTGACTAAACTTTTATCTCCTTTTTTCCTAATCACTTTTTCGATAACGAAAACATCTTGTTCAGTTTTTTGTAGTTCTTGTTCGTAAAAACTACCTACTATAGGTTCCCCTGCCAGATCTTTTAACGCGTACGTTACAGGTATTGTTAGAGTACTTTATCAACAACAAATACTTCTTCGCTCCAGTTTGGAGTAAATCCTTTTTCAAATATCTTTTTAGTCAAAGAGATTCTAACTTTATCACCGACCTTAAATTTATGTCTGCGGTACATGTTTTCGTTTGCTAATATTGGATTTTTGATAGCGTCATTGGGTGACATTTTGATGGTTCGATTTTTTTCGTGTTATTATATTCGCCTACGATTTGAGAAAGGTCATCGATGTACCTGTTGGTGTTTTTAGCTGTCATATGTTTGTGTAATTTTTCGTTTAACGTGCGATTAAATCTCTCGACAACAACGCTTTTACCTTCATTTCCTGTAACGTATTTTTTAATATTATTTTGTTCTAGAAACTGCTCAAACTTTTTGTTAAAAAACTCGGATCCATGATCAGTCCAGATTTTGTTTGGCTTTCTTTCTGTACCCGTTATTATTTGTTTTAGCGCATGAGTGATTGACGTTCCTGTTTTATCTGAAACTGGCACACTAAAAGCGTGTTTGCTGAAAACATCTGTGACATTAAACAAATATTTCTTATTATCGTTAAACGAAGCTAGAATGGATACATCAACCAAATCTATTGCCCAAATGTCATCTACAGCGTTTGCAACAACTTTACGTCTCGGAAACTTTTTTTTAGGTCTGTGTAGTTCGACTGCAAGATCATCGATACTTTTTTCCCGAGTCCGAGTTTATATTTTGCTCCTATCATTCCCTGAACAAATCTTCTATCAAAACGTTCTCGTAGATTTGTTGGCTCCATATCATGTAATTCGTCTAACATTACTTTATCACAATCTGCTTTCGAGTTTTCATGATCACGATAACAGATATCGTGACGCATTGCTATTGCATCCACTTGATTATAAGGCTCTTGTCCTGGCAATGGATTGTCGTTTTCATCTAGTTGTTGATCTAGCGGATTGTAAGGACCTGTATACCGATGACCAGGCAAAGTCCAACCGCCTTTTGGTTTTTGTAATTTAACAATTAGTTTATGTATATCTATACCTAACCCTATTATTTCTCTGTTGTTACAACGTTGACAGTACGTAATGATTTTATCTTGTTCTATGCAAAGATCTTTGTCACAATCACAATTGCATTTCATTTTATTTTATTTTGTTTCATAAAATTAATCGTCGATCAAGCTAACTCTATCAACGCTAGATCCTACTTGTTTTTTCAAAAACATACTTTTCTTTCTACCACAGATTGCACAAATACTTTTTAACATCGTTCTATTATTTTTCGTTTTTTCCGTCATCTCATCCTTGTTCTCTGTTTTAGTTTTGCATTTGAGACAGTATGTTGACCATATTATATCAAGGAGTTTAGATAAAATTGATTGCAATCTTATCATTCGCATGAGAAGGATGCTCATCAAATTGTAAAATAAACTTTAAAAAGTTTTTACTCCCAGAGCTTTTACTCTGGTGCATTTGTCTGACAAACATGATACAATAATAACCACAAGCTGATGTTCCAATCGGCTGTAGTTGATTAGACGAATAATTTATTTTATCAAATTTTTAAAAATATATTTTTTTATGAGATCGCTTGGTGGAAGTCCGAACGAATCAAAATAATTGTTATCGTGGACAGCAACCCAGTGGGTGCCAGAGCCATCATTGAAGTTTTCAATATTTACAACACAAGAACCGCCTGTTGGTACGTCATCGAGTTCATCCTTGGAAAATACTCCTCGAAATCCAACAACGTCCTTCAATTTTTCAATGATGTCAAAATTGCTCAATAACGTCTGGTCCCTGGTAGAGTTAATCCGCGTCCGATTCCTAGTAAGTTTGGCAGCAGACTTCCCGCTAGTCCCGCCAAAAGTGGAGCGAAAGGAATAATTCCTCCTTGTTTTGTTTGTTTGCGTTTTGTTTTCTTTTTTTTTTCGATGATTTTGTTTTTTCCGCGACTTTTTCGTTGGCATTTTATTTTATACTGTTACATAAAATTTAACGATAGATTTGTTTGATACCACGACCTTCGACTGCTTTCTTCGTTGCGCCAGAGACTGCTCCTGACGCTGCCGCAAGTCCAAGTGTACCAAGTACTGATAAAACTTTGCTAGCTATTACTGATAACGCTGGTCCAAAAAATCCACCTTCTTTTGACATTGCAGTTACCTGAGAAACAGATAATTTCAGCACAAAAGGTTTGTTGCGATCGAGTTTATTGATTTGTTGTTGCGTTAGCATGACTTTTACTGCAATTTTATTTGAAGTTTCCGGAGAGATCATCAAAGAAACAGAGCTGCGTTTAGCAACAGCTGCTGATAATTTTTCAACTTGACCAGATGTTAGGTATATTTCTCGAGTTGTGTATTTGGTTTTCATAATGTTATATCCAAGTTGTTAGATTAAACTTGTACTGTCATTCTTCCTTTGATTGAATCGATGGTCAGAAATCGATCACTAACCAATAGCGCGTATACGTTATACTGTTCAGCTGGCACAACGCCCGGTGTCCACATGACCTCAATATCTGCAGTCGATCCCACAACACGCTCCAAATGTTTTGATACGTCAAAGTAAAAGATGGGATAGAGCGATCGAAACTCTTCTATTGATATTTGAGATCCACTGTCCGCGTTCTGATATTTTTGCATTGCTTCCATAAGATACATGTACGGCCGAGAGATGTTTCTGGTGGCGTCTACGGCAAAATTACATTCGATTGCACGTTCAGGATACTGTTTGGAATTTACTCTCACAAATATTCGTCTAACGTCTGGGTTATCGAATACGGAGTTGTTCATTTCCTGATTGTTACGACGTGCTTGTCGTTGAAATACGACGAACAAGTGTCGCGGTAGTTGTTCGCTGGGCGTGGTCGTTACACGCCACGTGTAATCAGTCGCGTTGGGAATGGCTGTTTGATAAATCCTGTTCTGTTGGAAGTGTATCTTTTTTGTAAAGGTGGCTAGTAAAGATTCGAGCTCCATCATTTTAGCTAATGAAGGGACAACCCGAGGCATCCACAGTGCTAATCTTGTAATAGAAAACTGTCTCTCAGCCACTCCAACATCACGCATTATGCAATAGTTTTGATCAGCTCGATCTAAAATTAGGGTATGTTTTATTCCTCGAAACACTTTGTTATAATCACGGCAAAATCGAAAGATTGTACTTAACGGCAGCATCATCGTCATTTGGCGAGATTCTGCGGCAAATGCTTTTCGTTTAGTAAATCCCTCGTTATATCTTATGTTACGTGCACTAATAACACTGTTTATTAAATTTAACATCGCAACACCATCTGCGGCTGCACCTGGTGGAGTTATACCAAGATTATTACAAGCGACAATAAGTGAAGCTCTTGTGACGTTTACATCAGCAGCTGCACCTGGTGCGGCTATACCAAAATTGTTAGCATTATCAATAAGAAAATTTCTTACAATTACAACATCTGCAGCGGCATCAGCTCCGTGGGTAATAACACCACTTGAAATAAACTCACTCGAAACAGCTGTACCTAATGAGGTATCTTTGAACCACATCATATTTGTGGCGATTGATCTGGAATAGTCATCGCTAAACGAAACGATGTTTAGTATTGTACTCGCTATGGGTAAATGCATTGAAATATCTTCTACGGTTTGATTGGCCAGTTGGTATCGTGCACTCTTAAACAAGCTCCAACCATTATTGACGAGAGCGATTTTTACATTAGCTGCAATATCACCACCTGCTGCAGTTAATATTCGGCCACGCACTTCTAACATTGCCTTATGGGGTAGTAGAAACACCTCCTCATCTCTTGTGTTAAAAGTTCTAACTCCGGTTTTATTCGGTTCGTTCGAGTTTTCATCCAAATACTTAACATACTCTAATTCTGTTACAGCATCGTCAGTATCAATTTCTTCTGCAAGATCGAGATAGTTTTTAGCTGACATTTATTTTATAATCGTTACACAAAATTAAAAGGCAACAGGGGTCATCGGTTTTGTTTTCTTTACAAGTTTACGTACTATTTCTTCACCACTCGGCGACAATAATTTTTTTGTTGTAGCTATCATAGCTTGTTTTGTTTCTTCTGTTGGCGCAATATCTGATATTACTCGTTTTATTTCTGATGGGGAAGGTCCTTTAATCTTATCAGCAATCTTTTGCCCTACTGCAGTGCCTGCTGAAGATGCCGCCCCTGTAGCGAAAGCTTTACCGGCGTCAAGTGCAATGGACGCTACTTTACGCGCGATTCCTGGAATATTCTCTGCAATTGTTGTAAATATATTTCCAAAAAATCCACCTACGATTTTTCTTCGATAAACTTTTCTTCGTCTCATTTTATAAAATTATGTACACAAAATCACATGCCTAGGCAGTGCGTAGGTGTAAGTAATACGTGACTATCTCGTTGTTCACGTCTATTTGTCGTCCAGATTGGTCTGTGAGTTGCATTGTAATGCTTGTAATTTGATTCTCAGGTGTTATTGGATAGTAGATAATCTGTCGCGGATTGATTTGCATGAGAGAACCTGGTGGGACTTCTGGTGAGAAACTGTAGATCGTTTGCCCGCGGTTGCCTTTTGACGAATAAAATCCAGATGCGATAGAGCAATTGATGAGTATTGTATTTACTTCTGTGATATCTACTGGTAGTTCTCCATCAAATGTCAAAGATTTATCTTCACCGGTGGTATAGTATAAAACTCTAGTAAAACCTAACATCTTTCCAATACTTCTTTCTCCAAAGAGGACTTTCGTATTTCTTTTCACTGTTATCCTAGCTCGTAAGGTGTTATAATTCGCCGCTAATTCGAAATTATCAGCATTCCCACCAGCTTTTGTTAGAAGCTCTTTTATTGTTCTGTTTAGATCAGTAATGTCATAAGCTCCTTGCGGAATTTGTAGTTTGTATTGTATATCAATAAACTCTTTTTGTGATGTTGGAGATTGTTTAACATTAACGATTAAAATTTCATCATTAACCCCAGTTTTAATATTCGGCATGGCGTTCCAACAAGTACAAGAAATTAATCCAATCTCATACTGTTTTGCAGGATCTAGTTCTATTGGTGGGTTGTAATTTACTGTAAAATTCGCGCTGTTTCCTGTTATTTGTGATGAATCAAGCAATAATGTTGTTTGCATTATACTAATATTTTAGATAAGATCGCGGTGTAAAATTTCGTACTCGGATGATGTTAGTAATCCACTCGATCTTAGATGATCAAGTATATCAATAATTTCGTTATCAATCTCTAAACTTTCATTACCAGCTTCTTTAGAGGATATCAACAGCATTAGCCGATCGACTATGTCTGCGTTTGATGTAAATATTTTCACACCTTTTCCTGTTATTGCTTCTCTAATTTTTTTTACACGAATTTTATCAAGTGTAATAAATTTTCTTTTAAAATTCCACCCCTTACCAAAACCTTTTGGTCTACCACTTTCTGCTGTTCTTACAAATGTTGAAGCAATAACACTATACCTAATTCTATCATAAAATGGAAGCATATCATCAATTTCCGTAGCTGTGCTTATTTCTTCTTTAGCAGCAGCTCCATCTCTTATTATCTCATTTAATCTATCGATTAATACTTGATATTCTCCATCATTCCACTTGTCTATATTATCAATATCTTTAATATTTTCTTTCTTTAAAAAAATCGTCATACTCATTTTCTTTTATCTCATCATTTGCTCTTCTTATAAAATAAAATCTTTGATCTCCAACTTCCATAAACTTTACAGTAGCCTCACCAACTCTTTTTAGCTCCTCTTTGATATCTTTTATTTCTCCTGATAGATTTGTTATAATATTTGTTATTCCTTGCGTTGTTAACTCTGCTAATCTTCTCTCAAGTTCTAGCGGATTATTTATCAATCGATATGTTTCAGCCTGTCTAGCAGCAGGATCAGCTATATTTGCTGTAAGTGACTCAGCTAGTTTTCTTTTGTCTTCATCAGATCTAGTAATGATTTTTGCAGCAGCTGCTTCTTGTTGTTCTTTAACAATTCCAACCAAACCTTTTTCTTTCAGTTGTTTCAGTTCTTCTTCTGATAGTGGTTTAGTTTCAGGTTGTTTACCTAATATTGCTTCAGTTATTGGTCTGAAAATCGTAGCTGTTGTTTCTGTAGCAGTCAATTGTCCACGTCGAGCTTCTTCCACCTTTTTCTTAAAAGCCGCTCGAGTTTCGAGAAACTTTTTTTAGTAATTCGATTTTCTGTTGATGTTTGTCCATTATTTTTATACGCTTTACAAAATTATATCATAGAAACGTCTCAAGGCAACAACGAAACATCTTGGTTGGATCACGCGCTAGCTTGTCAAATAAAAAGAAACTATATCGATCTTTAGTTGCTCGATGATATAATTCGATAAATTTATCTTTTGTAACATCACCACATTGTTCGTTTGCAATATTTCTCACATCCACATTATCTAGTCCGGGAAATAATATGAAACAACCCGTATTTCGCCTAATAAACCTATCAACATTATAAAAACCTTGGGCAAGATAAACAGAATTACATCTTTTATTACGTGATAGTGAAAAATATGATCTTATCTTGTTCATCTCCTCATTGTTTAGCGGAATATCATCAAAGACGATTATCTTATGCTCTGACTAATCGAGTTTGTTCACTGGAACAAGTTCTTCTGGTTGTTTTATCAAAAATATATCATCACCAATGCCAAGTTCATCACGAAGTTTATCATTATACTCGTTTAATAATTTGTATTTGTCTTGTTGGGGGTTGATGGTGTAAATATACACCTTATCATAGTTAAAGTTATTATTGAGTAAAAGATTTAATAACAAATTTGTTTTACCAGAACCAATTCGCCCAACAATAAGATAATGACAGTCTGGAAGTTCATTGTTATGTTTATGCTTCACCAATCGCTCGGTGTCAAAGTTTATTATCTTCGCCATCGTATAATTTTATGTTATATTAAACCAACAATTTTGTGTAGAACGGTATGTATAATGAGCTACTATACAAAATTTAGAACATTAGCAGTAGATTTATTAACAGAAGGTTACCAGGGTGACTTATCCAAGTATGCGACTCTTGATAAGCTCAAAAATGAAATCAACAATTTGTTAAACGTTGCAAGTGTAGATCCAAATGAAGTTGTAGTTTTCCAGGACAAACAAGGACGATTAAAGACGAGTAATGTACAACTGTCAGATGTACTTGTACGAAATCCTACTGCAGTTGCTAATAATATTGTTACTTTTAACAATCAAGGTAAGATAGAAGATTCGGGTAGGTCAGTTAACGATTATGTTAGAAAAGCAGGTGATTTATTTACGGGGAACATTGTTATGAACCAGAACAAGATCACATACCTTGGAAACCCAACTGAGGATAATGACGCTGCTACTAAGAAATATGTTGATGATCAGGAATCAAAGTACTTGTCGGTGCGTGGTAGTATAATGTACGCGTTTCTCAACATGAACAATAATAGCATTACTAACCTTAGAACACCAGAGTTTGATTTTGATGCTGTAACAAAGAAATATGTTGATGATATCAACAATGAAATCACCAAGTTCAAAACTGATTTTACTAATCACATCACCACGTTTTAAAATTTTCGCAAAAACATAAACAAAACTAATAACGAATTTTTTGGAAGTCCGCCGTCTGTTGATATTACACTCGATAATATTAACACAAAACTCAACGATATTATTAGTGGAATTCCTAGTATTGTTGAGAAAACGAGTATGATTAAAATTCCTCACAAGCAGATTAAAAATATTGTCTATACTGTTGCGTCTGGAATGTCTACTTGGTCGCCGCAAAATAACACTCTCAAACATACTACAGAGGTCACTGGTGTGTATAGATTGTCCGTGTTTAGCAGTGTAAAGTTTAATATATTTACCTTATTTCCATGGCGTCACTCGACTGATAATTTCTCTGGAACCGTGTCTATTGTGTTAAACAAAGATGTTGAAGAAACTTTTATGCTAATAGCAGATGACAAAAATTAACTGCTGCGTCATATTGGTATTGTCTGGAATTTGTGGCTGAAACACCTCAACTAGTTACTTAATCAAGCCTGAGATTATGTGAACAAATATTATAATGAAAAAAAAGTATAGTTGATTTCAATCATATTTCAAAAGATATTCCAGGACAGGATGTTGACGCACTAATACAATACTACAAATATTATCACAAAAAACTTTGGTGCGTAAAAAAATGCTACAAATATTATAACAAGATCCTTCGAGTAATATCATATCTACACTTGTTAATGACTAGTTCTGGCATAATTTCAAGTGGTATATCATTAAACCCGTTTTTGTTAATCATATCCGGTGCTGGTGTTTCTCTTACAGCAGCTTGTAAAAAAGTTGAACCTAAAATTTCGATAAAAAAGCATGGCTGCTTAACATCAATTATTACTTACAAAAAACTACTTGATCAAATAAGATCTTACCTACGAGGAGTAAAATATAGTATGGACGATTTATTACGTGAATTTCGTATTATTGACAACATGTTAACAGATATTATACCCATGAGGATCTGCAAATATGAGAAAGATTATCAAAAGAAGTATGATATAACATAAAATTAAGATAGAATACCACTTACCTTACTGGAATTCTAATGCGTAATTTAGTCCACAATCGCCACGCTCTGCTAAATCGTAATGATTTGGAAAATTGAGTCTGACATATCATTTTGCTTATTCTGGAAGATCACGTAATTAAATTTTACCTGTTACCTAGGTATTTTGCAACAGGTGTTCTATTGTATTTGTTTGGAGGTCTAGAGGGGTTGTTGAGCTCGGATTCTTAGCGCAATTATTGATTGCAACAGGTGTTCTATTACGTTACCTAGGTATTTTGTATTTGTTTGGAGGTCTGGAGGGGTGGGGAGAGGGGTTGTTGAGCTCGGATTCTTACTTTCTTCTACTACTGTACTATACTATCAATTATATCTGTATTCTAGAATCAATCATATTTGTACTCTACAATCAATCGTATCTGAACTCCAAAATGAATCATATCTGCAATCTAGAATCAATCGTATTTGTTCTCTACAGTCTATGATATATGTGCTCTACAATGAATCATATATTTACTATACAATCAATCAACTCTGCACTCTACAGTGAATCATATATGTACTATATGATCAATGATATCTGTACTTTACAATCAATCATGTGTACTCTAGAATGAATCATATATGTTCTCTACAGTCAATCATATCTCTACTATACAATCTATCATATCTGTCTCTAGAATCAATCATATATGTACTCTACGATCAATCATATGTGTAATCATCAATCATACCTCTAATATACAATCACATCTGCACTCTACAATTAATTATATATGCACTCAATAATCAGTCCTATCTGCACTCTAGAATCAATCATACATCTACAATTAGATGTGTAATGTACAATCAATATATGTGAGTGCAGATACCTTGATTGTAGAGTTCAGATATGATTTATTGTAGAGTACAGATATGACTGACTGTAGAGTGCAGCTATGATAGATTTTAGAGTACAGATATATTTTATTGTAGAATACATGTATGATTTTTCGTAGAATACAGATATGTCTTCTAGTAGAGTGCAGATATGATTCATGGCAGAGTACAGATATGATTATTTGCAGAGTTCAGGCTTGATTGTGATAAAGATATTGCAAATAATTTTTGCTCATAAAATGATCCCGCGATAGGTTGGCCACTATGGTACGTTACAGGAATTGTCTATGATATATCCGACAACAATTTCTTTGGTCCCGTTCTCGAACTTTTCTCGTTTCTTTTCTGCTGCATCGTCTTGGTTTAATTTTTCACTGGATCTGCTGACGTCAACCCAATAATCTGTGTCAAGTATTATTATAGTTGCCCTCCATTATGTGCAGCATGTTTCAATGTTTTGTTTTTTTAAAAAAAAAAACTGCTTCCACACTGCATTCTCTAGCACGTTATTATATATATATATATATATATATATATATATATATATATATATATATATATATATATATATATATATATATATATATATATATATATATACGGCAAGCTAGCAGAGCGTCAGCTACAACAGACATGAAACAAGGAAACTTTGTTGGCACTCCAGAGACACCAGAACCTGACCAACAGATAAAACTTTGTTACAATGAAGAGAGTCAGCATGACTGTTTTTTCATAGTTTGGTATGCAAGCAACATAATCCTAAAAATGTTCCAAGAAACGACTAGTTTGCATTGAAGATATTTCTTAGTAGCGTTAAACTGGCTGGTTTTAGACGCATGTGGTCACTTTGTTCATATTTTTTATGCAAATAATTCTACAGAATTCTGATTTGGTGACATTTAAATCCTTCTGATAGCGGTCGTAGTCTCTCTTATGAAATATTTGTCATTTGTCCTTATCTGGATAAAGTCAAAATTATCCAGTAAGTACTTCCTGAAAAATATGGATGTTATAAGACTTCTAAACCGGAAAATACTTATTGTAATGAGACATTCTGTTGATGTGTCTATGGTTTCAATATAAGCAATAGAAAAGAGCAAAAATGAATAAGTTATCTAATAGGAAAAAATTTATTTTCTCTAGAATGCTAAGTTAAAAGTTAAAAAAACTTACGTTATTAAAAGTTAAGCCATAAATATTCATAGAATTACTAATACAAGTCATGATTAACAAAGTTCTGTCTAAACTTTAGTTGTATTCTAAAATAAATCCAGTGCTGAAAGTGTTGATGTGCCTGTGATGACCTGTAAAGTGCAGATGTGTCAAAAGTCTCTGTTGAATCTTAATATTACATTCAAAAGTTACTTTGTTTTAATTCCCTATATTTCCCAGTTATTGTCTCCTTCTAAGAATATTATATAGAACTCTTTGTATTGCCAGAGAATAATTAATAATTTTACCCCATTCAAAATCTAACTACAACAATATAAATGATTATTGCCCACGTGTTATCACAGGAATAAATGATTTTTCCAATAAACAAAGATTCTATGTTTTCTAAGTAATACTATTACCTACTGGAACATTACATTCTAGAAGATTCCAAGTCTTTACAAAATAAAATTTGTTAGTAAAATTAATGTATAGAATGTGTTGAACATAATACCCTTGACGCAGTCTAAGATAAATATCTTTTTTTTACAATGATTATAATATTAAACCCATACTCATAGACAAAATGTTAGTGATGTATTATTTCCTTATATTTTTTTTATAAAAAAAACCAACAAAACAATGATTTCAAGGAACTTGATTCTGGACAAGGTCTGCTACAAAATACAATTTTACATAACTCACAACGTCTCTTGGCAGCTACGGAACGTTTATGATCGCTATTTCATAATGCTGCAAGTCGTTAGCATTACCTGTCTCGAGGCGGATTTCAGACGAAATGAAGTTTACTTTTCCTATAACCTGTTAACTTCCTGCGCTGCTGTGTTCACATCGAGGTAGTGCTACTACTAACACAGCCATTACTAATACTGTATATATGTATGTACAGATGGATGGAAGGATGGATGGATGTGTGTGGATGGATATATATGGATCAGTTTTGTACAACACATATTACATAGCTCATTTTTTATCATGAGTAGACTAACGTTAGGATAATGATTCTAAACATTTTTACTTGGATTTAAGTTCAAGACTTTGGTTTTATTCTGGCTAAAAATTACGTAATTAGACCTGAGTTTGCTTGCAGTTTGGAGTAATTTTCCATTCTGATGGCCGAGTATCCAGATAATGGATCTTTCCATTAAAATCCATAAAATACAAATAAACAGTATGTGTGGGTCAATGCCTAAACAGGCTGCCTTAAGGAAGTGACTTTTTATTAAACTTCCAGATTAATACACGTCTTCCAGTATTTACAAACTCGTACAGGCTTTCTAGTTTTAAAGAACAATCAGTGCATCAGGTATCTAAAAAAATGCAGATGAAGCGAAATCAGATACCATTGCGAGTATGAATGGAACGAATTTGAGTGCCCAGCTATTACTGCAACAAAATAGCAGAAAACGTTTGGATAACAGTGTGAATTACACGTAACTGAGTGAACATTACATGTGTAAGTATGACACAAAGCCAATTAAGTTTATAGGTGTCATTGTGGAACGTATTAAATCCACAGCAGGATATTAAGGATACATTATTTTAATTAGTCTGACTGAACCATCACTGATTCTTAATTAGGTCCGTCCGATAGCTATATCAGGTTTACAGGGCAAAACTGATTATTTGTCGAAAGTGTCAAATGTCAAAATGTTGTAAAACCTGCTTTGTCTTTGATTAAAAAAAAATAATAAAAGCTGAAAATTTGCAGAGACTTTTTTTCTTCAGGGAAAAGCAAAATATGTGGAATTTATCAAGCACTGGATGAGTGTGTGCTAAGTGTTAAGGGATTTTTTGGCGGCTAAATAAACATAGATCCTGATTGAATACGTAACAGTTCAGTGTATGTTTCTCAGGTAAAAATCTATGTTTTATAATGTATTACGCTGTAAAATTAGTCAGTCTAAGTTTTGCATTAGGCGAAGGTTTTGATACCGAAGGCAGGGCATAATCTCACGTTCAAAAAACGTGTAATTGGAAGTTTAGAGAGAGGTTTCTATAAAAGGGGAAAAGAGATAGTGGCAAGTAGTGAAGTGGGCTACTTTAGCGTCCATGGTAATGTCCATACTCCCCACCCACCCACCTGGCCACTTTAGCGTCAAGGGAAAGTTTAGCATGGGGAATATTGGATCTGTATCGTGACACTGGACAATGGCAACAACGTTACCAGTGGCTGACTTCAATCAGGCTGAACAGTGTGGCATGGGGATTGACATGAATACGCGCTACAGTCGGGACAAAAAAAAAGATATAGAGATATGAGGTTTACAAATACAAACCCATTTTGTATACCAAACATTTAGGCACTAGTCAAATCATTTAGAAACATATGACTGACATGAAAAGGGTATTTGGTTTTATTTTATTTTCTCTCCTCCCTTCTGAGAGGGTAAAAGCCTTATGTAAATGATTTGGCAAAAGCGAGGATATAGAAAACCTACATAACCTAAAAAATAAGGTAAATAAACATATTGAAATCTGGGCACAAAAGCGACTATTTATAATGGAGCATGCGCAAGTTGCAAAAACTTCATTTAATGAAATATACATTGCATCTTAAAATCTCTAGATCTGAACCACAAAACAATTAAACAATAATGATAAAGAAATAATTAACTATATTTGGAATTTTAAGCCACACCACATTGAGAAAGAAACATTGTATCGAGAAAATAAATGAGGAGGTTTAGCTCTACCAAATCTAAAATGGGCACAAGAAGCCAATAGTATAGAAAAATAATTTTAAAACTTAAAACTCCTAAGACATGCCGTGGGAAGCTATAAATTTAAGTTTAGGTTTCTCAACAGAAACATACAGGTCATTTTTAGATACAATTACTTAACTAAAAAATTGCGTAGACAAACAAATTTAAATATTTAAAAGAACTGATTTTTAGATTCAGGGACAAAAGCAATATTGGGAGGGGGTAAAATCATATAAACTAATAAGAAACTTCGATGCTAAAAATCAAAGATGTAAAGTAGAAAGGGAGAACTGGGAAGGTAGATTTGAACACTTCGTGGTTAATTGGACAAATATAAAATCAGTAAAAATTCAGAGTATAGTTTTTAAACATCTACATAATGCTTGGCTTATTGTTGAGATAGCAAAGAGAAAGGATATGATAAAAATTATCCCACAGTTCCCTCTAAGTAAAGAACACAATTTCACAAAAACACATGTTTTGCTAGAATGCAAAAACAAAAGAAGGATAAGAGACAATATTATTATCTCGATAACTGAAAATAGAACAACAAAATACCAGAAAAACTGAATCCTATATCAGGACGGGAAATTTGACAAACCAATCTTTTTCGGCTTAACCAGTTATATAATAGTCACTATGGGGGAATGCGGACAAGTCATTATGATGCGAAAAAAATCAACCCTTTAAAATATTACATCTTTGAAATTTTTCCCCTTTAATATAATTATTTTACTAATAGACTCTTGGCAATGGAATCCAATATACTAATAGATTTAATAAACTACTACATTTTTGTAATCTTAGATATATATAAATATTACAAGTAGGCTGAAGGGACAGGGACCTGCGCATGTAAGAAGTAGGAGACAGGAACGCCAAGTAGTAGGAGAAAGTAAGAATCCGAGCTCAACAACCCCCTCCAGACCTCCAAACAAATACAAAATACCTAGGTAACGTAATAGAAAACCTATTGCAATCAATAATTGCGTTAAGAATCCGAGCTCAACAAATACAAAATACCTAGGTAACGTAATAAAACACCTGTTGCAATCAATAATTGCGTTAAGAATCCGAGCTCAACAACCCCTCTAGACCTCCAAACAAATACAATAGAACACCTGTTGCAAAATACCTAGGTAACAGGTAAAATTTAATTACGTGATCTTCCAGAATAAGCAAAATGATATGTCAGACTCAATCTTCCAAATCATTACGATTTAGCAGAACGTGGCGATTGTGGACTAAATTACGCATTAGAATTCCAGTAAGGTAAGTGGTATTATATAAAATTTTATGTTATATCATACTTCTTTTGATAATCTTTCTCATATTTGCTGATCCTCATGGGAAGAATATCTGTTAACATGTTGTCAATAATACGAAATCACGTATTAAATCGTCCATACTATATTTTACTCCTCGTAGGTAAGATCTTATTTGATCAAGTAGTTTTTGTAAGTTATAATTTGATGTTAAGCAGCCGTGCTTTTTTATCAAAATTTTAGGTTCAACTTTTTTACAAGCTGCTGTAAGAGAAACACCAACACCGGATATGATTAACAAAAACGGGTTTAATGATATACCACTTGAAATTATGCCAGAACTAGTCATTAACAAGGGTAGATATGATATTACTCGAAGTATTTTGTTACAAATATTTGTAACATTTTTTTTACGCTCCAAAGTTTTTTTTGATAATATTTGTAGTATTGTATTAGTGCGTCAACATCCTGTCCTGGAGTATCTTTTGATATATATGATTGAAATCAACTATACTTTTTTTCATTATAATATTTGTTCACATAATCTCAGGCTTGATTAAGTAACTAGTTGAGGTGTTTCAGCCACAAATTCCAGACAATACCAATATGACGCAGCAGTTAATTTTTTGTCATCAGCTATTAGCATAAAAGTTTCTTCAACATCTTTGTTTAACACAATAGACACGGTTCCAGAGAAATTATCAGTCGAGTGACGCCATGGAAATAATGTAAATATATTAAACTTTGCACTGCTCAACACGGACAATCTATACACACCAGTGACCTCTGCAGTATGTTTGAGAGTGTTATTTTGCGGCGACCAAGTAGACATTCCAGAAGCAACAGTATAGACAATATTTTTAATCTGCTTGTGAGGAATTTTAATCATACTCGTTTTCTCAACAATACTAGGAATTCCACTAATAATATCGTTGAGTTTTGTGTTAATATTATCGAGTGTAATATCAACAGATGGCGGACTTCCAAAAAATTCGTTATTGGTTTTGTTTATTATGTTTCTGCGAAAATTTAAAAACGTGGTGATGTGATTAGTAAAATCAGTTTTGAACTTGGTGATTTCATTGTTGATATCATCAACATATTTCTTTGTTACAGCATCAAAATCAGATTCTGGTGTTCTAAGATTATTGATGCCATTATTGTTCATGTTGAGAAATGCACGCATTATACCGCCACGCACCGACACGTACTTTGATCCTGATCATCAACATATTTCTTAGTAGCAGCGTCATTATCCTCAGTTGGGTTTCCAAGGTATGTGATCTTGTTCTGGTTCATAACAATGTTTCCCGTAAATAAATCACCTGCTTTTCTAACATAATCGTTAACTGACCTACCCGAATCTTCTATCTTACCTTGATTATTAAAAGTAACAATATTATTAGCAACTGCAGTAGGATTTCGTACTAGTACATCTGATAGTTGTACATTACTCGTCTTTAATCGTCCTTGTTTGTCCTGGAAAACTACAACTTCATTTGGATCTACACTTGCAACGTTTAACAAATTGTTGATTTCATTTTTGAGCTTATCAAGAGTCGCATACTTGGATAAGTCACCCTGGTAACCTTCTGTTAATAAATCTACTGCTAATGTTCCAAATTTTGTATAGTAGCTCATTATACATACCGTTCTACACAAAATTGTTGGATTAATATAACATAAATTATACGATGGCGAAGATAATAAACTTTGACACCGAGCGATTGGTGAAGCATAAACATAACAATGAACTTCCAGACTGTCATTATCTTATTGTTGGGCGAACTGGATCTGGTAAAACAAATTTGTTATTAAATCTTTTACTCAATAATAACTTTAACTATGATAAGGTGTATATTTACACCATCAACCCCCAACAAGACAAATACAAATTATTAAACGAGTATAATGATAAACTTCGTGATGAACTTGGCATTGGTGATGATATATTTTTTGATAAAACAACCAGAAGAACTCGTTCCAGTGAATGAACTCGATTCGTCAGAGCAGAAGATAATCGTCTTTGATGATATTCCGCTAAACAATGAGGAAATGAACAAGATTAGATCATATTTTTCACTATCACGTAATAAAAGATGTAATTCTGTTTATCTTGCCCAAGGTTTTTATAATGTTGATAGGTTATTAGGCGAAATACGGGTTGTTTCATATTATTTCCCGGACTAGATAATGTGGATGTGAGAAATATTGCAAACGAACAATGTGGTGATGTTACAAAAGATAAATTTATCGAATTATATCATCGAGCAACTAAAGATCGATATAGTTTCTTTTTATTTGACAAGCTAGCGCGTGATCCAACCAAGATGTTTCGTTGTTGCCTTGAGACGTTTCTATGATATAATTTTGTAAAGCGTATAAAAATAATGGACAAACATCAACAGAAAATCGAATTACTAAAAAAGTTTCTCGAAACTCGAGCGGCTTTTAAGAAAAAGGTGGAAGAAGCTCGACGTGGACAAGTTCAAGCAGAAGAAGAAAGAACCAAATTTTTCAACCTGTTACTGAGGCGATGCTTGGCAAGCAGCCAGAAATACCAACATCATCTCCAGAAGAACTAGCAAAAATAAAAGAAAAAGGATTGTTAGGTTTACTAGGAGAAAGATCAAAAGAAGAAACTGTAAAAATTGTAAACGAACTTGTAAGAAACATTGCTGATCCTGCTGCACGACAAGCTGAGTTTGACAGGCTAATGAACAATCCTCTTGAACTTCAACACGCAATAACAAGATTGACGGTTAATCCAGATGAGATAAGAAGTATGATGGAAAAAATGTCAGAACAAACTGAGGAATTAGCTGAGAAACAAAAAAACGTTACAAGAAAGTATGATAAAAATAATGTCTATTGAGGATACTATCATATTTTACAGAAGACAAGCTAGGTCTAAAATAGAATATGTTGAGTATGAAGAGTTTATGAAAAAATATGATATCACTAATATTAATAGTATTCGAGATTGGTCAAAAGAAAACTATGATAATTTGATGGAAAAATTAAGAGAAATTATAGAAAATGGTTTTACGTGCTGATGAAGAAATTAAAGGTCAAAAGGATAGAAAGAATTTTCTAGTATTACTTGATCAGATAAGAGAAGGAATTATTGCTGAGATTTTACATAAAACATCAAAACGATATCGAAATAAACTAGAAGATTATAGTAAAGGTTGGGATTTTAAAAGACTACTCAAACAATATGAAAACAATCGAGATAAAAGATTACCGAAAGAAAAGAATGGAGGTGGAGTTAAAGTTTTTACATCAAACGCAGACATAGTCGATCGGCTAATGCTGTTGATATCCTCTAAAGAAGCTGGTAATGAAAGTGTAGAGATTGATAACGAAATTATTGATATACTTGATCATCTAAGATCGAGTGGATTACTAACATCATCCGAGTACGAAATTTTACACCGCGATCTTATCTATCTAAAATATTAGTATAATGCAAACAACATTATTGCTTGATTCATCACAAATAACAGGAAACAGCGCGAATTTTACAGTAAATTACAACCCACCAATAGAACTAGATCCTGCAAAACAGTATGAGATTGGATTAATTTCTTGTACTTGTTGGAACGCCATGCCAAATATTAAAACTGGGATTAATGATGAAATTTAATCGTTAATGTTAAACAATCTCCAACATCACAAAAAGAGTTTATTGATATACAATACAAACTACAGATTCCACAAGGAGCTTATAACATTACTGATCTAAACAGAACAATAAAAGAGCTTCTAACAAAAGCTGGTGGGAATGCTGATAATTTCGAATTAGCGGCGAATTATAACACCTTACGAGCTAGGATAACAGTGAAAAGAAATATGAAAGTCATCTTTGAAGAAAGAAGTTTTGGAAAGATGTTAGGTTTTACTAGAGTTTTATACTATACCACCGGTGAAGATAAATCTTTGACATTTGATGGAGAACTACCAGTAGATATCACAGAAGTAAATACAATACTCATCAATTGCTCTATCGCATCTGGATCTTATACGTCAAAAGGCAACCGCGGGCAAACGATCTACAGTTTCTCACCAGAAGTCCCACCGGGTTCTCTCATGCAAATCAATCCGCGACAGATTATCTACTATCCAATAACACCTGAGAATCAAATTACAAGCATTACAATGCAACTCACAGACCAATCTGGACGACAAATAGACGTGAACAACGAGATAGTCACGTATTACTTACACCTACGCACTGCCTAGGCATGTGATTTTGTGTACATAATTTTATAAAATGAGACGAAGAAAAGTTTATCGAAGAAAAATTGTAGGTGGATTTTTTGGAAATATATTTACAACAATTGCAGAGAATATTCCAGGAATCGCGCGTAAAGTAGCGCCCATTGCACTTGACGCCGGTAAAGCTTTCGCTACAGGGGCGGCATCTTCAGCAGGCACTGCAGTAGGGCAAAAGATTGCTGATAAGATTAAAGGACCTTCAACAACACCTACGGTGTCGGAAATAAAACGAGTAATATCAGATATTGCGCCAACAGAAGAAACAAAACGAGCTATGATAGCTACAACAAAAAAATTATTGTCGCCGAGTGGTGAAGAAATAGTACGTAAACTTGTAAAGAAAACAAAACCGATGACCCCTGCTGCCTTTTAATTTTGTGTAACGATTATAAAATAAATGTCAGCTAAAAACTATCTCGACTTTGCAGAAGAAATTGATACTGACGATGCTGTAACAGAATTAGAGTATGTCGAGTATTTAGATGAAAACTCGAACGAACCGAATAAAACTGGGGTTAGAACTTTTAACACAAGAGACGAGGACGTGTTTCTACTACCCCATAAGGCAATGTTAGAAGTGCGTGGTCAAATATTAACTGCGATAGGTGGTGATATTGCAGCTGATGCAGAAATCGCTCTCGTCAATAATGGTTGGAGCTTGTTTAAGAGTGCACGATACCAACTGGCCAATCAAACCGTAGAAGATATTTCAATGCATTTACCCATAGCGAGTACAATACTAAACATCGTTTCGTTTAGCGATGACTATTCCAGATCAATAGCCACAAATATGATGTGGTTCAAAGATACCTCATTAGGTACAGCTGTTTCGAGTGAGTTTCGTACTGATGCTGGTAATCCTGCTGCAAATAACAATAATCTCATCCCCAATCCTGCTGCTGCTGATGCCGCTGCGATAGGTGATTCGATCAGGTTAGCCGTTACAAATATAAGACAACAACGATATAACGAAGGATTTGCTAAACGAAAAGCATTTGCCGCAGAATCTCGCCAAATAACGATGATGCTTCCGTTAAGTACAATCTTTGGATTTTGCCGTGATTATAACAAAGTGTTTCGAGGAATAAAACATACGCTTATATTAGATCGAGCTGATCGAGACGATTGTATAATACACGCCGGTGGAGTGGCTGAGGGACAGTTTTCTATTACAAGATTAGCACTGTGGATGCCTCGGGTTGTCCCTTCATTAGCTAAAATGATGGAGCTCGAATCTTTACTAGCCACCTTTACAAAAAAGATACACTTCCAACAGAAACAGGATTTATCAAACAGCCATTCCCAACGCGACTGATTACACATGGCGTGTAAACGACCACGCCCAGCGAACAAACTACCGCGACACATGTTCGTCGTATTTCAACGACAAGCACGTCGTAACAATCAGGAAATAAACAAAACCGTATTCGATAACCCAGACGTTAGACGAATATTTGTGAGAGTAAATTCCAAACAGTATCCCGAACGTACAATCGAAGCTAAATTATACCAAGACGACACCAGAAACATCTCTCGGCCGTACATGTATCTTATGGAAGCAATGCAAAAATATCAGAACGCGGACAGTGGATCTCAAATATCAATAGAAGAGTTTCGAACGCTCTATCCCATCTTTTATTTTGACGTATCAATCATTTGGAGCGTTTTGTGGGATCGACTGCAGATATGAGGTCACGTGGACACTGGCGCTGTGCCAGGTGAACAGTATAACGTATACGCGCTATTGGTAGTAGTGATCGATTTTGACCATCGATTCAATCAAAGGAAGAATGACAGTACAAGTTTAATCTAACAACTTGGATATAACATTATGAAAACCAAATACACAACTCGAGAAATATACCTAACATCTGGTCAAGTTGAAAAATTATCAGCAGCTGTTGCTAAACGCAGCTCTGTTTCTTTGATGATCTCTCCGGAAAATTCAAATAAAATTGCAGTAAAAAGTCATGCTAACGCAACAACAATCAATAAACTCGACAAAGGAAAACCATTTGTGCTGAATTATCTGTTTCTCAGGTAACTGCAATGTCAAAAGAAGGTGGATTTTTTGGACCAGCGTTATCAATAATAGCTAGCAAAGTTTTACCAGTACTTGGTACACTTGGACTTGCGGCTGCGTCAGGAGCAGTCTCTGGCGCAAACGAAGAAAGCAGTCGAAGGTCGTGGTATCAAACAAAATCTATCGGCGTGACATAGTTATTTTATGTAACAGTATAAAATAAAATGCCAACGAAAAAAATCGCGAAAAAAAACAAAATCATCGAAAAAAAAGAAAACACAACAAAACGCAAACAAACAAAACAAGGAGGAATTATTCCTTTCGCTCCACTTTTGGCGGGACTAGCGGGAAGTCTGCTGCCAAACTTACTAGGAATCGGACGCGGATTAACTCTACCAGGGACAGACGTTATTGAGCAATTTTGACATCATTGAAAATTGAAGGACGTTGTTGGATTTCGAGGAGTATTTTCCAAGGATGAACTCGATGACGTACCAACAGGCGGTTCTTGTGTTGTAAATATTGAAAACTTCAATGATGGCTCTGGCACCCACTGGGTTGCTGTCCACGATAACAATTATTTTGATTCGTTCGGACTTCCTCCAAGCGATCTCATAAAAAAATATATTTTTAAAAATTTGATAAAATAAATTATTCGTCTAATCAACTACAGCCGATTGGAACATCAGCTTGTGGTTATTATTGTATCATGTTTGTCAGACAAATGCACCAGAGTAAAAAACTCTGGGAGTAAAAACTCTGGGAAGTAAAAACTTGGGAGTTTTTTAAAGTTTATTTTACAATTTGATGAGCTTCCTTCTCATGCGAATGATAATATTGCAATCAATTTTATCTAAACTCCTTGATATAATAATGTCAACATACTGTCTCAAAATGCAAAACTAAAACAGAGAACAAGGATGAGATGACGGAAAAAACGAAAAAATAATAGAATGATGTTAAAAAGGTATTTGTGCAATCTGTGGTAGAAAGAAAAAGTATGTTTTTGAAAAAACAAGTAGGATCTAGCGTTGATAGAGTTATCTTGATCGACGATTAATCTTATGAAACAAAATAAAATAAAATGAAATGCAATTGTGATTGTGACAAAGATCTTTGCATAGACAAGATAAAATCATTACGTACTGTCAACGTTGTAACAACAGAGAAATAATAGGGTTAGGTATAGATATACATAAAATTATTGGTAAATTACCAAAACCAAAAGGCGGTTGGACTTTGCCTGGTCATCGTTATACTGGTCCTTA
Source organism: Potamilus streckersoni (assembly GCA_016746295.1). Classification (NCBI taxonomy): domain Eukaryota; kingdom Metazoa; phylum Mollusca; class Bivalvia; order Unionida; family Unionidae; genus Potamilus; species Potamilus streckersoni. The sequence goes on from JAEAOA010001816.1 coordinate 100,903, forward strand.
CAATCCGCTAGATCAACAACTAGATGAAAACGACAATCCATTGCCAGGACAAGAGCCTTATAATCAAGTGGATGCAATAGCAATGCGTCATGATATCTGTTATCGTGATCATGAAAACTCGAAAGCAGATTGTGATAAAGTAATGTTAGACGAATTACATGATATGGAGCCAACAAATCTACGAGAACGTTTTGATAGAAGATTTGTTCAAGGAATGATAGGAGCAAAATATAAACTTGGGACTCGGAGAGTCTCGACTCGGAAAAGAATTATACGATGATCTTGCAGTCGAACTACACAGACCTAAAAAAAAAAGTTTCCGAGACGTAAAGTTGTTGCAAACGCTGTAGATGATATCTGGGCAATAGATTTGGTAGATGTATCCAATCTGGCTCAGTTTAACGTTGGCGCTGATGGCGCTCCAAGAAGTATTTGTTTAACGTTATAGATGTTTTCAGCAAATACGCTTTTAGTGTGCCAGTTTCAGATAAAACAGGAACGTCAATCACTGATGCGTTAAAACAAATAATAACGAGTACCGAAAGAAAACCAAACAAAATCTGGACTGATCATGGAGCCGAGTTTTTTAACAAAAGTTTTTTTTTTTTTTTTTTTTTTTCGAACAGTTTCTAGAACAAAATAATATTAAAAAATACGTTACAGGAAACGAAGGCAAAAAGCGTTGTTGTCGAGAGATTTAATCGCACGCTAAACGAAAATTACACAAACATATGACAGCTAAAAACACCAACAGGTACATCGATGACCTTTCTCAAATCGTAGGCGAATATAATAACACGAAACATCGAACCATCAAAATGTCACCCAATGACGCTATCAAAATCCAATATTAGCAAACGAAAACATGTACCGCAGACATAAATTAAGGTCGGTGATAAAGTTAGAATCTCTTTGACTAAAAAGATATTTGAAAAAGGATTTACTCCAAACTGGAGCGAAGAAGTATTTGTTGTTGATAAAGTACTCTTAACAATACCTGTAACGTACGCGTTAAAAGATCTGGCAGGTGAACCTATAGTAGGTAGTTTTTACGAACAAGAACTACAAAAAAACTGAACAAGATGTTTTCGTTATCGAAAAAGTGATTAGGAAAAAAGGAGATAAAAGTTTAGTCAAATGGCGTGGGTATAGTGATAAATTTAACAGTTGGATTCCAACCCGGTCGATTTTATCGACTGTGAAATAATGCTATTATAAATTTCCTCATACTTTCGTTTGATAGATTTGCATTTTACTGGTTTACATAATGATATTAGATATTGTCTGCGATCGTCAGAGATCGTCATAAGATTAAAAATCTTAACAAATATTAAATCAAATTTATATTTATCTGTCGGTCTGGAATTTTGATGTTTAAAAAAAGGTCTGATTAACTGCAAAAATACCTGCTGTTCGGTAACGGTAAAATTAAATTTTATAATCTTTTAGCAATGTGATACTTGACATCATATTCTTCATTGGTTGATTTGCTGTAATTTAATCTGTCCTCGACAGTGACTATTTCATCATCATCAGATTCGTTGTTATACAAAATATCATCTTCGTTATAACCAATGGATTTGTTATATCATATCATTAGAGATTGTGGAAGACTTTTGGCTTATCGCTTTCGTAAGTTGAACGAGTTTCATCATATCCATTATTATAATATATTTTTATCTAATTTGTTGTTATAAGATGACTGACAAGATAAAATATCACCAAAAAGTTAATATATTAAACTACCACGAACTAACCGAAGCGGTAAGAAAATGCCTGTCAGGTTATAGTTCATATTCCGTTGACGTTATTGTAATGCAAGGTGATTCTCAATAAATATATTACTAAACAGAAGCAGAAAAAATAAAATTAATGAAAGTGCAGTAACGACGCTAAAAAATCATTTGATTGCGATGATATTATAGCATTTGCTCAAATTTTTTTTCCCCCAAAAATCATTGTTTGACTAAAACCGAATTACAAAATTATTATTAATCATCATATCTAAAATAATACTAGCATCATATTTGTTTGAAAAAGCTGATTTTGTTGCTCCATCAGCTACAATTTTACTGCTCTGGGATTTTTATATTATAATATTCGCCGCAGCTGTAATTGATTTGAATTTGATCTCCTCATCCGTTTCAAGGTTTAACGAAATAACAGGTTTTATTGGGCATCTAAAATTAATACCACCACCTCGTCCTTTTCTCACAATTTCCTGTTGGGTCACTAGCTCCAGATTTTCCAATCGATTGTCTGTTTTTACATTATTGATATGATTAATAACCAGACCATTGGGTATAGATCCGTTGAACACCTCGTAAACAAACCTATGACCAGTATAACAAACTCGATCTGTCGATGTTCCTCTAACAGTTACACTGATATAATCCCATATTGTTCATAGATTAAGACTTTTTTAGTTTTTCTGTTTCTAATAATACCGCGTTCGTTAGCCTCGTATAAATCAAAGACCGGATGCGGCTGAAACTCGTGTTGTATGGATAAATTTTCAATGTTATCATCAGTGACTTTACCGTTATAATGATATACTCGTTTCCCCTCTGGAATGTCATCGCAAAAATAACGTGTAAATAAAATCTTTTCTAAACATCGTAATTCTTTCAGTATTATCTCCCTTTACACTAATCGTATAACCCGCTGGCGTTGCTTTACCAACAGATATTCCAGTAATGATATTAATAACCGAACCAAGTGCATTTCCAGCGTACAGGTTGTACTTTGGTAAACGTATATTCCTCTTGCTCACGTGCGCTTGTCAGATTTACTGTCATTATATATTATAGGTGATATTTTTATCTCTAATTGTTGTTTAGCGGAGTAAATTATCAATTAGATATTAGACTATAGTATAATAATGTTGAAATTGCGTGATATAGCCAAGAGAAGTCTTATGGGAGAACCTGTTAAAATAGCGACTGCTTTTGCAGGTTTTGACAATAGTTATCAGTTTGATAATCAAAACGTTTTAGTAAATTTTTCTGAAACAAATCTTTATCATCTGCTACAGACGACTGTAAAACGTGAGCTTGAAAAACACAAGGGTCTAAGATTGTTAGTGCAATATCACGTTATATTTTCAAAACTACTTTTGACGGAAGAATTACTAACAAGGAAATTGCAGACCCTTACATTCAACGCAAAATCTAGACGTGTTTTACTTGGTAGTGATCTTTTGTCACTATCTAATGAAATACACCAAGAAATTTGGAAAAAATAGAAGAATTTACCGAATTAGGTTCGGGTTGGAAGTTTGAAATGATCAAGGAAATTTTGTTTCACACGATGAAATATGACGCATTACGCGGTAGTTCGTATATCGACCTGCCACCAAAAATAAAAAATAAACAGTGCTGTATAAAAACATAAAAAAACGTCGATAGCAAATGTTTCCAATGGGCTGTTCTTTCCGCGCTATTTCCAGCAGAAAAAAATGCTGATCGTGTTGAGAAGTATATCAGTCACGTGTCAAGATTAAATTGTGCTGGTATTGACTTTCCAGTGGCAGAAAATCAAATACCAAAGTTTGAAAAGCAAAATAATATTTCGATTAACGTTTTCGGATTAGATGAAAAAGAAAATGTCTATCCGAGGTATATTTCAGAAAAAGCTTCACAATCGACTATCAATTTACTGTTTTATAAAAATCATTACGTTTGGATCAAAAAACTTTAACAGACTAGTTGGAAGACAGTATAATAAAAAATAACAACAAAAAGTTCTTTTGTTATCGCTGCTTGCACGGTTGTAGAGACAATGAAACATTACAAAAGCATTTGCAGTACTGTAGTGACGTACAAAGAATAACAATGCCATCTAAAAAAGATAGCGTATTACAGTTTGTCCATCATAATCATAAACTAAAAATTCCTTTCGTCATATACGTCGATTTCGAATGCTTACTTCAACCTGTACTTGGCGTAGAAAATGATCCTAACCAATCGAGTACAAGAAAAATTCAAAATCAATGTTCCATGTGGAGTAGCGTACAAGGTAGTTTGTTGCGCTGATTCGAGATTATCTAAACCAATCCAACTCTATCGTGGTAAAAATCCAGCTGTCTGGCTTCTCAAGCAGTTGATTAACGAAGTTGATAATATTACTTATCGTTTGAAAAAAGTAACTCCAATGTTAAAATTAACACCTCAACAAGAATCTGATCACGAGCAAGCGAAAATTTTGTTATATTTGTGAAAAAGCTTTTGATGATAACAAAAAAGTACGTGACCATTGCCATTTGACCGGACAGTATCGTGGAGCGGCTCATGACCAGTGTAATTTAAAATTTCACGCTCCAGATTTTATTCCAGTTATTCTTCACAATTTTCGAGGATATGATAGTCACATTATAGTAGAAGCTTTTGGTGATCTTGATATAAAATCTCGTCTAAAACTCGATAACATCATCAAATGCATCCCAAATAATTTTGAAAAGTACATGTCAGTTACGCTAGGTAAATTGCGTTTTATTGACAGCCTGCAGTTTATGGCAGACTCGTTAGATGAGTTAGTAAAAGGTTGTAGTAAATTTAATAACCTAAGAGACTGTTTTGGAGATAAATTTAATCTATTAGCTAAAAAAGGAGTTTTTCCATACGAATATCTCGACGATTGGAGTAAATTTGATGAAACATCTTTACCTAGCAAAGACAAATTTTACTCGCAACTTAAAAAAGAAAATATAACTGATGACGAGTACAAGTATGCACAAGATATTTGGAAAGAGTTTGATTGTAAGACTTTTGGTGATTACCACGATTTGTATTTGAAAACTGACGTGTTATTATTAGCAGATGTTTTTGAAAGTTTTCGAGAAGTGAGTTATAATAATTACGGACTAGATCCTTGCTGGTATTATTCTGCCCCCCGGACTGTCATGGGATGCTCTGTTAAAGTTTAGTAAGGTAAGGTTGGAATTACTGACTGATGTTGATATGTTCAATTTTATCGAAAAAGGTATCCGAGGCGGTATTAGCGTGATAACGAAGAAATATGCTGAAGCAAACAACAAATATTTGAAAGAGTATAATCCTGACCTTCCTTCGAAGTATATAGTTTATCTAGATTGCAATAACTTGTACGGGTATTCGATGGCAGAACCAATGCCTCTTGGTGGCTTTCATTGGATCACGGCTGATCAATTTCTATCAGAGACAGAAAAAAAGATACCCGACGATGTTTCGTATTTCGTTGAAGTTGATCTCGATTATCCTATTTCACTACACAAATTACATAACGATTACCCTTTCTGCGCGGAATCGATGGTTATAGATTATAGTTTGTTATCAAAAGAACAACAAGCGTTAGCATCACCAAGGCAACATTCTATGGTAAAGAAACTAGTACCAAATTTGCTTCATAAACGTAATTATGTTTTGCATTACAAAGCTTTAAAACAAGCAGTCGATGCTGGTCTCGTGTTGAGAAAAGTTCATCGCGTACTAAAATTTAATCAGTCGCCGTGGATGAGAGGTTATATTAACTCGAACACTACAAGAAGAGCTGCGGCAAAAACTGATTTTGAGAAAAAGTTTTTCTCAAACTGATGAACAATTCTGTTTTTGGTAAGACGATGGAGAATATTAGGAAACGCGTAAATATCGAACTAGTCAATGATGTCAATCGCAGAAACAAACTTGTGTCAGACGATGATTTTGTGAGCATGAAAATTTTTAATGAGAATCTTGTTGCGATACAAAGAAGAAAAACAAATCTAAAACTAAACAAGCCGATCTACGTTGGAGCTTCAGTGTTTAGATTTATCAAAGTGGCTGATGTACGATTTTCATTATAATTTTGTTAAAAAATCAATGGCCGGCTAGTAGATTATTATTTACTGATACTGATTCGCTCGTATATGAAATCGAATGCGAGGACATCTATCAGGACATGCATGATAATAGATATCTGTTTGATCTTTCTGATTACCCACGTGACAGTAAATTTCATGACGACACAAATAAAAAGGTTATTGGTAAGTTTAAAGATGAAATGAACTCGAGCGCTATCAAATATTTTATCGGATTACGCAGCAAAATGTATGCCGTATTATTGGACAATAATAAAATAACAAAAAAAAGCAAAAGGTCTGCCTCGTGATTTTGTTAAAAAGTTTATAAAATTTGATGACTACAAGTACGCGCTTGATGGCGGTGTTAGTTTTATAAGAGCTATGTCAATTCGGACAAATCATCATAAGCTCGAAACAGATGTCCTTATCAAACGCGGTTTGAGCAATTTTGATGATAAACGTTATTGCGAAAATGGGGTAGATACATTTGCACTTGGGTATTGTCATGATGATAGAGATATATTTGACATTATCTTTGCAAACTAAAATTTTATCTAAACTTTAAAAAATAATGTTTGAAATTTGACAGTAACAAATAGCTACAGTAGCAAAATCAAATATCTAATGATGGACGACAAAACCATTGACAGTTGAAATTAATAATGAAACATCAGGCATATGCTTTAGTGGTACCCGTGACAAGTTAAAACTTTCGCTCATCAGATCTGATGACAGCGAGTATTTTAATTATCTCGAACAATTGTATCAAAAGTTGCTAGCGGAATTTAACAACTTTCACTGTCCGATTAGTCAGCATAAATACACCAAACTTACAATTGATCTTGATCGGTCAAAGGTGTATTTTATCGACAAAAAATACCCTCTTAACAAATCACAAATAAAAGATTTGTTTGAGTCCCGTCGTTATGTGAGCGGTAAAGTAAAGTTTAGCCTCTATCACCATGATAATGAAATATTTTTGATATCTACAGTTGAGACATTAACAGTTGGTAATGAGGTATAATACCACTTACCTTACTGGAATTCTAATGCGTAATTTAGTCCACAATCGCCACGCTCTGCTAAATCGTAATGATTTGGAAAATTGAGTCTGACATATCATTTTGCTTATTCTGGAAGATCACGTAATTAAATTTTACCTGTTACCTAGGTATTTTGCAACAGGTGTTCTATTGTATTTGTTTGGAGGTCTAGAGGGGTTGTTGAGCTCGGATTCTTAACGCAATTATTGATTGCAACAGGTGTTTTATTACGTTACCTAGGTATTTTGTATTTGTTGAGCTCGGATTCTTAACGCAATTATTGATTGCAATAGGTTTTCTATTACGTTACCTAGGTATTTTGTATTTGTTTGGAGGTCTGGAGGGGGTTGTTGAGCTCGGATTCTTACTTTCTCCTACTACTCGCCACCGGGTGAGACAACAGGGCGCTACGTGAAGTGGGAAGACCGGTGAAAGAGCCTCCGAAAAATACAGGCCTAGAACATGGACAAACATTACACCAACATAGGGGCTAATAACAAGTAAAGGATTCCATTGAAAGCATGGACTAACACTGTTCAACATCCATATTTGGAAATACTTCTTTTGCAAAATATTTAATTTTTGGTTTAAACAAGGAAGCTGAAAAATAAGACTTGCATGGTTATTGTTGAGGGAAACATGTCAGTGAAATAAAAAAGGACATGCGGTTCCTCTCAAAACCAGACTTTTAGAATCCATGCATTATAAAGCAAGCATATAAAACAGCAAGTTTTACTTCTAAATCAATAGCGCACCATTTCTTATACAAAATTCTAAATTCTTTAGAAGTTTTTAAAAAGCATTAAACCCCTGCTAATGGGTTATGAATATCCAGAATCTTAGAAAAACTAACAGGAAATTTGATCCATCTGCCGTCCTTACATACATATCTATAACATTCACACATACAGCACCATTTGCATAGCAAATTTTCCTAATGTGGAGATTGAAACCAGAGAAACACTAGGGACTACAAAATACCTCACTCAAAATTTGGGCTTTAAAATTATTTTCAAAATTTGAAAAACACTTGCAACACAATCAAAAGGTTGATACAGAAACAAATTAAAAAAGTATATTTGTTTTATTAAAGTAGTAAAAAAACAGATAAAATGCCTTGGACTCTTCCGTTTCTAAGACCGCACATTAAGTGACTGGCCATCAAGCCCTAAAATTAAGATCACCTAAAACATTTCTACTACAAGTTTTAGTATCATTTAGAAAAAAATAATACATTATTCGTTTAAACAATGTACTCAAGATGTCAGAAAAAAATAATTTTTTCTGTAAATTGCAATTGGCTGCACAAACTGTAATTTAGTTCCACACGTACACACACATACATACATACATACATACATACATACATACATACATACATACATACATACATACATACATACATACATACATACATACATACATACATACATACATACATACATACATACATACATACATACATACATACATACATACATATTTATAAAGAGTGCCAATGTTCTACAGCGCCATCAAGTCAATCTTCGGCCTTTCAAATAATGGCTTTGCTCCTTGCTTGCTGCGGATGGGAGTACACTAATAGAGGACAAGGCTGGCATTAAAGACAGATGGAAAGAACACTTTAGTTAGTGTCTAAACCTGCCCTCATCGGTCAGCCTACCTGCTCTTGACCAAATACTTCAACAGATAAAGTACGACCAATTGGATGCTCCGCTAACGATAGAGGAGTTGAGGACTGCCATTAAACAAATAAACTATGGAAGGGCAGCTGGAAAGTATGGCATCCCAGCAGATGTGTACAAGACTCTCAGTGAACAGACCCTGGAGGTATTCCACGATGTGCAAATCAGCATCTGGACGGAGAAGATGCCAGACGACCTGCGCGACTCATCAGTTGTGACCATCTATAAGAATAAAGGCAGACGTTCGGACTTTAGTAACTACAGAGGCATTTCCTTGCACTCCATAGCTGGCCGAATACTTGCTTGCATCATTCTCAACAGACAGACTTATTTCGACAGTGTCAGAAGTTAACATCCCCGAGTCTCAGTATGGTTTCTGCCACGACTGCAGCATCGTTGACATGTTCTTCTCAGTGAGAAAAGTACAAGAGAAGTGCATTGAGACGAACATGAATCTTAATGCTGTTTTCGTGGACCTGACGACGACATTCGATACAGTCAACATAGACGCACACTGGGCAGTACTCAAGAAGCTTGGCTGTCCGTTGAAGTTTACCAGCCTCATCCGGCTCTTAAATGATGACATGACTGTAAAGATTCTCTCAGACGGCGATCTCTCTGAGAAATTCCCCATATCTAACGGTATCAAACAGAGCTGTGTAATCGCTAAGATTCTCTTCAACCTCTTTTCACGAAGGTACTGCTCCACGCCATCAGTGCCCTTGACCTTGGTATCTATATTGTATATCACCTAGATGAATCAGTTCCGATCTCCGTTGCATAGGTGCAAAAACCAAGACGCTATAAAGACTCATCACTGAAGCACTCTTTTCAGATGATTACCCTCGTGGTCCATGAAGAGACTCACCTACAGGCAATTGTGGACAAGTTCTCTGAAGCCTCCAATCTGTTTGGACTCACAATTAGCTTAGGAAAGACAGGAGTCCTCTTCCAGCCCGCACCAAGCACTATCCCTTTACACTCGGCTATATAAAGCTTAAGGATGTGGACAATTTGAAATACTTAGGCAGCACAATATCTACTGATGGCTTCCTGGACAAAGCGATTACTGCAACGATTCAAAAAGCCAGCCAAGCACTGGGACGACTCCGGACCAAGGTCTTGCAGAACAAAGATATACACCTGTCAACAAAGATGCGGTGCGCAATGCAATTGTCCTCACATCTTTCTTGTATGGCTGTGAAACGATAACTGTCTACCGAATACATATCAGTCAGTTGGAACAATTTCACCGGCATTCCTTAAGATCCATCATGCGGATCAAGAGGCAGGACCGAATCCAAAACCAGAAAGTCCTTGATAGAGCCAACAAGGCAAGCATCGAAGCGACACTAATCCAGGCTCAGCTAAGTTCGACTGCTAATGTTATCCGCAAGGATCAATGCTGAATACCAAAGCAGCTGTTCTTTGGCGAGTTAACCCAGGGCAACCGAAAACAAGGTCGCCCTCGCAAGAGGTTCAAAGACAACATCGAAACGCACATCAAATGTGCAGACCTTAAACCCCACCAGCTCGAGCTCGCTGCCTCAGACAGAAGTCACTGGCGAGCCATGAATAGGAAAGTCAATTCCATCTTCGTAGTATACTTTCATTGTGTAATATGGATCTAAGCGGTCTAGCAATTTTTGCATCTCAGGAATGCCACAGGGAGTGTCTTTAGATACTCCAGCTTGCTGCAGCAGATGTTCTGCATCACTTCGTTGTTTGGCTCTGTCTAACTGTTGAATAGTTTTCAAGGCTTTTTCCATTCTGTCGTGTCGTTCTTGTCGGTATTCGCTCGTCTCACCACGTGTCCATGGACTATCCAAATCTAGTCTTGAGGGTTGCTAATTTGGACGAGGCTCTCTTTAGAGCTGAGAAAGTCGTCCACCAATAACATCTTTTTGCGTCCGGTCCTTTGAGGAAGGGAAACTTGGGCCAATGTACAGTGTCACCTTTCCATCGTCGTTCGACTCATGTAAGTGTTGAATCTTGTCGATAACTTTGGAAGGTGTCAGTTCTGACAGCTTGATAAAATCGATCCAAACGGGTAACTTCAGACTGTCGTGATTAATGGAAAGTGTGAAGCGATCGTCTTCTTTGTGATTAAATTGCTGTTTCAGTCAGATTAACAAAGAATCCGACACATCGTTGAGAACTCTTCTGCATTCTTCAACGGCACGTATTACTTGAAATCTTTAAACTTCACCTTGCACGTGCATGTCGTAGTTCTTAATTTTCTGGAGGAGCCTTTATTGGTATCTCGAATGTGGTGATACCATTCAGGATTTAGTGCTTTTGGACTTCGGTTTGTTATAGACTTTCTAGGCTTGGATTCTGGCTCACTCATGTCATCTTGAAAGTCGTCGGCATAAATTTCAGCCAAGATTTTATCTACTGTGGGAGGCGATAGTTCACGTTTCTGTCTCTTACTTTCTTCTCCTTTCTCCACAAAATGATGCAATCGTTTAATCTTAAGTGCAAAACCTCAAATGACAATATTTTATACGGCATGATCTCGAGTGTCCTGTCTATATAAATGGCCAGTGTCTTCCCTCCAAGTATTCATTTCACTCTCAATCCGACCTGCAAGATGAAAGAGCCAACACAGATGGAGGTTCTGAACAGAGTTTTGCGAGGTATCATACAAAGGTTTGTTTCAGACAAGTCGACGGACTACTGCTCCTCGTTTCGAAATAAAAGTCAAGATACTTGCTATATCTTTCAGAAGAAAATGCACTGGTCTTCAGAGTGTCCAGATCGTCAAAAAATCAAGACACGTTTCAAAACAGACAAAAGTCAAAATATCTGCTATCATTGTCTAGAGAAAGGAAATTAAACTTCAGACATCCCTAAGAAATAATATCAGCATGAGGCAGAGAGATTTTCAGAACAGGATGAAGATGTACCCTCCAAAAAGGAAGAACCCATACACGCCAAGATAGAGAAGAAACGAAGAAGAAAATGAGGAAGAAGATGAGAAAAACCTGTGACAGTGAAGAAGTTCAAAAATCGGAGAGAGAGAACAATGACAAAGACAAAGCTAATGAAATTTTAAGTTGTTGTGAATTCAATTATACATTTTTAACAGAATAGACCAGAAAGAAATTCGTATCTCTTGGTTTTGATCTTTTAGAATATGGACCTACACTAACGCCTCACACACGTCCATTTTGAGGAAAAAGGGATTTTGAGTTTTAATTGATTTTGGTAAATAATACTCTTTTCGAAAGAGCTGGATGGCACTGAAAATGGCTGTTGGGTGTTTGCTTTTGAAACCAACAAACAAAGGATTGGGAGGTAACGAGCCTCAACTGCCTTATCCCTTTTCCACGGCCAAGACCTACTTCTGGACCTGCTCCTGGCGAAGATTTGGCAGAAATCACTAGTGTTGAAATTTCATGCGAAGTAGATATGTCAAGAGGGTTAGGCTTTTTGGCTCGGGAATGTCTTTTTTTCTTGGTCTATAATAATGAAGTCTAGTACATTTATTTCAGACTCCTTAACTCTACCAAAATGTCTAAGAGTACCGTCACCGTTTAACTTTCACCATCCTTCTTTTCTCATAAAAGTTATTTCTTCTCTGCTTCTTCTTCCTGTTGTTTCCTTCTCGCTGTTGCTGCTGTAAGAGTAAAGCTTGTTATGCTTCTTTCTTCTGTAGAAAACATTTCTCCAATTCTTCTTTCTGTCCCTGTTTAAAATTCTCGACGTGCGGTAAGGAAGGAGAAAGTGGAGAAGTGCTAGTACCGGAACAAATCTTGTGAAGAAGAGAGAGACTCCACTAAATCACTACTGAAGTCGGTCTCTTCTGGAAGCAGGACCGTATTTGCTTTTGTAGCCTCTGATATCCTATCACTTCTCGTCCCCAAGGCTGGTACAACCCAATTTATCGTATTATGTGTTTCCGTCGTGTTTGAGCTCTGTCGTATTGATTCACTGCGCACAGACGCTAGCACGCCTATATAGGGTGTGTGACGTCACATGCAGTTCTCTTCGGATTGGAAGACAGACTTCGCACTGTGATTGAATTTTGTCACGAGTGTTAGGATTGATCAAAGAGCTAAATTCGTTTCGATCCGCTCTTCTACTATAAATAACCGCGGTGCACTTCATTCCCTTCGCATGTTTTCTTAACAAGATATATCAGATCATTATGGCTATCACCTAAATGATAGAGACAGCTCTTTGGAAACAAAAAAATCTTTGCAGAGAGATAGATCTCTTTGAAGAGAGTTTTAATTTACGGACCGAAGATCAGACTATGTTTGAGGAAAAGAAGAAGATCCTTGCGATGCCCACTATGTTATCTGAAGGGTGTTAACAAAATAACCAAGGACCCTTTTCAGGGCCACTCATATGTCTCGATAATATATGCTCTCTTGCCTAATTTTTTACATACAAAATGGTTTGTCTATCTACCCTACAGCAGTTTATATTCAAGGCTTTCCCCTTGACACACCTTTCCGTCCGACTGAGGTCAGCCACTAGTAGCATTGTTGTCATTGTTCCGCCAAACTGAGATCATCTACTTGCAACATTGTTGCCATTGCCAAGTGTCCCTATATAGGTCCAATATTCCCCATGTTAAACTTTTCAAAATTGCCAGGAGGGGTTGTATGGACATTCCCATTGACGCTAAATATTTTGTCGCTAAAGTGGCTCAGGATGTTTAGATTGACATTCCTATTTACCTAAAAGTAGCCCACTTCACTACTTTTCTACAGTATCTTAGTTTCATCACATTATTCTTTAATATGAGTCTGAAAATAATTGTTAGAATTTATGCATGTTAGTTCCATACATTTGTGCTTTGTGTAGTATAAAAACAATTGTTTCATTCATTTGTCGTGAAGTTGTATGACTCATGATTTCTAAGTTTTCATACATTATTTTCTTGATTAGACTCTTGAGATAATTGTTTGAATTTATTCACGTTTATGTTATACGAATCGCGTATGTTTGTAATTGTTTTATTGTTATGGTATTTAGAAGGTAATTAGACTGAATTGTCAGTTAGCAAATGTAGCAGCAAAGACAGGAAGTGAATTTTCTTCATTCGTTTGAATAATTATGATGTGAGTTCTTTTAACTGACAATTGATCGCATTATCATTAGAGCGCAAGTGGGTGTGTGCGAGGTCTGGGCCTTATGTCCCGCTTGCTAAAGGAACGTGAAGCGTCTGTCTGGCTTTGATGGGCAGGAAGTACATGCATATGGCCTCTTATACACTATTGTGTCCACAGTAGCACCTTCATGTGGTACCCCCAGTTTTTACATAGCCTGCTTTGTGGATCGACGAAGATCCTGGTGGTATAACTGGGTGGACAGACTGGGCTTGTTAGCCATAGCAGGCAGCCAGTCTAAGAGAAGGAAAATTGTGACTCTAACCCCGGGCAGATAGAGCTCGTTAGTCTTGTCAAGCAGTTCGTTTAGGAGATGGAAACTCTAATTGAAAACCAACGAAGTGCCACTGGATGATTGCTCTGCTGTCTTGTAAATATTTTCGGTAGAAGGAAAAGCTACGAGAATAAATCCATACAGAAAATCCGGTTTGGAGCCCCAAGGAGGATGGGTGTCAACTACGACTTCCTTCCGGCAAATACAGCATCCAAACTGGTGCCAAATGTCATGCTCAGCATTTATTTGGACCCCACGAGCAAGGACAAGAGGTGGATCCTGACGTCTTTACAGCCCAGGATCTCCAGACTACACACCTAGACTTGCGCGCTAGAGAGGCCATTTCAGCCTCGCCCTTGATCGAGGAAACAATACGGAAACTGGCAGGCTACGGGTTATAAGTCCAACCTGATTGGCGTAGGGTAGGGGGCCACGGGTCAGCTTTCATGGTGGGAAAAATCATCCAGTCCCACTGGCCGACTACCTCCCGCCTTAAGCCGGACAGCCATCGGTCAGTAAGGTGTTGGCCCGCCAATGTCTGCATGCTTCTGTGGATGACTGGAGCTCAGTGTGATGTTCAACATAACAAGCAGGCAGAAACTCCGCACCAAACCGAAGAAACGAGAAACCATTAAAAAGGACTTCAGTTCTTCGTTTAACAAGCTGAAACGTGTTCACCATGCGCACAGTTTTCTCTGATTACCTCATGGAGGTGGAAGACACCAGGAAGATGGCCATCATTGACTGTGGGTTCACCAGACTGTCACCATAGTTGCTTTCCAGGAAACCAGGTTTGCCTCCAGAGTGGAAAACAACACCTTCTTCTGTAAGGACCAATAACCTGAGGAGCCCTTCCAGCACGGGGTTGGCTTTGCCATCAAAAACGCCCTCATAGCTTCGTTTGAGCCTCCCTCAGGGGGGCACTGAACGTCTCTTGTCCATCCGCTTTGCCACTCTGCAGGTCCTGTCAACATCCTCAGTGTCTATGCCAATACTCTCACGTCTCCAGAAGACATAACGGAGCCACTATATGGGCAGCTGGACGAATGGATCAAGGGATGTCCTAAGGACAAATTACTATTCCACCTCACATACTTTAATGATAGAGCTGGTGCTGATCACGAGTCATGGCCTAACTGCTTCAAACACAATGGCATCAGAAATGCCAAAGAAAATGGTCAAAGACTGCTGGAGCTGTGCACCTATCATGACCTGTGCGTTACCAACACCTTCTTCAAAGTGTCATGGAAGCATCCTCGACTTGGTCATCACCTAGCGCTCTGCCCTGAACAGCATCCTCTCCACCAGAAGCTACCATATTTCAGAATGAGACTCTGACCATGCCTTTGTGTGCAGCAGGGTGCGCATACATTCACGAACACTAAACCGCTGTAAGCCAAATGGTCGCCCTCGCATCAACACTGCGTAGATGTTGATCCCCTCCAAGGTGGAGGAGTATTGTCCAAACGGGAACATGCTTTTTAGGGCGCGCTAGTGCATGATGCCACAGCCAAGTGGAACACCATGAAGGACGCCATCCTTCGATGTTAGGCAAGAAAAAACGGTTCAGCCAGGCGTGGTTCAAAGCACACCTTTCAAGGATGGAACCAGTAATCGAGAACAAACGAAAAGCCTTCATAGCTTAAAAAATGTCCTAATGAACGTAGGCTGCTCTCAGAAGAGCCCGAAGCACCACTCAACGCATCGCTAGACAGTCAGCAAACGAATACTGGCAGCAATTGTGTGAAGAAATACAGCGCAGTGACGAGTCAGAAAAGATCCAAGCCGTGTACAATGGCATCAATAAGGCCCTAGTCCCTACAATGGAAAATGATGCCCACTTAAATATCTGACGGGAGAGATCACAGACTAGAAACAGATGACTAGATGGGTCGAGCACTACTCAGAGCTGTACTCCCAAGAAACGTAAGTCATCAATGTGCCGCCCAGCAACATACAGGAACTGCCCACTATCGTGGAAATAGACAAAATGCCTACATTAAAAGAACAAAGCCATCGACTTCCTCTCAAATGACAAAGCACGAAGTATTGATAGCAGCCCGCCAGAAACCTTCAAACGATGAAAACCGACATTGCTACAACCACTCCATGAACTACATTGCCTCTGCTGTGATGAAGGAGCAATCCCCAAGACATGCACGACACCACCATTGTGACACTCTACAAAAACAAGGGAGAACTCAGTGACTGCAACAATTACAGATGAATTTTGTTTCTCAGCATCGTTGGCAAAGTATTTGCCCACATTCTTCTCAACAGACTTCAGCTGTTCACAAACCACGTGTATCAGGAATCCCAGTGCAGCTTCACAGCAGGAAGGTATACAACAGACATGATTTGCTTCCTAAGACAACTCCAAGAGAAAAGCAGAGAACAAGTCCAACCACTCTATATGATGTTGATCGACCTCGCCAAGGCCTTCGGGAAGATCCGCTGCCCTCCCCAAAAAAAAAACTCCACAGCTTGATAATCTCCTTCCATACCGATATGAAGGGTACAGTCTTGTATGATGGATCCACCTCAGACAAAGAGCGGCATGAAGTAGGGCTGTGTGTTGGCACCAACCCTTTTTGGCATCTTCTTCCTGCTCATCTCCCACACCTTCGACATGCCCAATGATGAGTATAACTGCATCACAGGTCCGACGGGAAGCTGTTCAACCTGACACGACTGCGCTCAAAGACCAAAGTGAGGTCAGTAATAATCAGAAAGATGTTCTTTTCTGACCACGCAACCCTTGTGACCCACATTGAGGATGCGCTCCAGAGACTGGGAGACCGTTTCTCTGATGCCTGCAAACAGTGCGGGCTCACTATCAGCCTAAAAAAGAAAATATTTCAGTGCTCAAAATATCACCGCTGCCCCCTCCATCAAAATTGACGACACCACTCTGGAATTAGAAAACTTTATTTACCTTTGGTCAACCAAGAGCAACACTCTTTCGCTTGATGTGGCGCTGGAGAGAAGGATTGGAAAGGCAAACACTATCATGGTCTGACTAACAAAGAGGGTGTGGGAAAATAGTGTGCTGACAGTGCATACCCAAACTCAAGTCTACCAAGCCTGCGCTCTGAGTACCTTCCTATCTTGATGTAAGAGCGTCCACTCGACGTCTTCCTTATACGGTGATTACAATGCAGACTGAAAATCAGCTGACAAGACCACGTCCCACACAGCGAGATCCTTCAGCGTGAAAGTATCCCAAGTATGTACTCCCTGCTGAGCCAGCGCCTCTTCCGATAGCTGGGACACGTCAGAAAATGACTTTGTCCAAACCAGTAGTGATGTTCTCCAGGGAAAAAAATTATTTAGAAGGTAGACGAAGTACAATTATCTCTACTAACAAAACACATGTCGTTCTATATAGACACATGAACAGAAAACTTCTTCCAGCACAAAAGTACCATTTTTAAGGTAATAGAAACTGTTTTACTCTCTAAGATGAGGGGCCCCGAGTGGCCGAGTGGTCTAAAGCGCTGTCCATTACGGATCACTGCCATCTCACCTCTTTCTGCATGTGTTCGAGTCTATGATTCGGCGAATGTGGATATGTGAGAAAGCTTGCCAGTAGCTTCTCTTGGGTCGATGGTTCTTTCCGGTGATTTACCGGTTTCTTCCTCTACCATTAATACTGGCCGCCATGAATAGCCTATCGTGTGCTGATAAATGGCGTTAAGCCCAACAACAACAACTCTCTAAGATGTTGAAAACGGTGACTGAACTGCACTTGACTGAACTTTCTTACAGATAACTAAGCATATAAACCAAGCAAATACGTCATTTCATGCGCACACGCACGGAAAACACGTGCAATTTCGCAATGCATCTTGACATTAGGAAAGCCTGAACAAGTATCAGCCAATCGTTTACATAGCTACTTCTGAATGTTATTTGCGGCGAATTTACTATCTTACAAAGCTACATTTACTGATATAAAAATGAAATAAAAATGTGATTTAAGTAATGGGTCGTAACAGCATATATTTTTAGAATAAAAATGTATATAA
This sequence comes from Potamilus streckersoni, assembly GCA_016746295.1. Taxonomy (NCBI): domain Eukaryota; kingdom Metazoa; phylum Mollusca; class Bivalvia; order Unionida; family Unionidae; genus Potamilus; species Potamilus streckersoni. Next base: position 118,871 of record JAEAOA010001816.1, read on the forward strand.
ATATTTTAATTAGAACAAGCAAGAAATATGTATACTTATATCTACTTGTGTTTTCTCTCATATATTATGTATAACTTTAGGATGTTTCTTAAAAATATCATACGTATGAACATGGTGTTTCTCTTACATTTAATGTGTATCAAATAGCATATATATTGTACCTATCATTGGGTTGCGTGTTTCAAATGTAAACAGCTTCACATAATATACGTCACTCTCTCAAAAGTACATAATAACTGGTGAGCACCCCTAAAGCCATTGAAGGTAGTGTAATGAAAGATATATTAGCGTGACTTCTGAATGTATAAGTTATTGTACAAGGTATTTTTAGGAAGGTTACTATCATAAATGAACTTTATTTGTGGCAATGCTGTGGCACATAAATACTTCAGATAATCTGAGGAAATTTCAGTAGGTTATATTTATTGTCTTTGTCCGGGAAAATATAAATCAACAAGATCATCCATTTATAGCTATCGCATTAGATCCAAGGTAGAGATCTTTAATCAGACTTTATCTTCTTATGTATCTGGACTCTAGAGGGTCTTGTGCGTTTAATCATACACTTAATTCCTTACCTAGGCTGTCATGTTTTAACCCATTCAGATATTTAGATGCAGCTGGCAGATTTTTAGTTCAAAAGTCAAGGTCATTCGTATTGAATTAATGACACGAGAGTCTGATTAAAGGGGTATTCTGCCTAATTGTGACATATATGTTATATGGAGACTTCGCCCTTGTCATACCGAAATATGTTATATGGAGACTTCGCCCTTGCGTTACCAATATATGTTATTTTGAGACTTCGCCCTTGCGATACCAATATATGTTATATGGAGACGTCACCCTTGCCATACCGATATTTTGGTGTTTTGATCGTGCTTCCTAGGCTAGGCAATTGGGCCGGCCGCAGGCCGATTGAACCGACCGATTGTGCCCAATCTTAATAGAGCCCAGCGCTCACAGGGGTTCTGCGCGTATCGTGTGTGTGTGTGTGTGTGTGTGTGTGAGAGAGAGAGAGAGAGAGAGAGAGAGAGAGAGAGAGAGAGAGTGTGTGTGTGTATGTGTAGAGAGAGAGTAATTTTAAAGCGATGTAAGAAAATTTTAAGTTCAGTATTATATAAAACTTGTTTAAAAGTTTCTTTCCAAATGTCGTACTTACAAGGGAACCCTCGTGTAAAATAATCCAAATCGAGCCCCGCGTTTCCAATGCCGTTCCTGATTAGTAATCGTTTGGGTGAAATTCTCATAAACATTATGAGTATAAAACTATGGCAGTATTTGGTTCATACCAAAGGGCACGCTTACGAACTGCTTTTACAAAGACTTCTGTTGGAAAAGAACTTTCTGTAAGTTTCATATGACACAAAGTTTTAGACTAAAGCATTCGTCACGTGAAAATATTCAACAAATAGTCAAAGAATATGAGGTGTATTACAACGTCAGGGAGCTTTACAGAAAGTGAGATATGACATGAACAATATCATACGTAATTAATGTATCGTTTATCTTGCGTGAGTAACATATAAAATATTTGCTATATTTGATCTAATTTCTAAGATTTTTTTTGGATATGTTTTGTTTTCATGGTTTCATGCTTTACATTCAACATTAGTAACAACCAGACCAAAAAAGTACTTGTCATATGTACACCGAAAATAGACTAGGCAAAGTTTGAGTCAGATAATTGTAGGGAATATTTATCTTGACATGATCTACTAAAGAACGTCTTTTTTTTGGCTCAAACTTATTTTTGACATCTTCTGCAAACCCAGTTCATTCAATGTTATTAAATTGGCAGGAAATGTTTCATGTGACAAGTTTTATCAATGTTGCATATTAATGGCTCAACCATTTGTTGTGTTCACATCAATCTGTTGGAAAACATTTTGACATTTTCAAACCTACTGTGGTAGTTTAAATTTGACATAAAAATTATAGCAAAAAGTTTTATTTCCATTTGCTAAAATAGTTGTCACTGGAGATTTAGAAACTCTTTGCTAAGTTTAATGCAATGGGAGCAAAATGTCTTTGAACCTAGTTTCACCCAAAAATTGTTAATCTGTTTAACTCTGAGTTTAAGGTGAGATTGAGGAACCATCTCATGCCCAGTTCAGGCTCGTGGTTTTCTTTTTAAAGTGTGTTTCATACCCCTTTTATATTTCTCACTTAATTTCTTTAGAAAATGAGCCAACCCTTGAATGGTCATTACTCAAACAAGTCAACCCTTGAATGGTCATTATTCAAATTTGCCAACCCTTCAATGGTCATTATTCAAATGAGCAAACCCTTGAATAGTCATTACTCAAACAAGCCAACCCTTGAATAGTCAGTATTCAAACAAGCCAACCCTTGAATGGACATTACTCAAGCAAGTCAACCCTTGAATGGTCATTACTCAAGCAAGTCAACCCTTGAATGGTCATTACTCAAACAAGTCAACCCTTGAATGGTCATTATTCAAACAAGCCAACCCTTGAATGGACATTATTCCAAGTAGCCAACCCTTAAACGGCCATTACACAAACAAGCCAACCCTTGAATAGTCATTACTCAAACAAGCCAACCCTTGAATAGTCATTACTCAAACAAGCCAACCCTTGAATAGTCATTACTCAAACAAGCCAACCCTTTGAATGGCCATTATTCAAATGAGCCAACCTTCGAAAGGCCATTACTCAAACAAACAAGCCAACCCTTGAATGGTTATTACTCAAACAAGCCAACCCTTAAATGACCATTATTCAAATGAGCCAACCCTTGAATGGCCATTACTCAAACAAGCCAATTCTTGAATGACCATTATTCAAATGAGCCAACCCTTAAATGACCATTATTCAAATGAGCCAACCCTTAAATGACCATTATTCAAATGAACCAACCCTTAAATGACAATTATTCAAATGAGTTGACGTTTAAATGGTTATTATTCATTTTTTAAAATTAACTTTGTAAAAGCTAGACAAGAAATCTGAACAGCACAACTAACTGGCACAACTTATGATTCTATGCTGACTCTGGTTCTTTACTAATGAGGATAAACTGCTCGAGTTATTTTGCCGTCACAGCTGCTTTCAAATTTTAATGTATTTTGCATGTTTATTTTAGAGATGTGTGTATATTTATATGTATATATATATATATATATATATATATATATATATATATATATATATATATATATATATATATATATATATATATATATATATATATATATTTATAGTCACCCAAACCCATATATATATATATATATATATATATATATATATATATATATATATATATATATATATATATATATATATATATATATATATATATATATATATATATATATATATATATTGGCCTACTGTTCACCTATTTCCAGGCTGGTTCCCATTTTTCTATACTACTAGTACAATCTGACTGGCTACCAATACTAAGCTGTATGAGAATTCTGGTGGTCATTAGGAATTCTAAAGGTTAACAAAATAATAACTTTTATCAGTGCCTGTCAGATCTTGACATCGGACTATGGAGATCTAATTTTAGCCCAAGCTTTCTGATCGCTCGAATTTTGATGTCAATGTCTATTGTCCTTCTATATTTCTGGAATGTATCTTAATTTTCTTTGTTCAATAATACTTTGTTCAGTAATACTTTGTTCAGCTGTATTATCAGTCTTTCTTGTTGTCGCAGAAACGTTTCAAAAGTTGTTTGAGAAGGAGATCAAAACAATTTGGTTTTTTAGCATTGCTAATGGCAAATCAAGAACCAATTCATATTGTAACCAACTCAGGCGCAGCTGCTTTCGAAGAGCGCCGGATCAATGAAGTTAAACATAAAACGTCATCCGAGGAAACGCTGAGCCAGCGCAAACCCTCAATCGATCCAGGCCACTGCAATTCCCTTCCCTCATTGCCCTAGACTCTTCAGAGCGCGGATTGGCTTCACCAGCCATCTGCGCACTCATAGACCATCCCAGACGTGAAATCATGGTCATGGACTATTTTATGTTCACCCATTTCCAGGCTGGTTCCCATTTCTTACGAACAAGTAAAAGATGGACCAAAAGTGAAGTCGGAAAACACCTTTAGATGACCCTTACGATCTCGTTACATCACCAATAACTTGGTTTATCTATTTCTCAGAACAGCTTACCAGCCTTGCTTTACTAATAGGAGAATACGTGACTATCTATTACAAGTAGTTCATCCCATCTGCGACGTAAGAATAAAGTCCTTAATTATCACAGAAATTAGTATCAGCCTTCGCTCTCATTAGACCTACCTATTATTTCACAAAGATTATTTTAGATGCATTACATGATCATATAACGCAATTCAGGTTTTATCTTGAGACGTGGAAACCCCTGCACACTTCGTATCTTGTCCTGTTTTTGTTTTTTTTTTTTAAAAAAAACTTTTATCAACATCTCTAATTGAATAAGAGGTTGATTTAAAAACATCTTGTAATGGATATAGTGACTTAGACAAAGCAAGGTAAAAAGTTATGAAATTGCATAGAGTAGTGAGTATTTAAGATGAAAACATAGGTACTTTTTTAATATATTGCTTGACCCAAAATATCGTCATTGTTATCTGCTTTCAACATTTTTTTCTGCATCTTTCATTAACTGTTTCATTAAGTGTTTGTCTGATATCCACTTCTTTCATCAACTGTCTGCTTTCAACTACTGTGAACATAATTCCTTATGTACCGAATAATCTTAGTAACAGAATGTCATTCGTTATATCATAATAATTTAGTGCGCTTTTAAAAAATAGACAAAATATTAGATAATGTTAATATCCATGTTATAGGTAAGTAAACCTCAAATTACGTTAATGTCCAGGTAACAGGTAAGTTACCCTTGTATAATGTTAATGTCCAAGTAATAAGTAAGTTCCCCTTATATAATGTTAATGTCAATGTTATAAATACATAAGTAAGCCTTTTCTTAATCAAGTGATATATTCAGCCCAGACAGAAGTTTGTAAATGGAAATTATTTGAAGTCCCATTTTGTTTATGATTATAACCGATTCCATTGGTTCGGGGTCAGTAGTAAAATGGGGACACTGATTAAAGAACAAGATTGAAGCATGATTTTTTTCCAGATTGCTAGCCAGTGTTTCTCTGCAGGAATTTACACTCTTCTGCACACAACGCAAATATGGTATCTGATGGGAAAAAACACATTAGATTTCATATATTTAAATATTTGTTCAATATAGGGTGGAGATGGGGTGTATATTACAGATGATCTTGACATCGTCGCTTCTGCTCTAGCTATAGCAACATATATTCGGAGGTACTTTGAAATGAATGCTTAGTTCTTTTTTGTCTAATATTTTTGATGGTTTATCACAAACTATGTGTCATTTACACTACTAAATTGATCAATGTCTATGCGAATTACCAGATGGAGAAAAAATAGTATTCCAATTGATATGACGTGAGCAGCTAAACAAACGACACATGGCCGCAAGCAAAGGTATACCGTCGTCCGGAATATTTAGATAACTTGTGAGGCATTCAAATAATTTAAGAGAAGTATAAACAAAAAAACAAGGAGCGGAGAAATCTCAATTGATAACTTTTAAGGCGCATTTTTTAACCGACTATGATTGTGCGTCATCCTTAATACGGTAACCCGGATGTATACTAATAACAGACCAATGAGTGAACAGTTTTACTAGCCTTGCGCGAGGACTGGAATGCAGCAAATTGATTGAGAGATTAACGGATATAGAGAGGGCAAAGTCAACCATGTAGAAGTGGATAAATAGGGGTACAAAGTACTTCTTTCAACACGAAATGATGCAGAATAGTTTACTCTCAGCATGCTGACAAGTACATATCTATCCCATCCTTTAAGAGAAAAAAAAATGACAGCATTTATATGCAATGATATAAAAAAAAACTCTTGTATACAAAAATGCCTGCCAGTTGTAACCAAACGTGCAATGCAATGCAATAGACAAATAAAAACAAAAGCCTTTGCCAGGGCTTACAAGGGTAGGGTGGGAGTGCAACCGAGGATGAGTTTTTAATAAAAGAAATTTTATTTAGACTAGGAGAGGACCGGGTGTTTCTCTACCCATTGCCCTTGATCGATGTCTACGGCCCTAGTCATTGATGTTTGTCAGTCGAACTAAATTCAATAAAAAGAATGGTAGTCTTAATTGATATAATTTATTTTGTATTCGATCTGGTTTCGGAAATAAAATCTGTTCATATGATATTTCTTCTGCAAATATGTACTTCTTTTTTTTTAAAAAAGACGTAAATTCTGTATCCCCCCAAAAAAACACAATTTCATACAAATGTTATCTGAGCAAAGCGATTTCAACAGCACTTTAGTTGCACAACGGTATCTTTAAGTGTGTTAAATTATAACGCAGGTCACAACGACCGATTTTGTTTTAAATAATATAGCGTTATCCCCATATGACCTAATGAGTCACAAGTGAAGGCATAAAAAATCATGAATAATGTTCAGAATCATGAAAAAGAGTTCCCAATAATCTAATTTTAACGCAAGTACATATTAGTGCAAGTCTGATGGAAAAGGAATATGTTTTGAAATTAGATCTATATGGTTGTAGCTATATTTAGTAAATAGTCCACATTTACCTAGTTTTGGTGCATGACATATGTTTACCCTATATGCATACAAAGTGTAAGTTAAATATCAATAATGCAGCAATATAGATGGGGAGGATAAATGCAAGTTTCGAGAAATGTTGGCTGAATCCTATAATGTTTGTTCTAGTGACCTTGGTGTCATGCAAATATTTAGCCTCAGATGCATATTTAGTGTACGTTTGATAGAAATTTGAAAAAAGACTTTGGAAACAATGACACACACGGCTTTTAACAAATAAAATAAACGTGAAAGTAAATCACACCGACCCATTTTAGGAGCACGACACCGACACTTCTTCATAACAAGATACAAACCCTGTATAAGTTTGGTTTCATCAAGTTTAGCAGTATGGGAGTATGAACCAGAAGACGAACAACGATGGACACAGTTAAAAATAGAATTTAAATAAATACGTATAGGTCACTGCGAACAAAGTATGGTGTGCGACCTACTTCCTTCGTAAGATGCATACACCCTTCGTTTAAGTTTGTAAGCAGTAGGTATTGGAACTAGAGCCCTGATACGATTTTAGCCAATTTTTACATTTAGCTGTTATGGATCTGTACCTATTGTATGCCCTTAAATATCTTTGTCACCATGAAAAATGGAAACCGAAACGATGCTTGAAGCAAATGGTTTACCTGAAAAGTAAATGTTTTGCACCTTAATGACAGACATATAAATATATTTACCTTGATCAATTATCCTTCTACTGTAATTTTCTCTTATAGGCTGGTAACACTCAAATGCATGTACTGAGCAATGTTTTCGTGTACAAGAAAGGAGCTCGTTTAGGATATTAATCAATTTGTTGGATAAAATAAACACTTTTCTGTAAAATAAAGAATTTCTAACTTGTAAAATGCTACTATTGATCACTCGGACATAAATGGTTCAAAAATAGATAGGACAATGATGTTCTAAAACTACTTTCTTAATGGCCTGAACACATTTGTGAAGATCTTTCCTAAGAGCCTAAGCACAGTTACGAGGACATAACGAAACTATTTTTAATGCTGTACAGACATTTTTCTCATGACGTCATATGTTTTATAAGTACCTAAATTAAAATTTCTATGGAGAATAATTTCATAATGAAAGTAAATTTGCAACCTCTAGCATATACATTTTACATCGAAAGCATAATCCAGAAGTACCATTTTAAATCGAAGCATAATCCAGAAATAACAAATTGTTATCCCTTCTCAATAATAAAACTGAAAGGTTAAATAAACCAAAAGATGGCGAACACGTGTTCCAGGGGAGGTAAGTCATATCCAGTTCGTGCATATTTTTTTAAATGTATATTTGATGCACATACCATTCATATATATATATATATATATATATATATATATATATATATATATATATATATATATATATATATATATATATATATATATATATATATATATATATATATATATATATATATATATATATATAGTGGTATAACCATAACATATGCTTTTTTAATCGCTAAAATATTTGGTTTATCTTTGGGTCAAAGAGGTATCCATATAGAATAATTTCCTATAAATGTTGATGATGTAATCGTCAATGTGTCATTGCATCCATACGGTCATGTTAGTTGTATATCCTTGGTGTCCAATGAATTTAACAACATTCTTTTTTTTACTATACGTTAGCCCAATTTTAATTCAGATAAAGCCAAATGTGTGTTGCAAGACACGTCCTAGGTACTAGTTTTATCAAGATATCTGATGACCTAATGCAAAAGTTCTTTTCCTCACAAAATGTGCAGTTTCAGTTTTTTGAACATTAAATATAACACTGCTTGTGAATGATGCACAATACTGTCCTAAGGGGATTTTGACCTGTCGGATAAAGGTGAATCACAGACTGTTTTAGTTGGATATCGATTTTCTATTTTAAAACTGAAAATGAGAGAATTTTAAATTACAGAGTTTAAAGTAAAATTCCCATGCTTGATAAAATTTGAACAAAATCTTGTTATAGTTATTATATCTTCCAGTTAAAAACCACAGAAATTTCAGAAATGTCTGACCCAGGTAAGGCTAATTTTGCCTTATCGATCACCGTTCCCATTGTTTGATTAGCTAATTCCGCATATGTATTATTCATGACACCTGGTGGGAGAGCGTATAAATTTGTGATCTTCAGCAATGATACGTGATGTAATGTATTTTGACCAAAATCATTTAAAACAGATGATCTTGATGAAATTTACTGAAATTCTGGACAATGATCATCACTTTTTTGTAGAATATTTTCACTAAAGACTTTGTTTTTCAACTACACATAATTCTCGTTAGTGTTTTGTAACCGTAACCATGGTAACCTTGCTCACAGCTCCTTGTGCTTTTAGAGAAACATTGTCTAAAATGATCCAACAGCGCCGTAACTTGAGACACATTTTAATGATATAATTACGTGAACCTTAAGACTCAATGCAAACTCTGATTGAAGCCCGTTTACTTTAAGACTCATGCAAAATTTGCCAAAATCAACAAAAAAGAAAAATTGATAATTTGGTTGATTTTATGCGTACGGTGTATAATTATGATCAATGCCATATTACCCATTAGGCACACAAAGCTCGTGCATAGGGCATCAGCCCAACAGGGTCACAAGAAAAACATTCAAATCATATGTGTAGTATGTATACTTAATTACTTGAATTGTTTTAGCATCTAGAATTACCATGTAATGTTTCGTTTATATACGTATTCGAGACATGGATTTGAGTTTACGTGGAGAATTATGTAAATTGTTTGCTTGTCAGAATTAATTTTGTAATTTGCTGGCAGGTTGCTTCGTAGTAACAAACACATGCAGTAATACATTATATTAGTGTTTATGCATATTTGAACTGGAGCTTGGGAAAATGATTAAACTTTGTAAGGGTAGTTGCATAGATGTGTGAATATATCAGAGCATGGGTATTTGGATATTTCTATATTTTGAACGAGTTCTACTGTACGGAGATGCTTTAGATTATTGTGTTATTGGTTAGTACGATGAAAATACGAGTATGTACAGATGTGACGCAATTATCTTGTTGTATGTATACGACTATTTAATACCGTGCTTTCATTATATGGTGTTTATTATGTTGTGTTTTACCATGCAAGAATGTATGCGCATCTCTGTCTAAATGAGTGCGTTACCAGAGAAATTTAATTGCCAGTATCTGCTGATAAGCTGTGTGTAGTGTAAGATAAGAGCGCTGAGGATATTATTGTACCATCCTTGTGTTTCCACAGGAAGCTTTTCGGAGGACAAAATGTCCGATTCAAGTTCAGTAGTCTCGAGTCTCTAAGAGGGAGACGAATATGAGACTTACAGAGCAGTCGATGTCAGCAAAGTGTGATCGACATAGGGAAGGTAGATAGAAGGTGGAGCAGGAGTAAAGTAGCCTAAAGGAGGAGAAGGTTTATAGAGTACGTGAGTAGAAGCGACTGGAAGACGTCAGGGAGGAAGAGACAGAATTGATGATAGAGGAATACACAGATGAGTAGAATATAAGGACTGGTGGAAAGTTTCCACACTATAAATCAATTAATGCGATAGGCTATTAAAAGGTCGAGCGGGAGAAGTGTTCTTGAACAATTTGAATTATTTGACCATTTAATTGTTATTAAATTGTGTTTCTTGAACTTCACTCCTTTGTTATTGAGTCATTTAATCGACGACATTGCTGACTAGGGGCTCAGACCTGTACATCATCTAACTTTCCCCAATTCAACTTCCAACCAGAATCAAGGTTGGGTGGGACTTCTACAATAATTTAAATAAAATATTGGAAGCACCCCAGCCACAATTCCCCCACAATCAAAACCTTACAGCGAGGGCGACCATCACACCTAGGTCAATGTCACCCTGTCATCGAAGGAGACCGTTTAGGAGACTGGGCGGTTGAGCACCCCGACAATAAAATTCTAAGTTTTGATATTGGCGTTCCCAAACATTACAGTTATGAATAACGGATCCAACAATAAGTGTACAAGGAATGTATTAACTCTCAATTATAGCACCAGTCAAGTGGTGAACCGTACAACACACTGGTATAAAAAATGGTTCCAAGACAATAGGCACCAAAATGGAGGATGATTTTGAAACAGCAAGAATCAAATGAGAGACCCACTGAGAACTCCAAAACAATTTTCCTGTTTTCTTGATTGACTATTGTAACTTTATCAGTCGATTGGAAATGTTTTCAGAAATGACCTACTGATAGGGAAGGATAACCTACTGCGAATGATTTAGCTAAAACAGGATTTGTCTACTTGGGACTTGAGACTGAATTGGGATACGAAGTACAGGGTTTATTTGTGGTTCAGTTATGGTCTGAGGTTGCGTAATGATCGATGTATCAATAACGATTAATTTATTCTGGAACATACTCACTGGTCTCCATACTGTCCTTTCCTTTATATGGCCTTTCCAAAACATCTCACTACTGTGCCTTAGAGAAAATAGAACCGTTGTCCAGGAAGAAAAAAGGAAGACTTCCAACACTAGGTATAAAAAGGAAAGATGTACAAGCTCGAGATTTCATTAAGATTAGCATAAAAGTGGAACACGTCCAAGACGGATAGATCATTGTAACTACAACCACCAAGGGGAAAAAGACGATGTCTTTTAAACAAACAACGACATTTAAGTTCGGTGATTCTCAGGTGGAGTGGGATGCTGTGCCATGCTATTACAGGGATGACGTACGCTGTCACTTTCACATTATGGGAACTTTGCTATAACTACTACTACTACCATATCTACCATGGAAAGTGATGATGTGCGTGTCTAACCTGACGGATGTTAAAGTGATGCCACTAGTTATAGTACACCTTTTCACTTTACTGGTATAAATTGTCGATATAATCAAGGACACATAACTATCGGACCACCACTCAACGGATGTCATCCAACCCAGAGCAAACTACAGCGGATTTCACAGTACACTCATCGAAATTAACATGTGAAGGAAGAATATTCGTTCCCTGAGCGTTTGCCTGAATGTTGAGACTTTGAAAGTCGTTTCTAAACCTTCTAATGAAAATTGCCTAAATATCTGGGAGGACCTACCCCCGAAAATTTATCCAAAGCTGAACGTATCTACTTGGAAAATGATGATAAGGTCAAGTACTTCAGTTATGATGTGTCATTTCATGAGTGGGAACAGAATGATTCCGCTTACCTATTTTTAGTGGGACAAACTCAATAATCTCTGGAATGATAATTGACAAGAAACAATTGGTGATATACATGTGGAGTTGAAAGCACGCATTCCCGAGAATTGGTCAAAATTCAAGTGAAACTCAAAGAGTAATTTCATTCTTTACGTCACCAATGCTGAAACCTCTGGTACTTGAATGCTATATAAAGACTGATTTATTTGAAAGCGTTTCAGTGGTCAGACACTGTTCAACTGGACGAGGACCAGAAGACTTTGGTTGCTACTGATCCTACCTATTACATGCTAGCCATGCTACACCGAATTTCAGAGGATGAGTAGGATGAGTACCAAAATCTTTTACGTTATCAAAATTTGTATGTAGTGGAAATTTCTGTGTGGTGTGTGAACAGTGACTAAACAACTTGGATTCTCCATTGAATTACGATCAGATATGTGCAAAAGATATACTTATTACTTCAAACAAAAGAAAAACAATTCTATGAATGACTAGTTTAGTAGATTACATTCAGAATCTACCTCTGAAACTGAGAGAAAGAATTTATAAAAATACAAGTCCAGCGCAAAGAGCCATTGCTTCCGTTACGTCACCGATGTTAGAACAACTGGCACCTGAATGGTGTAAAAGAACTGGTTCATCTTAAAGTGTTCTTTGGGTCAAATATTGATGAATCGCGTAAGATTCATAAAGTTTTAGATGTCACTCAATCTACTTACAAAGTGACAATTGTACACCTAATTCCAACGAAAGAATCTTTACACGAACAAATCGTGGTTCAAGAGGAACCTTCTGCGCGACGTGTGTGTGTGAGTTAGTGACTAAACATTTTGGTACTCAAGTAAAGCCGATTCTGTTCTTAAAAAGTACACATTACCTCGCTGTGTGGTATATGTATTAGTGACTTGCTTTATGAGATTTCGTTTACCAGCCGATTCCTTGTGGGCTCTGAACGATTTGTACATCACGGGAGGACTCCTGTGTGACGGTGCCAAGTGTAAAGCTTCTAACAACATGACATACTGTCCTTAGGACAAAAAAAAATGTACAGTGACTTGTGTGTCTGTTATATTATATTATATTATATTATATTATATTATATTATATTATATTATATTATATTATATTATATTATATTATATTATATTATATTATATTATATTATATTATATTATATTATATTATATTATATATATGTATGTATGTATATGTGATGTATATATATATATATATATATATATATATATATATATATATATATATATATATATATATATATATATATATATATATATATATATATATATATATATACCTAACCCTTTTGTTTGGATGTATTTTTGGCCTTTGTGTTGCATTTTAAAAATGTGTTGCATTAAACTTCTCCTAAAAAAGCAAAAATATCGTGTCTTGTCTGTCTTAGATTCAAAAGTGACATTCCTTTCAATATGACTACCCCTGTTGCTTCCTCTTCCTCCACTTTCAGAGTCAACGACAAAAGTTTAGCTCGTACTCGTTTTCGTTTAGCTCGTTCCAGTTGGCAGGCCTTGTACCTTTGCCATTCCTTAGCATGTTAATTGCTTGACAGAACAATTGATCGAATATAAATATTATTTGATGGATCGTCCACATCACCGTATCGTGTGGTGTTACTAAGAGTGGCAATGAGCGTACATCATACTCCTTTGAGAATGTCATGGCTATTCCATAATGTTTGTGAAAGGCATTCCTGGCGAAGACGACGGGATTGTGTCTGAACCCAGTCAAACACATATTGTCATATTCGACGACATGTTAGGAGAAGACGAAGAATAAATTAAACTGGTCTACTCGCAAAGGGCACCATCGTAATGCCTGTGACGTTTACATCACCCAAAATTTGTTTAAACAAACTAAAGCACAACGCACTATCAGTCTCAATGTTAATTACGTGGACTTGTTTAAAGGTCCTAGAGATAAATCGCAAGTGTAAGTGTTAGCAAAACAGATAGGAACACCTTGCTTAACACATGCTAAAGACGATGCCACTCTAACTCCTCAGGCATATTTACTCATGAATTAAACCCATGACCTCCGATTATTTGTACCCATTTGTTTCACCTCTGATGCAAAGAGATAGTGCCCACAGTGACTCCTTGGATAGCATAACTCTGTACTTAAGAATTTTACTTAACGTTACCCAGTGACAATTCCATGGATGTGTTTATGCAGTTTTACAGCCTAATTATCTAACGCAATCCAAATGGATCATGAAGCCCATTAGGAAGTGGATTTGGTGGAAGTAATTCACCCTACACAAATCAAAAACATTGAAAATCAAAACACCTTTATGGTCGAAGTTTATGACGACCAAGTACAACAAAACTTGGATGAACTCGTAACTGTAGGTGGACTCTATGAAAACACAAAACCCGAAAACTAAACGGTTCACTTGTCTGTTGACAATACCTGCAGACTATTAATTTAGCGGTGAACATCTGGTGAACACGATTGCTGCCAAATTCAATGCTCTGTTTGGCAAAGCCTTGTATAAAGCCAAACGAAGTGTCACGATTGAGTACCATGAAATGGTTCGTCGCCTGCTGACGAAATTTTCAGAGGACTAAATGTTAGCAATTACATTTGTCGTGGGGTGGAGACCTCAAGATGATCCAGATTAACAACGAAATACCAGCCATAACGGAAACTTGGATTTTGAACAATATTTTAGATTCCCTTTACAAGGATTAAATTTCATCTCGGTGTACTCTGAGGTGGTAGACACACCCCCGTACCGTTACTGCGAGTCATTCCTCTCAAAGTGGATTCTGCCACTACCAATAACGAGGAAGGTGGAAACACCTATCATGTTCACCACGAATTTGTACATCCTCACTATTTGGCTGTCATAAGCACGTTGGCCAAGCGTATCAACATTACTATAAAAGGAGACCTGGGACAAAATATCCCATTCACCAAAGGGAAAGTTTAGGTGAAACTCCATTTTCGAAAACGATTCTATAACGATTGGTAAGTCATCTATCATGTGTACGGAGTAATCGCTCGGTAGCGAGAACATGGCTTAGGAGATATGTTGATATCGGCGTTTTGTTCGGTGGCTTCTCTTTCGAAACAGATGATGACACGAGGACTACACGCTTTGAAAGATTTCTCTTTGACGCAAGGCAAAGAATTTCTCCAAAATGTCATCATCGACAAACAAAACCCCAAAGAATTATTCTTGAGAGCAGGCAAAAATATCTTGCTTCAAATCGGCAAAGACATTTTGTGTTGACGAGAAACTTCTTTAAATGTCCCAGACGCTGTCGTGTCAGAAATTTCTGCTCCCTGACGCCACGACAAGGACAAGGCCGAAGAATACGACACTCAGAGCTAGAGATCTAAGAAAAGAAGAACCGTCAGAGATTTAGACGTTTTTGATAATTAAATCACAGAGAGAAAGAAAAATATTGATGCACCGAGAATTTCGTGCCTGTTCCAAGTCGGAACTATATCTGCTCGTTAGGCCACCCACCATGATGACAATGCAAGAATTCTAATGGGTAGAATTTCATTTTGTCTCCGCTTTAGCGGATTCAGCTTCCATCGAGCATGAAATCAAAGGACATCCCGATGATTACATTGATAAGACTAGCATGGTATTTGAAAGTCAAAATAATCAAACCGGACAACACCGCTCCGAGAGCCGATGACAGAGTAGCTTCCGTCAATAATTTCATGCATTGCTTGTTCTTTGAAGTGAATTTGTACTTGAATAACAAACTAGTCATCAGCAGCATGGATACTTACCTTACCTAGAGTACATGAAAAATCTCTTGACGTACGGAGGTGGCCAATAACACTCATCAGGATGCTTACGTGGTATGGAAACCTGACATAGCAGGCGAAGACAAGTTTAATGACACAGCCCCAACAGCAGATGACAATCCTCAGAACGTGGGCTTCAACGTCCATAAAATTTCCTGCAAGGACGTACTTTAGAACCGTAGGATCGTTTGCATTTGTACATGTGGTTGCAAGAAAAATATTGCTGCGCAGAGTGGATATCCGCTTGACACTGAATCGAAGCAGTGCAGACTTCCATTTGATGGCTCATGCCAACGATCACAAAATGATCAGCCAAGAAGCTTGATTCTACGTGCGTCGTGTGGAAGTTTAGCATAAAATGGGAAACGACATCAGTCACACTTTCAGCAAAACGACTGCCAAATATCCGATACGATGAGAGGAATTGAAAACCTTCACAATTGCTGATAGACTACGATCCAAGATCAAAGATCGTCTGTTTTAAGGACAAATAATCACACGTTTAATAGTTGGTATCGTCAGCACAAAAATATACCATCTATTCATTCAAGCATGAAGTACTATATTATTCATGCAATGTTGTAGATTTCATGCTTTTAAAATGTATGGAACCCCCCCCCACATTGTAAATGTCATTTACCATAATATCACTGGAAAATTATGTCAAAGCAGTTTTAGATATCCAAATGATGAAATTCGGTTAAAATATCTTGCACAGTTTACTTATGCATGGATTGCTACATGACAAAATAATTTCCCAGACAACAGGTGTTTTGCAGATAGTCCGTAATATATTGAAATTCAAGTCGAAAGTCAAGATTGAAAGAATTTATTTCTTTCACTGCATAATGTAGCATGCTGATTGAATGCCAAATGACACAACTTGATTCACCATGGAACATGCTGCTTTAATGCCAACTGACACAACTTGATTGACCATGGAACATGCTGCTTTAATGCCAATTGACACAACTTGATTATGGAGCATGCTGATTTAATGCCAACTGACACAACTTGATTATGGAACATGCTGATTTAATGCCAACTGACATAACTTGATTCTGGAACATGCTGATTTAATGCCAACTGACATAACTTGATTGACCATGGAACATGCTGATTTAATGCCAACTGACACAACTTTATTACGGAACATGTTGCTTTAATGCCAACTGACACAACTTGATTATGGAGCATGCTCCTTTAATGCCAACTGACACAACTTAATTGACTTTAGTGCCAACTGACACAACTTGATTATGGAGTCTGCTGCTTTAATCCCAATTGACACAACTTGATTAAGGAACATGCTGCTTTAATGCCAACTGACACAACTTGATTTGACTTTAGTGCCAAATGACACAACTTGATTATGGAGCATGCTGATTTAATGCCAATTTACACAACTTGGTTGATCATGGAACATGCTGATTTAATGCCAACTGACACAGCTTGATTACGGAACATGCTGATTTAATGCCAACTGACACAACTTGATTGACCTTGGAACATGCTGATTTAATGCCAACTGAAACATCTTGATTATGGAGCATGCTGATTTAATGCCAACTAACACTACTTGATCGACCATGGAACATGCTGCTTTAATGCCAACTGACACAACTTGGTTTGACTTTAGTGCCAACTGACACCACTTGATTATGGAGCATGCTGCTTTAATGCCAACTGACACAACTTGATTGATCATGGAACATGCTGATTTAATGCCAACTGACAGAACTTGATTTGACTTTAGTGCCAACTGACACAACTTGATTATGGAGCATGCTGCTTTAATGCCAACTGACACAATTTGATAATGGAACATTCTGCATTAATGCCAACTGACACAACTTGATTGACCATGGAACATGCTGCTTTAATGCCAACAGACACAACTTGATTATGGAACATGCTGCTTTAATATCAACTGACACAACTTGATTGACCATGGAACATGCTGTTTTAATGCCAAATGACACAACTTGATTGACCATGGAACATGCTGCTTTAATGCCAACAGACACAACTTGATTATGGAACATGCTGCTTTAATATCAACTGACACAACTTGATTGACCATGGAACATGCTGATTTAATGCCAACTGACACAGCTTGATTATGGAACATGCTGCTTTAATGCCAAATGACACAACTTGATTATGGAGCATGCTGCTTTAATGACAACTGACATAACTTGAATATGGAGCTTGCTGCTTTAATGCCAACTGTCACAACTTGATTATGCAGCATTCAGCGTTAATGCCAACTGTCACAACTTGACTAAGCATCATGCTGCTTTAATGCCAACTGTCACAACTTGATTATGGAGCATGCTGCTTTAATGCCAACTGTCACAACTTGATTATGCAGCATGCTGCTTTAATGCCAACTGACACAACTTGATTATGGAGCATGCTGCTTTAATGTCAAATGACACAACTTGATTATGGAGCATGCTGCTTTAATGCCAAATGACACAACTTGATTATGAAGCATGCTGCTTTAATGCCAAATGACACAACTGCATTATAGAACATGCTGCTTAAATGCCAAATGACACAACTTGATTATGCAGCATGCTGCTTTAATGCCAACTGTCACGACTTGATTATGGAGCATGCTGCTTTAATGCCAATTGACACAACTTGAGTATGGAGCATGCTGCTTTAATGCCAATTGTCACGACTTGATTATGGAGCATGCTGCTTTAATGCCAATTGACACAACTGGATTATGGAGCATGCTGATTTAATGCCAATTGACACAACTTGATTATGGAGCATGCTGCTTTAATGCCAATTGACACAACTTTATTATGGAACATGCTGCTTTAATGCCAACTGTCACAACTTGATTATGCAGCATGCTCCTTTAATGCCAAATGACACAACTTGATTATGGAGCATGCTGCTTTAATGCCAAATGACACAACTTGATTATGAAGCATGCTGCTTTAATGCCAAATGACACAACTTGATTATGGAGCATGCTACTTTAATGCCAAATGACACAACTTGATTATGGAGCATGCTGCTTTAATGCCACTTGACACAACTTGAGTATGGAGCATGCTGCTTTAATGCAAATTGACACAACTTTATTATGGAACATGCTGCTTTAATGCCAACTGTCACAACTTGATTATGCAGCATGCTACTTTAATGTCAAATGACACAACTTGATTATGAAGCATGCTGCTTTAATGCCAAATGACACAACTTGATTATGGAGCATGCTGCTTTAATGCCAAATGACACAACTTGATTATGGAGCATGCTGCTTTAATGCCAATTGACACAACTTTATTATGGAACATGTTGCTTTAACGCCAAATGACACAACTTGATTATGGAGCATGCTACTTTAATGCCGAATGACACAACTTGAGTATGGAGCATGCTGCTTTAATGTCAAATGACACAACTTTATTAGGGAACATGCTGCTTTAATGCCAACTGTCACAACTTGATTATGCAGCATGCTGCTTTAATGCCAAATGACACAACTTGATTATGGAGCATGCTGTTTTAATGTCAAATGACACAACTTTATTATGGAACATGCTGCTTTAATGCCAAATGACACAACTTGATTATGAAGCATGCTGCTTTAATGCCAAATGACACAACTTGATTATGGAGCATGCTACTTTAATGCCAAATGACACAACTTGATTATGGAGCATGCTGCTTTAATGCCAATTGACACAACTTTATTATGGAACATGTTGCTTTAACGCCAAATGACACAACTTGATTATGGAGCATGCTGCTTTAATGCCAAATGACAACTTGAGTATGGAGCATGCTGCTTTAATGCGAAATGACACAACTTGATTATGGAGCATGCTGCTTTAATGCCGAATGACACAACTTGAGTATGGAGCATGCTGCTTTAATGCCAAATGACACAACTTGATTATGGAGCATGCTGCTTTAACGCCAAATGACACAACTGGATTATGGTGCATGCTGCTTTAATGCCAACTTATACATCTTGATCATGGAGCATGCTGCTTTAATGCCAAATGACACAACTTGAGTATGGAGCATGCTGCTTTATGTCAAATGACACAACTTGATTATGAAGCATGCTGCTTTAATGCCAAATGACACAACTGGATTATGGAGCATGCTGCTTTAATGCCAATTGACACAACTTTATTATGGAGCATGCTGCTTTAATGCCAACTTACACAACTTGATTATGGAGCATGCTGCTTTAATGCCAAATGACACAACTGGATTATGGAGCATGCTGCTTTAATGCCAAATGACACGACTTGATTATGGAGCATGCTGCTTTAATGCCAAATGACACAACTTGATTATGGAGCATGCTGCTTTAATGCCAATTGACACAACTTGATTATGGAGCATGCTACTTTAATGCCAAATGACACAACTTGATTATGGAGCATGCTACTTTAATGCCAAATGACACAACTTGATTATGGAGCATGCTACTTTAATGCCAAATGACACAACTTGATTTGACTTTAATGCTAACTGACCCAACTTGATTATGGAGATTGTTTTAAATATCCATTGATGTGCATACAAATAGCAAATCTCGTTTTAGTTTTTTTCTTGCAGAAATGATAAGTAATTTGAGCTATTTCACATGAATATTACATTATATACTTAATAAAACATATTTAATTATATGAAAACAAGTTAATATAGTTAACTATTGTCATAATTTTCTACAAAATGCCAATCTCAGAGTCTAAATATTCTGCATTGGGGATATATGGATGGGAACTAACTTGTGATGAGGTTGCATTTTCAACACTTTCTCAAATTCGACGAGCAGAGATCCGTTCATGAATGATTATTGCGTACCTAAAGGCGCGTTTTATAGCCAAGTCATGAAATGAATTTAGTTTAAATTTAGTTTATCATATAAATGCCTTATTTATTTTACGTGTTTCACGTGCAGTACATAATGTGTCACGTATCTTGCACATGTATTATTCCATTCATGTCTTCTTTCGAATCTTATCGTAGCTATTGTTTCGATCGTGGAGTATATAACTGGTCTGCATTTTAAAGCCTCATTTGAAACACTACGGTGATTCTCAATTAAAGTAGAAAAAAGGTTCTATGCTGATTTCTGAGTTTCAAATACGGCATTTGTGCTGTTGTCGCTACAGAATCTGCTTAAAAACACTTTAAAATTCCAGAGTAACATAAAATAACAAACAACATCAAGTTTTATGCCTTGCATCACCTAGTTAAGCCTTTGACATGTAGCTAGTTGCGCCACTGTCAGTCTTTGTTGTAGTAACTGTATTTTAAAAACAAAACGTCTAGAACAAGAGTAAGATTGTGATACGGTGTATATAAGACAGTACTGGAATTAATTTCTTAGCGTGACCATTTTGTTTTCATTTATTTTTGTACGTAGACAAATAGTATGCAAAAAGATGTTGTACAGTATTAATAAATACATGATGGTCATTGCGCTATGCAATTTTGCATTAATAGCATATTTAAACTGGTATGATTTAAATCTCGGATAAGGTAAATGTCGCTTAGGACCGGTCACAAACGATGTGTCGTTTATTGACTTTGTGTTCGCTCTGCGTGCCATATATTTTATTCTGTATATTTTAACTCAATGCAAATCAAGATATTTATATGTGGCTTGGGTCTCAGGGGTACTTTTGTCTTATAAAAATTAAGAGTGGTCTATAACTGGTGTAGTGTCCTTTCTTCATGATCTAAAATTGCAACAAAACATTCCTCTCCGGTTTGACCTGATAACGTAAACTACGGTCCAAGGAGTAAAAGATAGTTTTATTTTTAAACAAAAATATGACTTTTCCAGAAGCCTTTTCATATAGTAGTACTTGATTTTAAACTCAAAATTTAACATTTGTAAGTGGTCCGTCATTCTTATTGTACGTAGTTACTCACTTATAACAATCTGAGCATGCGTCTGTCTGCGATTAACACATTCTTATCTAGCTGAAACTGCTGAATAACTAGCACCACAAGTCGCAACCTAAGACATTAATTTTGTGTCGCAACCGCATGTCAGTGTGTTACTTCGGTCTATGAGTTGTGCCAGTTTATATAGATTTTGGTTGCAGGTCTGATATAACTTATGCAATCAATTTGTCCTGCGCACACACGCACGCAAACTAATGCAGGGATTTCTATGAATACTATACTGGCTTACCATTCAGTTACACCTCTCCTTTATCAACATATCCTTTTCTCTGAGTGTCATTACGTACAAAATCGTTCATTGGCTGTGACTGTTTTGAGAATAATAACTAGATATTTGTGTATTTTATATCCTTGGTTCATTAAGTGGACATCACAAGTGGACATCACAAGTGGATATCACGAATGGGCGTATCAACCTAATTATATTAAGAGTAAGATGTTTCCCTGTTTTGTTTCATTGACAATATTCCAAGACGTCTTTTTATATCTTCTTGTTCGTTTTGTTGTTGTTTGTGTTTAGTGCGTGGTTGTTTCTAGAGTTTGTTGTTTCGTTTTAGTTCCTAGTTGTTATTGGATTTTAAGACACTTTATTTAATATAACTCAATTTGCGCCTTTCAAATACGTAAATAAGTTCCTATATTTTAAATCCATAACAAAATGATCTTATTTTTACCCAATTACTTATCTCTATTTTAGCTCGAAGTGAAAATAGGAAATTTTGTTCATAGTACATTCTCTTTCATTAGTGAGTCAGTTTGAATGTAAACTGATATGTAAATGCCCTATGATTTTTATGGTCAACATTCCATTGAATAATTGATAATTCATGGTGATAGTGTCAGATCATTTTGACAAGATTTTAGACACCTGCATTAGATCTTATCGATGTATATGCACGAGCACCTGTTGTAGTTTCCTTTATATATATATATATATATATATATATATATATATATATATATATATATATATATATATATATATATATATATATATATATCGCTTTCTGACACTTGTACTTTTCACAAGCTCTCAGTGAAAGAGATGCTTATCTTTGCTCCCCCGTAATTGCAAAATTTACCACTAACGTCGTATAAAATTTGAACTACCTATTAAATAGCGATGCCAAATCATTCGGAGTCCATGGAATAATAGCGCTGACATACTCAAGGAACACATGAGACATTAATACGACTACTGTGGCAGTTCTGCATTTTTGCGGTGACTCCAGCTATGTGACTCTATAGTCCGACGTTTCACCTCAGGTCATACTTTCTAATGACTCAATTTAGGGTTGAAACCTGATACAAGTATAGACATACCTCACAGACTGCTTAAATGATTTACAAAGATTTAAATCGGGAGGTAAACCCCAAATAACCCCCTACCGCTCTCAGCGGGAATGCTTTACGGTTCACTTGAAACAATTCACGTTACCTACCGATACAATTTGAATTAGTCGTAAACATACCAGATTAGGAAGTGTTTAAAATAACTTTACTCTGTTTAATCAGTCAAGACGAATCCATAATCAACACACAATTTTAAAACTGACAAAACGCAGAAAATAAATGTAGTGCCTTTGGAACATTCACACCAAATACGCAGGTATTTTGTATTCATTCATGGTGGACATATTTTGAAAGACAGATTGCCCGGATGACATGAGATACTTCTTCCGTATTAAACGTCAAATGATGTATATTTAAACAGAGAACACTTATAAACGGCTTTTGTATGTCATTGCAAGGCCAGTTATCTGAAAAATGTGCATCAGTGTAAAAGATAATAAATGTTGATAAGGGATAATTAAAGACCCCACGAAATTAATCATATATACTATTCTTGTCAATAATGAGTGGACATTAATTGTATGCCTTGAAGAAACTGGTGTTCTGTTTTTGAAGTGCTTAAATTACACACAATTTTTGAAGAAAATAAAACGATATGTTTGAATGGTTCTGTAATGTTTCAAATAGACCACAATGATCATAATGTGTTCCGCTGCAATTTAAAATAAATATATTTCTATGTTTTGTGACCTATTAAATATTTTCTTGAAGAAATATATTAAGTTTATCGAGTGTGCATGTAAATATTTCATATTCTCTACTGAAATCGTATCATTAGTTGTAAAAATTTATTTCTTAACAATGAGTTTATATACTGTAACCCAAAATATACATCTTTTTTCAAGGTGGTTTTCCCATTTATATAAAATTGGTGCATTTCATTACTGATATATTTTATCAACTCTTTTGCATATAATCTTTTTTGAAAGTTGAATATCATACATAATAATGTATTTAGATTGCAATTAGGTAATGTAGTTAATGAACTTGTGAAAGGGCACAGCCCTACGTAGCACCCAGTCCTCCCAATATTGATCCTTATATGTATCCTTACGCAGCCCCAGGTTCGCCAACAATATCATTTCAGGTGAGGGGGAACATGTAGTAATCAGTTATTACGTTTTACGGTTGTGAGCCAAAACATGTTTAGAGATGAAATCAGGGTATGGAAGGTCCCCTCCCCTTGCCCGTATGTGCGGGCTCCCAATGGCAGCTCCCCTCCCATGATGATTGTATCTGTTGCATATTGGGGCTCCGGTATGTCTTTTTAAACCATGCAAATTGAACACAATATTTTTCTTCCCTATTTGGAAGGACTGCATGGAGATAATGACACTCTTATTGGTTACGTCATCAAAATTTATAGGAAACGATTCTACATGGACCCCGAGATAAGCCCAATATTTTAGTGAGTACAAAAGCATTTGTTGACAGTTATACCACTATTAGAATATGTGCAATGTATCAATGATATATCACAGACAGACAGACAGACAGACAGACAGAGAGAGAATCTTGATCTTGCGCTAATTGCATTATGCATAAATTTTATGATTCTATTTCTGAGAAAGTGTACTATTCAAATCTCATGTTCAATTTCATTTCGTTTATGTAATTCATTATATTATATTTTATATTCCTAAGCTCATGCTGTTGGATTTTGTATATTTTCTCTGATCTCTGTTATTCCATCCACTATTTTATTTTTTATTTTGTTGTTTGGTCAATCTCGGCATGAACACAGTGGTCGATCACTTCCTAGATAACGATAGCCAAAGCACCAAAACATGTCACACCTCCCAAACAACATCTAAAATATTTTTCACACTTTTTTCAAATCTGACTTGCTGATATCAATGTTTAATTATTTATTCTAAATTAACAAAAGTTTGTGTACGTCTTTTTAAGTATTGGTACGTGTTTATATGCTTTACATACTTTCAATACGACTGTCCTTAATTTCCAATTCATTTTATGTATAAAAATTTAAAAAGCATACACGTGGAAACAGTGCAATATCATGGCAGAATTTCTTCCCCAAACAAAACCTAGCCCAGTTTCATGATTATATTCACCAATGAATATACAGCAGCTTTAGGGAGAACTACCCTACTGAGTTCAAATTGGTTATGTCACAGTCGAGATATAGATAATAAAATGGTGGTGGGTGGAAGCAGTGTGCAAAAGAACAAATTCATTTGTATTAATATGTTTGACTATTTTCTTTTAATTCGTCCATTCTGGAAAACCATTTGCTGTAAAATAAGAAACCAGTGTCTGAGTGAAAACTGATACCGTCGGTATAGATAAAATGACGATGTGCGTTACATGCGCTGTAGGCTTTATAGATGTTTTAGTATACACCACTCATAAAATTCATATAAATGTAACAAATTTTAGGATCATTCATCGTCATAAAAATTAAAAATGCTTCTGGCAAATTATTAATAAGATAAAGTAAGCTTCCCCCAACAGTGCATACACAAATCAGCTTTTGTAGCTAACGTTTTGAATATTTTTAATTCTTCGGTATACACTGCAGGAACATTCGGCTATTATTAATGAACAAAATATTTGTGCAGTATTTCTATAATAAAAATAATAGAAACATGGCTTTCCTGCAGAGATTCATGAAAGATTCTCACATAATTTTATGCGAAACATTAACATTTTAAATGACAATGAAAATAGGTGTCAGAGGTCATCTCTCGGACCTAATGGAAATATACTCATCACTTAAACAATGTTATTCCACGTCAGATAAACCAATGTTATTCCAGGTCACTTAAAACAACGTTATTCCACGTCACTTAAAACAATGTTATTCCACGTCACTTAAACCAATGTTACTAAACAAAAACTAAAGTTTCATAAGTCTTATCCCTCAAATTTGCTGTCATGAAAACCGTTGTGAGTTAATTTCAAATGTAACCTTTGTTAGTTACTTTGAAATATAATCTTCGTGAGTTCATTTAAATGTAACTTTTGTGAGTTCATTTTAAATGTGACAATTTTTGGTCATTTTAAATGTAACTTGTGTGAGTTCATTTTAAATATAACATTTTGAGCAAGTGCTAAATTACTTGCTACAATTCAGTCGAACTATTGTGTTTTGAGTGGTAGTAGAACTAATGGCATTGACTGTGCAGATAACGGAAAGCGAACTTAAAGGTGCACGTGTACCTTGAATGAATGTATTACGTCATTATAAATGAATGCCCAAATTATTCAAATCGACTGCTCTGTTTTAAAAGATATGACCGATTAATTACAAACAGTTGTTTATATAGTCTAGACAACGTGAGATAGACACAGATGAGATGTCACATAGTCAAAACTATAATTCAGTCAATTATTGTGTTTCAGGTAGTATTAAAACTAATCGCATTGATTTGTCCAGATCACCTAACTGAAAGCGAAGTCAAATTTTATCTTGTGCTTTAAATGAATGTATTAGGTCAATAGAAATACATGCCAACATTATTCAAATTGTCTGCTCTATTTTAAAGATATGACCGATTAATTACAAACATTTGTTTATATAGATTACAAACATTTGTTTATATAGTCTAGACAACGACAGAGAGACACAGATGAGATGTCACCAAGTTAAATCTGGTCAACAATGGTCTACCGATTCTCTATTACATACAAATGTTGGAAAGAAAAGTAGGTAGATTAACATAGATAAATAGTAAATAATACAAATGAATATAAACTATATCGTATATATTACAAATAAATATGAATTATACAGTAAATAGTACAAATCTATATAAACTATATAGTAAACAATACAAAATAATATATACATTATGGTATATAATACAAAAAATATAAACTATATAGTAAATAACACGAAAGAATATGAACTATATAGTAAATAATACAAATATTTTCTGATTACGGTGATACACGATGAAACATTTCACAATGCTGTCCATTTTGTGCAGCCTACTCTGGGTAACAACTGTTTTTTTTTTCTACGCTAATAGAAATATGACGTTATGTAACTCTTCTATCTATATACTGCGAGATTCTGCGGGATATTTCTAAAACATGTACCTTTAATGAAACATCAAATTAAATCCAAGCTATCTCAGAATTTACCCAAATCTACCAAATTCCAATTCTTTTTCAACCAATTTTATAACCAGTCACCTGGAATGATTTAGGAATATAACATTACTTTATTTCCCCACATGTTATGTTCGTCAAGCTTTTGTAACTCCTGGTATAACCCGACTGTTTTGACTTTGGTTCGACCTGTCTTCAAAATTCTGAATATTAAAGAATTTGGACAGTAATTTTCCACAGCCATAAACAAACCGAGTTAAAACAACTAATATGTTACCAAGTTTGACGTGTTAAAATATTTATGACCATACAGTCGTAACACCAAAGTAAAAGTGTACAAATTCTCTACACCGGGAAAAAATAATGAATAGCGGAAAAGAGGGAGCAGCTATCCTTTGAGTGCCATTAACCAAAAGTTTGTAAATACCTAATTTCCTACATAGTTAACATAAAATAAAACCGGTTTGTCACAAACGACTCTTTTTGATTTGATTTTGTCCCGAGAACCACGTAATCAATTCGTTTTAAGAACGATATTTTAAATAAACCAGGGTGCGTCAGCTAAAGTTATAATGGATTTTTAAATTAGCAGTCATAAGGGTGATATAATTAGATTATTCATCCTTAAATTAAAGTATACAAAATGAATCATATAAAATAATAAACGTCACAATTAACAAAGTTGACTAATATAGAAATAGCAATTATATGAATGCTAATTAAAACCTTTTTTTGTTAGTTTATTAATGTTAATGCTTGATGATAGAAAATCGTTATTAAAAGCAAGCTAACGTGATGATTATGGGCAATTCCTCTCTAATATTTTTCCTGTATGCGCGACATTTTCTAATGGGCTGCGCGGCCCAGCCGCGCACCTTAAAAGAAATTTAATTGTGGGAGAGGCATTACCTACGTCACCGTTCAAAATCAAAAGAAATCAGCTCACTATGAATCAATGCAGACTAAACAGTGCTACCCTTCTATCTACACACACACGCACGCACGCACGCACGCACGCACACGCATACATACATACATACATACATACATACATACATACATACATACATACATACATACATACATACATACATACATACATACATACATACATACATACATACATACATACATACATACATACATACATACATACATACATACATACATACAGGGTAGCCTGCGTTGGGCTCTCCCCTATAACACTTTGGTCTCCCTTACTCTTGTGAAAACCAGCTACTCTTGAAGATCTCGTCACCCCTTTGTGGTGGGAACAATTAAGCACCTGATCTCGTTCCTCACGCTAATAAATCTAACCTCCTGACGGACCAGAGTCACGCGAAACTCAAGTCAACCATTCTCCAAAAGCTTTCAAACTGTATTGCAGCAGCTCGCCTAGATATAATCTTTGACCCTACGATCATATATTCCATCACAGGCATATATTCTTTTACCAGTCTACATTTGTTCGCAAATTCCTTTATCTACTATTTAAATCTTACATAAGAATAGATAGAAACGAGCACGCAATCACGAAGGACGTCGCCTATGTTGTTCCGTGTTATATTCGATTACGATACATTTATATCGCCTGTTAGTGACATACAAAGATAAGAAATATTCCTGTATTTTGTGTCAAGTAGCATCTATAGAGCGAAGGATACATTATTATTACAAAATAGAAACAAGTGGTTGTAAATAGAGAAAAGATGTCATTGGCATTAAGAATGTGAAAAATCGTTCTAAGGTTCGGGTGGTCGTTCACCACCCAAATATTGATTTGATGTGATGTGATGTGAAGTTGTTATGATTTTTAATGTAGCTTTAACAATTTTTCAGTCATATCGCTATGACGTCTGCACTGTGGTAGTTTATAGTGATGTCTAGCACTGGGGAATCTTGCCGCAGACATGTAGCATGATGTCATACCTAGTCACATTATCCTGACACCAGACCGACCAGTCAAAACACTAACCTCTTAATGCTGAGCGTCAAGCGAAGCAGTTGTTAGTACCATTTTTGTAAGTCTTTAGTATGACTCGACCGGGTATCGAACTCACGACCTTCCGCATCTGAGGCGGACGCTTTAACCACTAGGCCACCGGAGCGGTTCCA
The DNA here is from genome assembly GCA_016746295.1 of Potamilus streckersoni. Taxonomy (NCBI): domain Eukaryota; kingdom Metazoa; phylum Mollusca; class Bivalvia; order Unionida; family Unionidae; genus Potamilus; species Potamilus streckersoni. Next base: position 148,000 of record JAEAOA010001816.1, read on the forward strand.
AAAATAATGATTATATCTTACCTTATGTGTAATTTTTTCACGCAACTCTCTCTAAACAAATTACTTTGTAAAGCAGGTTTATAGTTCTTGCTAAAAAAAAAAAAAGAAGCAAAAACTGCACTGACAGTATTACTATTGTATTCTGTTTAATTCTGCAACATAATATGAATGTATTACGCTCTTTGCAGCTACCTTCCTGGATGTTGAAGTCTGGTGAAATTAAAGCTACATTCCACGGTGTTGTTGTTAAACGGTTTAACGCCATTTTTCAGCACAAGATAGGCTATAAATGCGGCCAGTATAACTGGTGGAGGACGGACCCTAAAAAAAAAACCGGGAAGAACCACCGACCCACGAGAAGCTACTGGCAAACTTTCTCACGTACCCACGTTAGTTGAACCTGGCTCGATCCCAGGCAAACAGAGGTAAGATTTCCTCCGGAACGGTGAGCGCTTTAGACCACTCGGCCACTCTGGACCCCATTCCACGGTGTGGAAATCTGTAACCAAATTGGAATTTTCTTCCACGAGTTAAAGTATATGGGCAAATTGGAGCAAACTTTAACGACATTGAAGTCTCCAGACAAACTGGAGCTAACTTCCACGATGTGGAAGTCTATGGGCAAATTGGAGCTAACTTCCACGTTATGGAAGTCTTGCTGCACAATATATAACAAATGATATCAATCAACTTATCACACCCCAATCAATGAACTAATCAATATTGACCGATCACTACTCAATCAATGAACAAATCAATACTGACCTATCAGTACTCAATCAATGAACTAGCCAATATTGACCGATCACTACTAAATAATTGAAGCAGTCACCATTTTCATTCTTTATCAATAAGTATTAGAGTAATCAGATATTTATTCGGCAAACAAACAGACTAACCAACATAAAAGCCAGACTAAAACAGGGGCTCATACTGAAAGGTGCTCAAAACAGCTTGTAGAAGTTGAGGCTCAAACTCAAACTCAAACGATTCAGGCCTTAGATTAACTGGATTATCCCGGGGCACATTGTAAATAAATGTTTTGATGACATGATAGTTCAATATTCTTTTTTTCTGACTGACCTAGCGTTTATTAATTTCTGCTGAAAATAGTTCTTTTCACCATCATCAGTGTTGTGGTCGTCATCGTCGTCGTCGTCGTCGTAGTTGTAGTTGATATTATTATTATTATTATTATTATTATTATTATTATTATTATTATTATTATTATTATTATTATTATTATTGATACAAGATTAATTGAAATAAAAAAATGCCTATTTCAAACCAGATAAGACCAATACAGAGGCTAGTGTACAGTAGCAAAAGAGAAACAAGGGAGGCAATTTTCTTCAAGGGATTTCACCCACACGATGCAAGCGAGAAAATAACGTGAGTGAAAAAGTCCTTTCGCTTTATGATACGATTCTTCATCGAACAGTAGTTCAATTATTCATTCTTTCTTGTTTAATCTTGTCTAAGGCGATTGTAGGGTATCATTTCAATTAGCAAACGACATGAAGATGTAAAACCAAGAGGAGATATCGTTCTTTTACCTCCTGGAACATTTTAGCTGTGTATCGCTTCATCACGGTAATTCTGGAAGAGGTCCAATTTGAACACTCTTTAGAAAGATCCAAGCTTTCCAACTCGATGGCTCTAATTAATTACGTCTTTCTTTTTAACAGTGACTGGCATTGTGTGGAAAGCAAGCCGTTCCTGTACTTTCATGTGGAACAAATGGGCCAGACAAAGGTTGAAGACCCCCAACCTCTCACATACCTATCAAATGATTACTTGAACACATTTAATAGCTGTTAACTAGATCTGCACAAACAGTGAAACATTGTCCGAACTGGTTGTTTAATGGTGTTATTTTGCGTTTGACGATTTACCGCCTTGAAATATTTGTGGCAGAACATTTTTAAAATGCAAAATGTATCTGAGAAAGAATTTATGATCTGAAAGAAAAAATATTCGTCACATAAGCCAAATATTAGTTCCAGTTTTATCTTTCAATATTTCCTATTTTCTTTGCCTTTCTCTCTTTGGTGTATGTAGATGGTTTATTTTCCTTTTTAAAGGTCTGCTTGGTTATGGTCTATGCGTATATGACAAATCGTTCAAAGCATTTTATTTCCATCGATTACTGATGTTATCTATGGCAACTTTCTCTCATACCTAAGTAAAAATTAATCTTAAAACTGTTTTTATTTATTAACTCTAATTAACGAAATGTATACTCTTTCGACTGAACCTATACTTCTAAAAACAATCTTCTACACCTTCTGATGAAGCTACTTCCTTAAATATTGTGCGCCATCCTGTGAAGGAAGCCATGTTTGAAAGCCAAAAATGTCAGTACTTTTCCAGAACAATTTTGCACCTGTTGCTAATTACAGAATTCTCAAAGAGAATCACATAAACTGCCTTTATAAAATTGCATGACATCATGATGTTTGCATTATTATAACAAAACTGAAAAGCTGTGATAATGGGTTCATAGAAAAACAGTTAAGTCAGGGGCATGAAAATATCTACCACAAATAATGCCATTCAGCATGCAGATGTTATGCATTATGGAATGCAATATGTATAGATTTATAATTATGTCCTCTTTAATATACAGCTTTGTGTGGAATTTATAGAGATTGAAGATGTATTTAATCTTTACATATCTTTAAAGAGGAAAGCGTTACTAAAAGTATCAAAGCAATGCAAGATTGTATTCATATTGACATCGACTACGTTTTTCAGATTTAAATTTGACCAGATTTTCCATTCAGACATCGAGTACATTCTTCAGACATAAATTTAACCAGACTTTCCATTTAGATATCGAGTACGTTCTTCCGATTTAAATTTAACCAGACCTTCCATACAGATATCTGTCCGTTCTTCAGACTTAAATTTGTCCACACTTTCCATTCAAACGTCCAGTATGTTCTTCAGACTTAAATTTGACCAGACTTTCCATACAGACATCGGTCCGTTCTTCAGACTTAAATTTGTCCACACTTTCCGTACAGACATCGAGTACGTTCTTCAGACTTAAATTTGACCAAGCTTTCCATTCAAACATCGAGTACGTTCTTCAGACTTAAATGACTTTCCATTCAAACATCGAGTACTTTCCTCATACTTAAATTTGACCATGTTTTCCATGCAGATATCGAGTACGTTCTACACACTTAAATTTAACCAGAATTTCCACACAGATATCGAATATGTTCTTCAGACTTAAATTAGACCAGACTTTCCATACAAGAATTATACGACATCATAGGGACAAGCTCTGACCTTTGTACAGAAATTATGTAACTTCTTAATTTAATTATCTCGATGAAAATAATATTTCTTTCAGACTACATTATCGTGTGTGTATATATGTGGGGGAGGAAATATACAGAAATCTGAGAGAAAATAATTAGATATTTAGGAATTTCGTTCTAGAAAAATGATTGATCTTTATTGTTCTCCAACCATCTAACCATCATTGTCGTGGAAATATTTAATATACCGTAGGATTTACCATTCTCAGAATGATATAAGATGACATACGTTGAATATAACGTTTAAAAGTGACGTCAATTTGGCAGATCTCTCTTTCATTCAATAGTTGCAATCAAGATCACTTGTAGTTGTGATATAAAATTGATTTGTGTGTCACATAGTCAAAGGTTAAGGCTTAATGGAGGAATACAAGTCAGGATTTAAGAGAATGAAAAATTAATGCAAAATTAAACATGTTTCAATTGCCCCCACTCTCTCACGCTCGCTGCAAGCAAAAGTGCGGTAAGTTACAGACTTTAAGCATTGGTTAACATAATTCATTCACAAGAGTTTAGGAATCCTCACAGCTCATACATTTCAGATGTAAAGTGCAGTAGGTGGAGGTTTCTTGAAAAATCAAGGCAACCACTTTTGGGGTGTAAGAATATAGTTTATCTACATTTAAATATATAGCGTACTGCCCGTTATATCCTACCAAGTGACAAATTCCGAACATTGCAAGCCCAAACCTACCGCCGCATTGTATATATTGTAAAACAGATTATTGTCTATGCTTTTTGTTTTACCTAATATATCAAATAGACAGTCTTTGCCTTGATTTACCAACAACTGGACGACATATCTGGGTCTGGTTCTACGCAAGATTTAATGCAAACAGAGATTTCAATTTGATGGACTTGACCTTGATCTTGTGGCCTTGACTTAAATCTGATGGCGCCGTGCTGCAAGGCATGTCAGGACCTGCACTGCTTGTTTTATTTGAGAACTTGAACGACAGCCTTGACCTTAATCTGATGGCTCTTTATTGAGTGGCAGGTCAGGGTATGTGCTGTTTGTTTCAATTAACTCAGGCGAATAGCTTTGATCTGCTTATGCCTGTGCATTATGGGACGGCAGATCTAGGTCAACACTGTTAAGTTTCGTTTCATTTCTAAGACACTGTATAAAGAACAATATTTTCAAGTATTGTGGATGTGACAGAAAATTAAACTGTAACTAATATTCCACAACTATGAGACGAAATTCCGTAAATTCTATCATAAAAAGCTCATTTTTCGTTTAGCGTTTGAATATTTACCACCCTTAGAGGAAATTGTCCTTAGAGAGTGACGTGTGCAGCTGTGATTATGCAAACATAAATAATACCATGTTATATAAGAAGAAATAAAAACGTTCATGTGGCCTAGTGGTTAGAGCATCCGTCTCGGATGCGGGAGGTTGTGGTTTAGTATCCCCGCCCGAGTCTTATAAAAAGGTACTAACAGTTGCCTCGCTTGAGGCTCAGCTTTAAGAAGTTAATGTTAGGACTGGTCGGCCTGGTGTCAGGATAAAATGATTTGGTGAGACATCATGCTACATGTCTGCGGCATTGTGCTCCAGTGCTAGACAACGCTATACAATACTACACTACAGACATCGTATCGATATGGCTGAAAAATTGTTATAGCTACGTTAAAAATTCGAAATCCAAGAAGAAGAAAACAGATACGCTATATACATTCATTTCTGATACATAGTGTGTGTGTGCGTGTCTGTGACACCATTTTTTATTTTGCTGCTTAAACCCTGGTTCTTGCATAATGACATCCCACAGTTTTTTTATCCGCCAAATTTAAAACACAAAACACATTTTACGCGCAAACAATGACTTTTAGTGTGTCAGATTTATTATATGACTTCGAAGTTTGCTATTCTTCTTAAATCGTTGACTTCCGTCTTTTGTCCAATGTCATAACACCTTCGCGTGCGCATGTCAGAGTTATATAAGGTTCCAACATCCACATGACGTCGGTAGTGCCCCTAGTCAGAGATTAAAGGTTTGCCTATGTGTGCATAATGTTTTCATAATGACTGATGCAATGTATTCTCCTTCTGTTCATCTGTCCGTTTGGGTCTTTCGTACCTTTCGTTTGTCTGTAATTGCGCTCTAAATGATACGTTAAAAACCAATGTTTAAGAGTGAACAGAAGCATAATCTCTTTATACGTTTAGCTTTTTCATTATGTTTCTTATCATAGCGATAAGTACAAAAATATTATGTCACCTTTTGCGCGTGTGTGTTCATTTTTTTAAACTTTACCCAATACTGTCGCAAAACCATTATGACAAAAGCAATTCAAGAAAACAATTACTGACTTTTTAGTTCGGTTCATGTATATTTGTTATTACGTTTGACGTAATGTATTGTCCGCTTGTCCGTCTTTTAGTCCATCTGTCTGCAGTTTGCCTCTTATCTGTATATAGTTATAGTTTATATGTATGAAAATCTAAATACTCCAATCAACGAGGAAATTTTAGAATCTTTTTTCTTTTCTTGTTTATTGTTTAAATCGCTTTTGACACATCCAGTCGAAGGTATGTTCATAGTTGTAATAAAAACCAAGACGGTCACAGTTCAGCATAATGTAAATAAGACGGTCACAGCTTAACCTTAATGAAAACGAGGAAGGTCACTGTTCAGATATCATTAAAAGAAAACTAGAATGGTCACAGATTCGTAACTAACATACCAAACAAATAAGGACGTGATGCAGTTGGTTCACTTCACTGTTTTGTTAATGTACACATACGGGCAGTATGCGTTTGTTATTATGTAACTTTTTAGGCGTTATTAGGTCGACCGAACTGCAACATCAACTCGGAGATAAAACTGAACTTAAGTCAATTTTATAGCACTATTTTGTACTGGTTATATATTGCCACACTTCATTATGAAAATTCTCCTGCCATAGCTACAGTTGGTTCGTACGTATTTGTAAGTCGAGCATAAATGCAAATTGTACATACAACCTAGATCTGCCATCGTATAATGTATTTTAAGTCTCTGTAGCTTACCGGGAGTAATCAATAGAACAAACAATATATACCTTAATCTGCCGGCGCATTATGCAATGTTGTACAAAATTGGACGTATAAATGAGTATATACCGTAGTTAGGAAAGAAAGTATCCTATCTGATGTTCCGGTGTAAAAGGTAATGGTAGTGATTACCTTCTCAGTGTCGTGATTTTTTCAATAGGTAGATTTTGAGAACATTTCACAACCATTTTGGATAATTCAAGTAAATTTGTTCAATAAATCTTTATTACAATCTTGTACAGTTATATAAAAGCTGTATTTATACGTCATTTGAAAATATAAATAAAATATATCGATGAAAGTTTAAGAATACATATTATATTGATATTGAATGACATTTTCTTTACTACATGTTACCTGGCAGATATATTTACTTTTTTTTTCTTCTAAGTTCAAGCAAGTCAGATAGTTTTGTTTGCATAGATTTGGTACGATAAATATCTTAGAACTGTGATGGATTATATCAGCACCAAAAACATGAAATTAAAAAAGAATGTATTTTGAAGAGATCAGGGAGGGCTCATGCAAAATAAAAGCAACTGATGGGAACAAAATGAAGGTGGCTGTCGGTAAATGTGATCAATTTTCAATCGATTAAAAATCAACTGAAATTCCTTTTGATGTAGGGCCGAACCAAGCTAAAACATTATTGATTAAATTTGAAAATAAGTTTAACAATCTATAAATCTATAAAGATGATATCAGTTGGACTATTGGATAGTGTTGCATATTTCAGATTTGGATTAGACACCTGGAGCATAAAAAGAACTTGTTCAAATATAGTTGTGCGTTTCAAACGCTGATCATAAAAGGGAAAAATTTACTTTGAAGAAAAGAAAAAGTACACAAATTTGTCTGTAATTTTGACACCAGAACGGGAAGAGATCGTTAATCTGCCAATTATTATCGATAAAACCCAGATTCTATGAGCCTGGTTATTAAGACAGTCAGTGGGTGTATTGATTGTTGTATCGTGACATGCCAATAGAGGAATATAAAATTTTATACTCATTGTGAGGAGAATTTAGTGAGAGTTTGTTCCGCTAATATGTTTAAACAAGTACAGTTCAAGATGACTGAAAGAATGTTATGGGACTCATAAAATGAAATCAATAGGCTTGAGTTCGTCCTTAGAACGATGAAGCTCACTGTAAGACCATACCACGACTAATATCACATTCAATTAAAAAGACATTACTGTATTTATCAAGTCATCCTTTCGGCTATAAATCACACATACATAACTTTACTGGTGGCGGAGTCAGTAAAAGCTGCGTTATTTGGAAGCCTACTTGCTACTCTAGCTGTGACTGTGAATGGTCAAACATGTTATAGAAATGAACAAATAGACAGATTACAAATAAGCGCAACTGAAAATCAGGCATAGGAAAACTTCTGTCATTCAAAACAATTTATCGCAATGTCAATACACCCACAATCCAAGTAAATATAGAAAGCGGGACGGACGAATGGCTAGAAAAAAAGGAAGACTGAAAGTAGGTCTAAGGACATATTTTCCAAAGGATCTAAGACGTTTAAAGTTGAACATTTCGCACAATTGTTACAAAATATATTTTAATGCATCTGTATCGTAGTCAATGAACTTAGGTTACTAGAAATTTGAATTTATTTGAGAAAAATGTTGTCTCCATTTACACGAATGATGACAAAAAGATGCGGTTTATTTTATGTTCTTTCTTCAGAATTACTGTTATGATAAAAAAAATGGCGTGTTTCATGAACTGAAACACAGACACAATTGTGTACCAAACACAGCGAAAGTTATGTACCATACATAGAGACAATTGTGTACCAAACACAGACACAATTGTGTACCAAACACAGGCACAATTGTGTACCAAACACAAAGACAGTTATGTACCAAACATAGAGACAATTGTGTACCAAACACAGAGACAGTTATGTACCAAACATAGAGATAATTATGTACCAAACACAGACACAATCAACCAGACACATAGGGATAATTGTGCACCAAACATTCAGTGACAATTAAGTAGCAAACACGGGGGCAATTGTGTACCGTACACAAATGAGATGATTGTGTACCCAACACACAGAGACCTTTTTAATAGTTGGGGATCTAGGCACAAGCTCTTACCTTAAAAGTAACCAGAATTGCTCCCTAGTCTCTCAGTCTCTGATACAGAGTATTGCATTACATTTCCATGTGTATGTGTGTTATTTTGCTAAATTTATTAATATAGTACTAAACAGCTAACACAACCGACACGAAATTTTGTTTCGGGCCCACTGCGGGGCCCCTTGCTGCGCGGGGTCCTAGGCACGCGCCTCGCCTGCTTATGACTTAAAACGGCAGTGCAAACAGAGATAATTGTGTACCAAATACAGAGACAATTGTATACCAAACACATATACATAATTGTGTACTAAACAGAGACAACTGTGTACCAAACACATATAAATAATTGTGTACTAAACAGAGACAACTGTGTACCAAACACGGACACAATTGTGTACTAAACATAAAGAGAATTGCCAAACATATAGGGCTGCTTGTGTTCAAAAAGATATAGAGACAGTTAGCAAACAGTAAGATACAATTGAGTACAAATGATATAGAGTATATTCATTCAATATAATGAAAGGTTGATATAGAAAGAGATTTTAAAATACAGCAGGCAATGCTTTGAACCATTCCTACTAAAATCATTTGTTTTAGAAATAAAACAAATGAAAACAGTCCTCTTAAGCAAAGAGTTCAATCACAGCTACATACACGTTTGTTGACACGTTTATTGATTTAATAAACATTTACAGGCAGTGGACTAAAACAAAATCCGTCTGTTTAAGACAGCAGTCTGGCGACAAGAGAATTTATATAACATGAAGAAAGAAAAAAAAACCAGATACACATATTAACCTAACACCGCAAGCATTAAATCACTGGAGAACTTTCCTTTAACGAAATTGAGACCAAATAATTCAATGAATTTTTTGTAATGTATATAATAACATTGTTCTAATTTCCCTAAGCACTTTAGCATGTAACAGTTCACCCTGCCATTTTCATGCGATTTCCCTCTGTTACTTTGTAACACTCATTCGACGCATTTACCAAATGGAATTTTGTTGAAATGCCACGAGGCTTTCCGACTGTCGGTAACCGTTATTTTTCAGGGTAATTTTATGCATGCAAGACTAACACTTTCCTGTAAACATTATGCACGTGTACAAGAGCAGTCTTTCGATTAATTTTCCAGAGTATCAGAAGATTATATAAATTATACCAGAATTGTTGGGACTAAAACCAAAATTAGTGGTGTGTTTCAGAAGTGTTCATTTGAAGCCTTGCCTGTAAGGGAGTAAGTCTCGGCGCGTGCTGTTTCTCAATTTAATTGAGAGAAAATGAACTTTAAAATGTTGTAAACGCTTTTAGTAATTCAGGGCAATTCTGATAAAAGGTGAACATTTAATTTCTTCAATAACTGCAATGTTATACTCTAGACCTCGCCATCAGATGTAGATTTTTTTTAAAAGCAAAATTCTATCTTAACATAATGACTTTTTTTTCTTGTTTAGAATGTATTGCTTTAGGACACACGGTACCAATTGTATTGAAAAATGGGAACCAGCCTAGAAATGGGTGAACTTTAAATAGAGTATATAAGGGTTTGGATGACCAGGATTGGTTAATAATGTAAGTCATGTTTTTGGAAAAGAATCTTTTGAGACCTTATGTTAGTTGAAAGTGAATAAAAATAGACACTATTTTATTGATGGCATTTCAGTTCTTTAATAGTCTTGTGTTTGGAACACTCATTACTAAAATTAGCACCTGACTCTTTGGTGTGGAATTGAAAGCACATGTTTCAAACACAGAAGCTGACTTCCATATATCTTCTTTACTGATAAATATAAGTTTGGTCATGAGCACTCCAAACTTTTAAGTTATTGAATGTTTAATTGTGTTTGCATAGATTTACTATGGGAACTGCATTAGTACCGTGATTCCTTTCATCGTTTGTTGTATTTATTATAGTAGATGTTTAAAAATCCATGACACAATATTCACCAGCCTATCACTTAATATAACGTAATCGCCGCTGTTTGAGTGTCATTCTCTTTTAAATAAAAATGATTGATCTTTTGATTGGTGTATATATATATATATATATATATATATATATATATATATATATATATATATATATATATATATATATATATATATATATATATAAAGTTTTAGCTAGTTCGTGAAAATAAAAAAAAACGTTTAGAATGTTTGGTTATTTTTGCCGTAATTATCTTTACTTTATACACATGCCAATGGCACTAGCTACACAGAAGGTGCAAGTGCAAATCTAGCCGTGCTAGTACAACAGTGTGACGTTGTGGAAATGGATTAATGTAAGGAATGTCAAACAGGAAGAGGGTAGTCTATGCTATACCTTCATTGGCTATGAAATTGAAACGTCCACAACATCTGGTTTGCTTATCACAGTCTAGTGCAGAATAGGAAACAGCTTTTGTTACTGTATTTAGGATCCAATATCATGATGGTTGATTGGCCAATCAAATGGCCAATCAGACATGACGTAGTCAAAACACTAGTGATTAGATGTCAGAGGCGGAAAATCAAATAGATATGCATTGAGACTGAACATTAGGTAGAAAATGCAAACCCCAAATCTTAAAAGAAACGTAAAACATAATGTAAGAATATTAATCCCAGAGTAATGTAAGAATATTAACCATTCTGGTGGTAGCCAGACGAGTACTTTAAGCGGTCATCATTATCAAGTCAAAGCATTTGCCTAGCCAGCACTATAAGCTTTGTTTTACAAATTCAAAATTTCTCTCCACATTTCCAGAATAAAAAAAACCAAACTCAATTAATAACTATTAACCACCTACAGGACTCACACAGTTACTTGGTCAGAAAAACATTTTACCTCAAATGAGTGGGTTCCTTTTGGTAACAGTAGAAATTGAAAAAGATATTCATATATTTCCGTCTGGAATAGTATATATATATATATATATATATATATATATATATATATATATATATATATATATATATATATATATATATATATATATATATATATATATATATATATATATATATATATATATATATATATATATTGTATAGTGTCTGTCAGTATAGTATCTGTCAGTGCATTCGTCCGTCCATCCTCCCAGTCCAAGCTGCTAATTTTTCACCTGACATCAAATATACAGTGTATTTCTGATAAAAGTGCCTCGTATACCTATAGAGTAACTGTGACCTAATTTTTAGGGGTTTTTTTTCAACAGTGTTAAAAGTTTTTATGCGCAAATTCGAATTTAGAATCAGAATTCTAGTTCTTTGTAACCTATTGGCGTTAAAGTTTAATTGTATATACAATCTAGAGATACTTTATTGTATGTACAATCTAGAGATACTTTATTGTATGTACAATCTAGAGATACTTTATTGTATGTACAATCTAGAGATACTTAATTGTATGTACAATCTAGAGATACTTAATTGTATGTACAATCTAGAGATACTTTATTGTATGTACAATCTAGAGATACTTAATTGCATGTACAATCTAGAGATACTTAATTGCATGTACAATCTAGAGATACTTAATTGTATGTACAATCTAGAGATACTTAATTGTATGTACAATCTAGAGTTTCTTAATTGTATGTACAATCTAGAGATACTTAATTGTATGTACAATCTAGAGATACTTAATTGTATGTACAATCTAGAGATACTTAATTGTATGTACAATCTAGAGATACTTAATTGTATGTACAATCTAGAGATTCTTAATTGTATGTACAATCTCGAGATTCTTAATTGTATGTACAATCTAAAGATACTTAATTGTATGTACAATCTAGAGATACTTAATTGTATGTACAATCTAGAGATACTTAATTGTATGTACAATCTAGAGATACTTAATTGTATGTACAATCTAGAGATACTTAATTGTATGTACAATCTAGAGATACTTAATTGCATGTACAATCTAGAGATTCTTAATTGTATGTACAATCTAGAGATACTTAATTGCATGTACAATCTAGAGATACTTAAATGTATGTACAATCTAGAGATACTTAATTGCATGTACAATCTAGAGATACTTAATTGTATGTACAATCTAAAGATACTTAATTGTATGTACAATCTAGAGATACTTAATTGTATGTACAATCTAGAGATACTTAATTGTATGTACAATCTAGAGATTCTTAATTGTATGTACAATCTAGAGATACTTAATTGTATGTACAATCTAGAGATACTTAATTGCATGTACAATCTAGAGATACTTAATTGTATGTACAATCTAAAGATACTTAATTGTATGTACAATCTAGAGATACTTAATTGTATGTACAATCTAGAGATATTTAATTGTATGTACAATCTAGAGATTCTTAATTGTATGTACAATCTAGAGATACTTAATTGTATGTACAATCTAGAGATACTTAATTGTATGTACAATCTAGAGATACTTAATTTTATGTATAATCTAGAGATACTTATATGTTCTCACGAAAGTTTGATAACTGAGATTTACTTTAATTATAACGCAGCATTTATTATCGTCTTCGTCGTCATCATTAGCATCACCATAAGCGTTACTGTCATCATGTTCGCGTGGAGATTTATAAGTTATTGGCATAAACCATGCAAAGTTATTAGTGGTAGATGCCTGTCTCAGCGAAAACTTAATTTACTGAAGTTGGTATGCAATCATCGTAACAAGCTCATTATATGGTTCTCATTACTGGTCACTGGTCAGTGTTTATAATGGCAAATATATAGACAGTGAGATGCTGATATGAAATCTTTTCACGCTATAATAATATTTAACAATAACAAACGAAATCTAGTCACCTTCTGCAAGATCTAGATTTGTGTCACTGACACAGCTTGAGCTGGGTGGCCACCATTGAAAATGTGGATGATTTCTATCGGTGTCGTTTGATATCTTGTCTTCCTTGTTCCAGTCCAACGGGTCATATATATCATAGACACATTGTGTAACATAATGTAAAGATACATTGCATAACATAATGTAAAGACATATCGTGTCTAATTTGAGACAAGGTGTACTAAAATAAAAACAAATATAGCATTCGGATGAGGATTCGTGTTTCTTACTTCCTACTACATTTGACTATCATGAGCAAATTCATTAGTTGAGGCTTGGCATTGATTTAAAGTATCAACATGGTATGGTAGATAAAGAACTATAATGTGGTCATCTGTAAGGATTTCAGAGCTAAGGTTAAGATCACTGATATTTACGTAGAATCTTAATTACAATATTTATTTTGGCTTGAGTTTAAAATTTAAATTTCAAGGTCATATGTATAGTTTACTTCACTTACATTTTCTATCTACACAACATAGTTTAGCTTTTTGTCATTTTCCGTGTGCCAAGAAATTTGTTCCACATACGGTAATCTTCGGGGATCACAATAAAGTAATCTTGGATGCAACACAGTAATTTTCTCGGATACAATACAGCAATCTTGTCGAATTAATTATATTAATCGTCTTGAATTCAATACAGTAATCGTCTCGAATTCAGTACAGTAATCTTCTCGATTTAAGTACAGTAATCTTCTCGGATACAATATTGAACACAATAATCGGAGATAGAAGTCCTTAACAAGTCAGTTCAAATTTATTATTCGTGACATAAATTCATTTAATATTATTTATTTATTGTTTTGTTGTTTTGTTTATTTTCCTTTTTATAAAAAAAGAACTTCTCTTCGCACCCCTCTGAATGGATGGAACATAATCGCTGATATAACCATTCGTGCAAAGTAGATACACCTGCAAGACGACACAATAAATAATTCTTATCTAATGCCCTGTTCACCCAGATTTCTATGCAATGTCACCTCAGGGACGAAATGAAAAGTGATCTTTGTAGATAAGTGGGATTCGTGCAGGTAGATTGAAAAACAGGAGGTGGAAAAGGTAGAGAGTCTTTAAGGGTATTAATCTTTATAATGGGAAGACAATATTTCACGCCTACAGGGCGACGATGATGGCCGAAAGTGCCGAAAGTGCCAAAGTACGAGGACGAAGCCGAAGGAGAGCGGGGGGGGGGCAAGTGCCCTCTCCTACCAACTAAGACGTTTGGGGAAGCGATGTGATCCGCTGAAGATTTTCTCCTGCAATTTAATGCCTTATGGCGGATTTTCCTGGCATCTAAATTCATCATTCAAACAAGACAAGCAAGCACCGTTTTATGCATGTCTGTAATTTCCACATCAGTCCCATTATTTCCACCTGAAACATATTACTGTTAAGTACACAGTACATACAAAATGTATTATATTTGCAAACAGTCATGCTGTCAAAACATGTAATGTTTATTTCTAATTAGTAAATACAAACATAGACAAACAGAGTAGAGATTCCAAAGAAATAAATTTCTTTGGGAAAAGGGAATATAAAAATAGCAATGCATTTTCCCGACCATCAGTAGTTACAATTTTGAGTTGCTGTACATAGCTATAGATAGGAAAACAATTAAATAGAGACAATCGAAGTAAAGACTCAAATTACATATTAAAAACGCATCTTACAATGGAGGCATTTATTTAATAGTTTAAGTATGAATAATAAAACTTACTTTTTCATCTAAAGAGCGCTCCGGAATTTAGTTGATTTAAAGCCAAGAGAACATCTATCGTATATTGTTTAACAACAGTAATATGACGAAGATGTGAGAATTTCGCCGAAAACAAGCAACCTAGCACATCCACAAGTCATTTTTATTTTGCATTAATATACCACAACGCAAATGAAGTTAGCTCTTGTAACTCAACCTTCAGCAACAATTGCTGTAACGATTTTAAGTATGAACTCCTCGATCACTCGCAATATACAGCTGCCATTATACACACGATTCAAACCAAATCACAACTGACAAAAATTCAAATTTGATATTGAAGAAATCAGCGTTATATGAAATCAATGACATCTGCAGGTATTTACAAAATTATAATCCCCCAGTGTTTGTTATTATTTAAGAGAAAAATTAACCCACGAAATCCCCTCTACAGTGAATTATTACTTATTTTTAATTTGTATGGTGTGCTTGACCTTTGTCCATGAATGGGTATAGAGTTTTTCTATGTAAATGATTTTTGTTATGTTTTCAGGTTATAAATAAGTTATTTATTGATATCTGAGTGCAAGGGGTCTAGCTTTATATACAAACTTAGAATGTTCTGGATGAGAATTTCTGACCCAATGTCCTGGTCATTTGACTGTATCGAATGTTTTGATATAAGATAGTGGTAAACAATATTATTCATCCCTGTCTTTAATACAAATCTTTGAAAAATTGTGATTAGAGCTTTTAGTTATGTTCAAATATGATTTAAGATGAATCACTTATTTAAAAATTAGTAATTAACATTAGGATTGATCGCTGCCTTGGGATTATTGCGAATTCATTCAAAGACATTCTGGGTTAAATCATAATGAAACATTAAGGCTATTGGTACATCAGCTCATTCAAAACTATTGATAAATCAACACATACAAGATTATTGGAAATAATTTGGAACATACTACACTTTTTGGACTTGCTATTGGATATTTAGGAATATTTGGGATTTAATTAACAATAATGTTAGTTCCTCGTAAATCTTTACTTTTGCAAGTTAGAGAAATACAATATTTGATAACTTTAATAAACGTGCTGGTTTTGCTTATTTCCTGTTCTTTGTGTATTAATATGGACTTATAATAGTATGACCTTGACGTCGTATTAATTCATATCAATTGCACAATGCACATGGAAATATGCAGTAATCCTTTTTGGAGATAATGCCAATAAATGTGATACTTCCCGCACCCAAACTGTTAATATACTTACAATATTTTCAAACATATTCTATATATTCTAACACACACACACACACACACACACACACACACACACACACACAAGAAGAAAAATATTAACATGCAGATGCCATAACTGTTTTTTTACTTTTCCTCAAATTTGATTAGAAAAGAATTTGAAAACAATTAGAAAATTCACTTAGAATAATATTCCTTGTATTTTGACATCATTTATACTGTGCCTTTTTGAAATTGTTTGAAGCAATATTTATTTTTCTCACATTTAATTGTCTGAAATATCAACATTTTATCATATTTAAGTTTAATACAATTTAACAAGTAATTTAATTTCTTAGAATGGAAAGTGAAATTTTTGAAAGAATTTACATTGTTATGAATTGAATCCAATTAGTCATAAAAGTACAAAGTATAGAGTGGTGTCCCGAATGAACTCCCATGTTGAATGTGTTGGTGCACCCATAAATGAATATAGTTGATCTGCTCCCAATCTTGATGTATCACAATGGTATAATTCAAAATGTCTCGAAATGAATTAACAATAATCCCACAATAACGATTTAATCCGAAAGTATTATTAGCAATTCGCAATTAGAGTGAATAATTGAAATTATTAAATCCTCTCAAATTAAAACTGAACGCTACTAAAAGGCTGATTCCACTTAGGACGCCAAGATAGAAATGAGTAATTCTGACATAAACAACCCTAATATAAAAACAAAAAACGACACTGTTAGAGAACCAGAATAAGGGTCAACAAATCATTTTTAGAAAAATCTAAGTTGTCATCGAGATCATATCTATTACTAAACGTTTAGTAATGATCATGGTAAGCAATCATGAAGACGAAGAATCCATATAAACATGTTAATCTACAAATAATAATAATCCTAATATATAATATTATAAAATATAATAATGGACAAAAATGAGCTTATTAAGAACAATTGACAAGAAGAAAAGTATTTTAGATACATGCATGCAAACAAATATAAATAGAAAGAAGCTACCAATATGGGTGACCTTAGAAAGGTTTGAACTTGTTTTAATTTTGTTTGCCAAATGTAGAATATTGTTGTTTTGCACCTTATCTAATATCTAATAATCGGTTTGGGAAAAAAATCTGTTATTGTGGCTATTGTTTGAGGTTTATTAGTTACGGTTAGTAATATAGTTGCAAGTTATTCTATACTCGGTTTTGCCACTCACTGTCATCGGTATTGATGATATAACCTCAGATCAATTTAAATTCTAGCACCAGCCTGTATTTCACTGCCAACAGTAATGCATTTAAAAAGCAAAAACCACTGGTGTTTTGAACTAGTGCTCTATTTCCGTATTGCGTAATGTGTGCGATCATTCTGTATCAGTGTTCTCTGCATGAGTTTTTGCTACACGTTAACGCGAGCTAAACGCATACGATCTACCTAGATGGCGATCTTCACAATATTGCTCTTGATGGTGGAGATCTGATCCCGCTCATATTTTGTGACTTGGTAGTAAACTGCCAAAAGGTACTTACGGTAAATGAAATAGACGGGGGATTTTCCAAAGCTAATGTCTTATTTGTCGTTCATTTGTTGAGCGTGTTGTATTTGGTTGATGATTTCGGAAGGTGTTACTAAATTCGATCCATACAGGAGATTTCAAACTGATGTGAGTAATGGAAAGTCGCAAACAATCTGGATCACGAGTTTGGTACAGCAAGTTTTAACTCATCTGATAAAGACTCCAAAAGGTCTGTAATAAGTGCAGCCGCTTTCATTATTAGTGCTTGGGACCTGAGCTTTCCAAATTTGAGCGTGTATGTGTTAGCGGTGGTTCTAAATTTTCTGAAAGTCGCATAGTTAGATGAATGAACGCAAAAATCATTCTCACTGGCTAGGACAAATTTTTTTTTCTTGAACGATCTTAACTCTAACTGTGGTAATATGTATGGATAAAATAGCTGATCGTCACAATCCCAGAGTTACCTTCTGCCCAAACCTATGTCGTCGTCGTCGTCTTGTTTATAACCTACCCTTACAGTAATGTAATTATTTCATGATGGTGGACTAATCAAGTTTGATTTTTACTAGGGGAGCCAACTGATGGTATGCTTCAGTCTATTATAGACATTCAATTTGTGAAGATGGAAAGAAAAAAATCCCTCAAACTTTGAGTATGATATTTACTTTCATTCATTCGAACCAATTACAGTGCGCATGAGCAACAATAGTTTACTTGTGAATGTGCACACGTTTCATAAGTATTGTTCTTCTATTTTATTGACAAGCATTCAACAGAATGCCACTTTTCACATAACTGATAGAAATCTCTTGCTGTATTCTATTGATGTACTCTGTCTGTACTCTTTCTGTACTCTATTGATATATCAATCATAATCTTATTGACATAACCATTTTGTTTTATCTGGTCATATATAATTTTAATTATAATATTGTTATGTATGTTATCAGAATGTGTCCAAATTGCCATCGGTGAATCTTATGGGCGTTTCAACATTAATTCACGTGTGTCCGTTGTGCCTCAAGCCAAGATAGCCAGAGAGTTGATTTCCTATTGTGGTGATATGTCATTTTCTGATCTTATCGTCCCCTTTATCATCTTTAACACTGTTTAGTCTTGTTTGTTTTTTTTTTTTTTTGGCTTTAAGATTAGTTTATGTAGAAAGCCTCCTGAAAAACGATGAAGTCATTAAAGTGTAAATTAAATTAGGTTTGTGTTGTGCCTTTATCTTATCATATTTGTATATGAGCACAGTTGAAAAATTAGCATATATAACTAACCTACAAAAGTAAACAGTGAGTATATAACCAGCTATTCCCATGGAACAACATGGAAGTAAAACAATTGTGTATATAACCATCCATTCCCACGGAATAACGTGGAAGATAACATATAGAGTATATACTCAGCCATTCCCATGGAACAACGTATAACAGGCCATTCCACAGAACAACGTATAACAGGCCATTCCACGGAAAAACGTATAACAGGCCATTCCACGGAACAACATGGAAGCAAAACAATATCTAGAATCTAGATGGTTTTGCATTTTGATATTGTTCTGATTACTTTGTAAAGTTTTGTAAGAAAACATAGAATGCAGATAATATCTACTTCGTGATGCATTCATCTTTTCTGAGTGCCATTTATAATCATTTTTACCTCTAAGTTCACACATCAGATAAAACATAGCAAATTATGTGTAGCGTCTACAAGCTATTTCACAAATATTTCAATAGTTTATTTTGTTTTGCCTTTGACAGGCTCGAATTCGATCCTGCCATAACTCTAAGTACTTACGAATACCTTGCTATTAGCATCACTGTATCACGAGAAATCATTATTTGTTAACTAACCCGACTCTGAAAGTTTCATTGTGATAAATCTACTTTATTTGTAAAATGTCTATTACATAATACCCACACTATCGAATTGCAGATAGTAACACATACGTTTATCATTGCTGACATTAAAGGTTTATGCACCATCATGCTGTTTAGACGAAATGCAGATAAATTCTAAATACCTTACAAAAAGAATCGGCCCACGATCTCGACCTTAGAAAAACCTTATCCCAGTATCTCCTAAAAACTTTTTGAATGCAACTTGATGATTACATGTGAAGATAAAATGAAACAGGTATTCATACACAACCAATTTCAGGGATTTATTAAATATCGATTTCAGTTAAATTAAAGTTAGAAAAGCACATGTGGATTTACAAAATATTGTTAAAGCCTCCTCCATGCAAAAAAACTCCGCCCAGAACAAAAGTACCATATAAAGTAAAAAGAAGAGCGTTTGTTATCTTTCTTTTAAATATTCACAGATATTGACCAAAATACATTTGCATCTAAGATATGGTGACCATCATTTTAACGCTACAATGACGTCACATATTAAGATCAGCATCAACAATATACATACGCCATCTTACGTTCTGGCATCTGAGAAAAAACAAATTAAGTGATTCAGCCTATATCATTTATAATCATACCTGTATACTCCCGACGTCGATAATTCTGTAACTTTTTCATCATTATAAGTATGTGACGTCACTAAATATAATTAAAACGTCATATGTAATCATTCTAAATTTAAACAAAAATTCTGACCTGTCATATTTATGTTTACAGTTGAGTGCAAAACCAGTAGGGTTTTTACAGTTATAATTTGCCAAACGAAACAAAGCTACTGATTTAGCATTTTGTCAGTTACATGACAGCATTTAATTTTAGGAAGTCACAATGAGATACAGAATTGACACTAAATGAATGCAATATTAACACGTAGATCTGAAATCCACACTGGGCAGATGTAGATATAAAATCCATGATGGCCAGAAGTAGATGTGAAATTCACACTGGTCAGAGCTGTAATTCCAGACTAAAATGGCATTGCAGTGCTTTAGAATATGCAATTTGCTGAATGGTTTGGCGGTCTTAGATTAACATAAATAATTTTTCTTTGGCAGAAGAACCCCTAAGCTGAATATTATCCGGTGTCTAATCAAATTTAATAATCAGTGAACCCACTTAACCAGTCATCCGTATTTATTCATTGATACTTGCAATGAAAGTTATACTATATGTGCAGTAATTCTCACTATGTTTACTTCATTTGGCACTTCAGAAAGATTTTAGTCTAGTCTTCTCTTCTCGTGTGTCCTTTCCCAAGTTCAGTGTCTAAAATACTTTTGTTTGGAATTTGGTTTCTAATTCAATATTTGATTTTTTTGTTGTCAAATATAACCATTATCTCTACATATAGTATAGTAGGTATATACACGTTCGGTGATACACTACCTCTTTGATTTTCGGACTGGTTTCAGTTTTTGCAGTTTGAAACCACTTGTTTACTCATGGGTCTTTCGCGTTAGAATTGCAAGCGGTTATAATGTAAACTACCGAAAATTACCTTTGACAATAAACACTTATATGAAATATTGCCTGAGTCCTTGTTATGTCTTGAGTCGACCTAGTTTAAAGAGCTGCTTGCAATACTGTCACTCAATGTCAGTTTTATGATATCTTCACTTTCATCACTAAAGCTTCCATCAAAGGACGCTTCCAGTGTAAAAGTTAAAAACGATATGGCACGCCTCAGAAGGCAGATTTCAATCCAAGAACGAGACAAAGGTAATTACAAATATTACCTTATGTTGTTATTATATCATGTTTTCTGGAAGATTGTTGTGGGTTTTAACGCCATTTTTCAGCACACGATAGGCTATACATGGCGGTGGAGTATTAACGGTGGAGGAAGAAACCGGGAAATCACCACCGACCCACGAGAAGTTACTGGCAAGCTTTCTCACATATCCACATTCGCCGAATCTTAGACTTGAACCTACGCAGACAGAGGTGAGATGGCAGTGATCCGTAACGGACAGCGCTTTAAACCACTCGTCCACTCGGGTTTGTGTCTATTAAACCAGGAATATTCCTTTTTTTCTGAAAATTAAAGTTGCGTATGGCACATGTCGTGATAGAAACGTCGTTTTTACTTTCTACGTATTTCGATCTTTTCTGGAAGATATTTGCAACGTAACAATGCTGGAGCTACTTTTCAGAATTGATGATATAGATAGCTAGTCACTCTAAATGACTAATTAAAAAGGTGAACAAATTGCTATCTAAACAAGGAAGCATGTTATTTTAAGAAATCACCCATAAAGATTGATTCAAGAAAGCAATTTAATTTCTAGAATTTAAATTGTCAGCAACTGTCATCAAATAACTGTCAGTAAATAACGCTGTCAGCAACTCTGTCAGCCAATAACTATGCCAGTCAATGACTGTGTCAGTCAGTAACTTTATCAGCCAATAACGAACACAAAAGATAGTATATCGAGATTTTTCTTCGAATATTTTCTTAGACCAACAAATCCAGGTAATAACTGTCAGCCAATAATTTGTCAAGCAATAACTCTTTACGAAATAACTGTCAGTCAATGACTGTCAACCAATAATAAACGCTAAAGATAATATATTGATATTTATTATATGGTTAAGAGTGAACTGTAGAGATTTATTGGCGAAATAATTTTCATATTTTTAATCCTATATTTTCACATGTGAAAAATATATCCTTGTCTGAGCTAGAAACAAAGAAATAAAAACATGGAATTCATTCAAAATTTGATTTTTTTTTAAAATTGACCATGCGCCGTTTTCTTTGAAGTTATCTCCCCTTACTTCCTGGACATCAACGACAAACCCGCTGTGATGCATTGTTGAATCGGACTTGCATTGTTTCCAAATAGGGTCATATAGTTGTAAAATACGGTAAAAAATGTAATTGACTGCGAGAGATAAGGTCAGCCAAATCTTACGCCTTTTTTAAGTTTCGTGTATGTGTACGATCAGGCTACAAAAGAAGTGAATTTACGAAAAGGATGCTTTGCTAACTCTGGAATATAATTTTAAAAAATTCTTTCTTATGTTAACACCGGATATATTTCATTTTGTGTTATCAAAAACTATATTTTCACTCGTGGCTTCACCACTCGTTAAAATATTATTTTTTGTACCAAGCGATGACATTTATCTCGTATTAACGAAGAAAAAGAAAATACCAAGAGATGAAATATATTAACGAAGTAAATTAATATAAAGCGATGACATTTTCGTAGAAAAACAAAGAAAAAACTGCTGAGCTGATAAAGTTTGGATAATAAAACAGGGAAAGCCTTGCTTTATTACGTCGGGCACTATCTGGGACACAAAAAAGACAGCATGCGTTAAGTTGGATTTTTTGTGGTAAATTGCTGCATTAGAATTAAATAACTGGAACTTTGAATGTTTTTGACCATTCTGAGACAAACCGAATAACCGCTGCTTGTTGCTAGCCAAAAGTCTAAAAGCTTAATTAAATACACATATCAATTTCTTTGCATGCTTTAATGATGCTCTCTACTGAATACTTGTAATGTTGTCATCTGGTTAGCCAATATCTTTGAAAAACAAGAGTAAAATATGAATTGCTTTCTTAGTAACTACAGTAACATTCAATGACAGTCTGATCAATTAATGTTGTGATTCTTTCGATGAATATGTATGCAATGCACATCTGATGCATGGCAAATTTTATATCATTTTTGTCGAGTTTCACACGGATTGACCAGCTGTCCAATAAAAATGATCACGCATTTCGAGATACATATAGAAAATCATCAATTTTCATATCGGTAAGAAAAAAAAATAATTATTGTTTAGCAATGTAGTTATTAAATTTAGCACTTAAGGTCTTTGTTTGAACACTTGAGCTCGTACCACCTCTACCACAGCTCAGTAAATTAGGTGGTAAAATGTTACGTGCAGAAAACAAAGTGCTTTAATATTTTCTACGTACTAAATTTTGTTTGTATTTTGTTTCCTCTTAAGTTAGTCTCCTGCAGAATTTAAAGTATTTGTGTCGTACACTAGACGAAGAAGGTACATTACTTCGTTTGTGAAATTAAGTTCTGAATTCTTTTTTACCGATAATCTATGGTGTTAGAATTAGGATTGTCTATCGACTGATGTAGCTAGTAATTTACAGCCACCGTGGGGTGCGATAATCTATCTAGGAGGTCTGATTATGCCATAACTCCAGCATGAAGGCTTATAGCCTCTAGAAAAAGAAAAAAAAACATAAATTCAAGTTTATAGGTTGTTATTGTATCATTATCAGGTTGCGAACTGAACATGGCTTATTTATATTGAATTACGATAAACAATACCTGGGGTATAATGAGAGATAATATTTTATTGATCCCAGAAAGATAAAAACCTGACATGAGTTTAGGTTGGCAATTTGAGTTTGATCAGTCAATCACTCGATTGTATGATGAAATTTAGTTTATCAGTGGAACAATTCGGTTAATTAAATTTCGCATGAATTTGTTTTCTCTATTTGTAAGAAAAATTGGATCATTCAGATCACATTCATTTTGTTTACATAATTGATTAAATTGTTATATTTTACACGCTGGGGCTTCTGTTGTTCTAATCTAAATTTCTTCTGAAACTTTTGTTATTCTATCCATTTAATTTCATATTTTATTCTATTGTTCGATCCGGACAACAACACCGTGGTCGATCATCTCTTAGATAACAATTGCCAAAGCACCATAATAAGGAGTGGCGATCACTTACATCATGCCACTTCTGATAGTTATTAAATGGCGATTTGCCGGTTTGTTAAACCTCTATTATCTATTATTTATTAGTAAAAAAAGTTTTTTTGCAATTGTTTTCTGCGACATACCATATCATTGAAAGAGAGAACGAGCACCGTCCACGAGAAGAGTAATTTAAAAGTCACATTGAAATGTCGAATATTTGCAATCACTGTTCGGTCACTCAATAAGAAATGAAACATTGTATAATTGTCAACTGTTAACACTCACGAGGGTCTGATTTGCAAACATCATTGAATTTTATAATTATTCATACCGGATGCACTGACTAATTTTATTGTACATAATTTATTCTCAACAACTTGTTCAACAATATTTCTTCAGAACAAAGAAAAGAGTTTTATTATCCGACTTTGTCTTTGTGTCATGTTGTTAAGATCTCAAAAACATAGCAATAAAAATTTCAGTCGCCCTATGAATGAAAGACTTATTATTGCTTTCAAAACATCATTCATCTATAAGAAATTACTTTCGCTGCTAAGTGTTGCTTTCAATTAGAGCAGTTGCGATTAAAACTAAATGGTTCTTAATAAAGATTGGACAAGAAAATTAAAACTAGATAGCTTGCAAATTATTCCAGTCTGTTTCAACAATCCGGAATATACATCAAGGACTTTGAAAGGAATCCTGCAATGCAAAAGAGCATCACATATAAGATAATCCGTCGAACTAAGTTTGGAACTCATGTGGGGCAAACAATAATAGACTTTGTTTTTACAGATATCGTATATGAGGACAATTAGGTATGGTATATTATTGAAGAGTGTGTTACATCGGAACTTGATTGACTATTGCAATAATGCACGCCCTTGCTTGGTATCTAATGGTCGTTATTCCTTTCGTGATGAGTCGGGACATAATTGTAAGTTTGCGTTTCCATCATCCATTTTTTCCATGTGATTTAGTGCGGCTTTGCGGATCTCTATGTTTGTGGTGATGATAATGTTTCATGATGACACTTTGCGGCATTAGCGTCTTATCTAAACTGTCTAGAACACGCGCCAGTACATCGTAACTGTCTTTTAGAAAATTTTATGTCTTGTTTATTTTATAATGAATGATAAATCTAGTATAATAAACCTTTTCACGAAAAGAGTTATATTTTAAACAGATACTATTGACATGTTTCGCCGAACAATGTTATACCTGTCTATGAGAGATGCCTTCAAATGGGACATCGTCAGATTCTAAAGAATCTGGTTGGGATGAATGCCCGTATGTACAATGGGTCTACGAGATCGAGACAACTGTTATTTGCTTGCTTCAGGTTCATATATCTACAGCACTATGGACAACGTAACTTGACTTTCATAGAACTCTCGACTTCAACACTCATGGACCATCATAACTCTCTCTCTCTCTCTCTCTCTCTCTCTCTCTCTCTCTCTCTCTCTCTCTCTCTCTCTCTCTCTCTCTCTCTCTCTCTCTCTCTCTCTCTCTCTCTCTCTCTCTCTCTCTCTCTCTCTCTCTCTCTCTCTCTCTGTTATGCGAAGGTTGCTATTTAGGCTAAGTCCGTTAGAAGCCTGACAAAACATGTATGTGCGTAATAATAGGCAAATCTGTTTATTTGCTCTATCTGTACACTGTAAAATTAAATGATCATGGTTGGTATTTATCGATGTGTAAATTTTATCTAATCACTCACAAAGCACAAACCAAATAAAGTCCGAAGGATAAATACCCAACCATTATCATTTAATCCTTATAATTCCAATTTACTTCCTTTATAACATCAGGTCAGCAGATTTAATCAACAAAACATTCACTTTTATGTACATCTAAGTGTTCTGTTATTAACTGCCATATAATACATAGATATGTCTTCGCTAGCCAATATTCATTGATTCTTTATACAGTGACACGGATGTAATGTCATAGCGTGTCATGCCAGTAATATATTGTGATGATCAGTGTTTATATATATATATATATATATATATATATATATATATATATATATATATATATATATATATATATATATATATATATATATATATATATATATATATATTATGTTGCAGTTAAACCAGGAATATTCCTTTTTTTGAAAATAATTGTTGCGTATGACACGTGTTAATAAAGCAACGTCGTTGTTACTTTCTACTTATTTCGATCTTTCTAAAGCAAACTCGTGTCCATTTGTAGTGAGATCTCTTGGTTCACATATGACAATGACCTTTAATAACAACTGTTTTTACATGCTGTTGATGTGAAATGCAATAATTTCTGAAGATTGGCTTCTAAAACTTACCATATGTCTTCTTCGACAGCGTTGGAGTGCAGGAAGGTATGTGCAAGTACATTGTTTTAACTTTTAATGGTCGATTTTAATATGTGGCTTGTCTTTTTTGATCAGAAATCACTGGAGTGCGTACGGGAGCTTGTTGCTGTTATTATTAGGGTGTAATGAGTTGATATAGAGGAAACTTCACAAAATGATCTGAAAACATGGAACCAAACGTAGTCCGCAGAATTTATCGATACGTAGAAAATTCAGTCAGTTAATACAAGCTCGAACAAAAGAAACAAAGGAAAGAGTGAAGCCAACAAGCTTTGTGATTGCGACCAATGCTTTTCATTCTAGAAAAAAAAAATATTTTTTTTAATAAAAAAAATTGTTTAACAGTTCTGAATCAAGGTCAGGAACTAGGTCAGCTAATGCATCAATACTGTTTATTAACCAGGTCAAAAGAGAAAATAACTGAATCTTCCGGGAAAATGCCATATCCAGTAGATAACTTTATCATTACAATAACAGGAAAAAACCTAACAGACAAGTAATTAAATTACATATACGTAACACTTTCCCCATATTGATAAATAAAGATTTACAAAATATAGCGGGTTTTTTTATCATATGTAAATTATACACGAGGTACAAAATACATAGGAAGAACTCTTATGAATTATACAATGTATACATGAGAAAATATTTCTATACATGAGGAAAGCTTATCTGCTGTTAAAATGTCTTTTCCCTTAATCTGCGCGATGACAAGATTATATTCCTGAAGAAGCAAACTAAACCTTAATAATCGTTGACTTTTGTTTTTTATCTTTTTGATGGAAGTAAAGGGGTTGTGATCACTAAACTAAAATAAGGTAAACATCAAAATGTTGTAATGCCAATATTAAAGCCAACCATTCCTTTTCGATTGTGGAGTAATATATATGGTGCTTATTTAAATTTCTTTTAAAAAAATAGCACACTGGATAATCAACGTCATTTTTTTATCATCTTGAATCAAAACTGCTCCAACCCCAACATCACTCGCATCCACAGACAGTTTAAAAGATTGACTGACATTTGGAGCTGTAAGAACTGGTGCAATTTTACGTATGGCCTTTAACTTGTCAAAAGCCTCCTGATATTTTTCCGTCGATGCTTGGTAATGGAAATAAATCTGTTTTGTCACACTGTTTACCTTCGTATAATCAGTGTAAGTAAGGAAAGTTTTATCTGGTTTCTGAACAAGTATACATGATGAACTCCAGTCACTTTTTACTGGGCTCTATGAAATTAATCTCTAATAAATACTAGATTTCTTTTTCACGTATTTCTTTTTTGAGAGGGGGTTGTTTCACATGTTTGGAATTTACAATTTCAACGTCATGAAAAATGTTGTTTGTCCTCGTAGGAACATCTGGAAATAATTGTTCATTTTCAAATAATAACTGTTTAAGTTCATTCCGTTCTTGTTGCAAATGTAAAAGTTTCTGGTCCAGATTATTCATAATTTTCGACTTCCGAAGATTTGTCACTCCAAAATTAGTAGAGTCAGACTAAAGTCCTTCACTTAATTCATCAGTGAATGGGACAGGTACAACTAAATTAATTGCATGATTTACCTGGCCTTCTCTTTCAATATACTCCTTTGACATGTTTATGTGGCAAAGTTGTTTATTTCGCCTCGCAAGAGTATTTATGATGTAATTTAAATCATTTACTTCCTTGTTAACCGTGTTTCTGATCATGGTACTCGGTTTGAAGAGGATTTAGTGGAATGGGCAAGAGAGTTAGAACTCTATCAACAGGCTGAAAACTCATTTCCGTTGAGTATTTATCATACGTTAATTTCATTTTTGACTAAGTAGAGTGCAGATTTGCTCTTGCGACCTCACAAGTGTATGATAACTTGGACTTAAAATTAGAAACAAAATCAAGAAGTTTGAGTTCAGTATCTTCATTAGAAAGAAGTTTCTCTTTAATCAAATTCAAAGGTTGACGAACAGTGTGTCCGAAAACCAGTTCAAAGGGACTGAATCCTAAAGATTCTTGAACTGACTCCATAACAGCAAACAAAAGTAAATGAACGCCTTCTTCCCAATCTTTACCCGTACTAAAGAAACATGATCAAATAATGTTCTTTAAAGTCTGATGAAATCTTTCTAAAGACCCTTGGCTCTCAGCGTGATTGAAAGAAGATTTGAATTGTTCATACATAACTTGCTAGAAAATTCCAGACAGAAAATTTTACCCTTGCTCCGATTGGACAGATATGGGATGACCAAATATAGTAAAGAATTTTATCAAAACTTTTACTATAGTTTTAGCTTCAGTATTCCTCAAAGGACTTGCCTCTGGGAACCTTTTTAACGCACATATAATGGTCAACAAGTATTGGTTGCCTGACTTGGTCTTTGGTAAGGGACCAACATAAACTACCATTATTGAAAAGTATGCTGCTAAGATAAACAAAAAAGAGGACCAATTTCTTAAGAAATTAACCTCAATAGATGAATAGGTAACTTGTAACTGATCGGTTGGTATACAGGAACAAAACACTATTTTCTAAAGCTTGTCTCACCTACATTGTGCCATATGCAAGTGTGCACGAGTGAGTGCATGTTTGTGTTGTATTGTCTTTTAGTTTTTCTTTCTTTTAATATAAATTATATTTATTTCCCTATTTTATCTGAAAACAAGAAATTTTGATTGTAAGGTGACCTTGGGATGGTTCCCCGACCCATTGGTCAACCTATTACGGGGATAATAAAAATTTGAGAGAAACAAAAAACAAAACAAAAACAAAAAACATAAACTTCCATTATTCTGCTAAATTGTTTCTCAAATGCAGGAAATAGTTGCAGATGCGACTTAAGTTTCTTCTAATTGCGTTTTCCCACTATTTGACAAGTATAAAAATATCTGAAGTATTTACCGACTCACTTTTGATCTTTGGCCAATAAAATAAGTCAAGATCTTGTAATAAGTCTTATTAATCCGTAAATAACCAGCTGGATGAGTTTCAAGGGCCAAACAAAGTATTTGCTGTCTGTAAGAGTTTGGAACTATGATATGATAGTTCACTGGCCATTCATCACCAGCAGGTACCTCGGCAGGTCTGCATTTTCTCATAAGAATTCCGCTTTTGATGAAATAACAGTCGGGTTCATCAGTGGCTTTAGTTTCACTAATATCCCTCAAAAACAAAGAGATCTTATGATATTTTTCCTGTTCGAAGACAAGTGATTGTCGTTTGTCACCGTGTTATCGCTGTGATAATACCTTTTGAATAATGCAAACAAGGAGTGAAAGCGACCTCATCAAAAGCCTGACCAATACATGTATCAAATGAAGAAATACTTTCCTTATCGAAATCACTCACAAGACCTTTCTTTACCATAGCTCTAGTGACTTCACAATTATTATTGCATGTCACCTCGACAGCATGTTATAACAGCGATTATTAAAGGTAGGTGTCATATGTCAACCAAGAGATCTCACTACAAATGGACACGATTTTTGCTTTTGAAAGAAAGAAATACGTAGAAAGTAAAAACGACGTTCCTATCACAACATGTGCCATACGTAACTTTAATTTTCAAAGAAAAGGAATATTCCTGGTTTAATAGACACAATCATTTTTATATATTAAAATAATAATCATAACAATATATCACTGACATGGCCCGCTATGACATTCTATCTGGTATCACTGTATAAAGAATCGTTGAATATTGGCTAGCGAAGACATGGCTATGCATTGTATAGCAGTTAAGAAGCTATTGAAAAAAACTTCGATATACATAAAACTGAATGTTTTGTTGATTAAATCTGCTGATCTGATGTTAGAAAGAAATTAAATTGGAATTATAAGGATTAAATGATCATGGTTGGGTATTTATCGATGTGCAAATTTTACCTAGTCATTCACGAAGTTTACATAAAGTCATTCGGACTCTATTTTCTTTGTGAGTGATTAGGTGACTATTTTCTTTGTGAGTGATTAGGTGAAATTTACTCATCGATACATTCCCAACCTAATCATTTAATCCTCTAATATTTCAAGATCCTATTACTGTACTTTAATCATAAACTTAGCAGGTAATTTTTTTCTAAACGCCATGAAACTTCTATCCATTTCGGAATGTGTCGGGTGAAATCGATGTTCGTTTATAGATTAGGGTATTAAAGGAAACTACAGTTACAAGCGGTAAGAATAAGTCAACAATCTTTTAAAAAAATATGCAATTAAACAATCTCTTTATTTTATATCTAGGTGGGGGAAAGTCTGCAATCTAAACGAAAGAAGCAAACATTATTGACACTTAAAACTTAAAAGATGGCCACCTCTGGACATTGCTATTGACTTTAGCCCCCTTCCTCTTTATTGTGTCTAAGCAAACAAATTATACCCCTTGTCATTGCAGTAATATAGTCTGTTGCATTTTCTTTCAAAATTAAAAAGAATCATCTTTCATTCCCTCAAAAGTTGCACTGTCTAGTAATATTAAACATAAAATAAAATTTAGCATGATATACGGATTTTTCAAAAAGTGTTTTATATCTAAAAGTCGAATCTAGTAAAAGGAATAGTCTTCGCTATCGTTCATACTAGACAGGTACATAACGTAAGCAGATTGATTGCTTAAATCTCCCTAATTTATCCATGTTTGGTCCCAATTAATAGTAAGCAAGCGTTTTAGCTTTTTGATTCTATAAGCACCACATCTTCCATCCCCCATCCACCATGACTCATTTTATCAACCAAGTAACTCATGTTGTGCAACCCGTCAGTTATCAGCATAATCTGCGGAAATGTAGTGGCCCAAAAGAAGCAGACATATTCATGCATTGACGCAGGGTAAAACCGCTAAATATAAATTGATTTTATTGGAATTGTATTGTTTATAAATAGGCAACACCATCTATCTATCTATCTATCTATCTATCTATCTATCTATCTATCTATCTATCTATCTATCTATCTATCTATCTATCTATCTATCTATCTATCTATCTATCTATCTAGTTGGACATTCTTGTATAAAAATAACTCCTTTCTGAAAACACTGAAAAAGTTAAGTTTATATCTGGAACAAATTACTAAACCAAGTTTTAATGGAAATTTGTTCCATCTGAGATAAAAGTTTTTATTGTCACTCTTTACTGTCCTTCTCCAAATGTTTTGAAGATGTCTTATTACAAATGGAAAACAGGAGTTCGATCAATAGCCCTTCAGTTTCAAACCATGTCACGAAGGGTAAGGGGGAGACCCACGAATCAGTCTTAAGGAATTGTATATGCGTCGGCCTATTTCTTTCTTTATGAACTTCAAGTGTATACATGTATTTCGTTATTGGGCGGGATTAGATAGTTTCGAAAAATATTACCCGGGAGCTAGTCTACTACCGGAGGGGCATGAACCATGTCTGCGGATGTCAAGTACCGCAAGGATGATCCTGTCTCTATTTTGGATGCATATCTTACTTCGTGTCATGTTCTTTAAACCTTGATTAGTTAAAGGTGGCGATTTGAACAGTTTCCAAGTTGAGGCCCTGGACTTTAATTTCCACACCACTGGGACAAGACCTGGGGATATGGTGGAGATCTGAACAGTTTCCAAGTTGAGGCCCTGGACTTTAATTTCCACACCACTGGGACAAGGCCTGGGGATATGGTGGAGATTTGAACAGTTTCCAAGTTAAGGCTCTGGACCTTAATTTCCACACCACTTGGACAAGACCTGTGGATATGGTGGAGATTTGAACAGTTTCCATGTTTAGGCCCTGGACTTTAATTTCCACAACATTGGGAGAAGACTTGGGTATTTATAATAATCAAACGTTATGTTTATTATCGCAATAAATTTGATTATGGTACATGTCAACTTCAAATCTTCACTTACAACACGACATTATTTAAAATTTTTGTAAAATCATTTTCACCCTATATATCCGCCCCAAAGGTTCTATGTCAATTTTGTTAAATCGCTGTGCACAACATGTACAAATCACCCGAATCATATCCCAAAGTCTAAAGTCTACACAATATACATGAAGGACAGACGGACGGTCACAATGGACAGACGAACAGACAGACATGAAGAATATTTCCTAATTTTCAAAATTCGTAGTGATTATTAATAAGAGAAAGAAAAAAGAACATGTCGATGTTGACAACATTTGTAATTCGATTATTTATTCGACTAGCTTACCTGTTGATGCATGTATGTACATGAAATGAAAACTAACTTGTTGGCAAAATGATATTCTATACGTATGTATAGTTCATTGTATGTAATTGTGTTTGATCAGGCTATGATTTCTACATGACAAATATAAACTTTTTATTTGTAACAAATGTTTTTAGTTAGACTACATTTTTGTATGTTTAAGTTAAATGTTCAAAAATAAAACACTAGACATAATTTATGCGTAATTTATACGTAAAGAATTGTATTTAAATTTGGACAGTTGTGAGTCCTAGTAGGTTTATCAGGCCACTAATACGATTGTATGACAGATAGGTACGTAATAAGAAGCCACACAAAATGTTGCCACTTAGGAATCTAAAAGTAGTTTTTCGAGATAAATGACGCACATCAATCGTCTGTATGTATTGCCCACGCTATTTTTAAAATCTTTTAATTTTCCGAAGCCTGCATTTTAATTAAAAGGAAAGCCCGTTGAAATGCGGACCAAAGCCCTTTGGTTTTCATAATCTTATAATAGTCTCCCAAAAATAGAATTAAATCATATCGTCTGATAGTGAAAAAATAAAGGACATGTGTCAGTACAGTAAGCACAATTTTGCACGACAAAAATCAAAGCAAATGAAATGTTAATTTATTAACCTCGTAATTTGATATTAAATTACCATGCTTGGATTTATTTACAAATATTTACAGGGGCAATATTTCTGTCCATTTCGCAATAGAAAAGTGTAAATTACATTTCATATAAAAATATTAAGGCACAAATATATGCTCAGATTTTGAATTTTATACACACGTAAAGTGAATAACATTTTTAAGTTTTCCTTATTTGCGTTTACAAAATACCCTGATCGATTTTCAAGTTAAAATTTGACATCCATCAGATATCGTAATATCTGAATAATTGAATTTTAAATTTGTATAAATTCCGCGTCAGAAATGATAGAAACCGAAGCTAACTCGAAAACATCAAGCTATCCAAAATATAACACAGCGGATACCAATCAGAAGGATACAGCTGTTGTTTGAAACTCATTAATTAAAGTTCGCTGCAATGCCCAGTTCTTTGGAGTCTGTCAGAAAAGAACGTTAATTGCTGACGTGTACTCTTGAGTGCAAATCAGGTAATTGCAAGAAAAATGATCTAAACAATTTAAGGTGTCGCATTACAGTTTCATATTTTGCTTAGGGTTAGATTTTTAAAGAAAAAGAATTTCCCAGGTACTCGTTACTTATTGACCTGGCTATTTGAAAAACACATATTAATCTTAACTCTTAGTTCTATTTTTGTTTGGCTACTAATTGGTTGGCCTAGTGTGGGTTATAAAGTATACGACTTGGTCTTACTTCATATGTGCATCTATCAATAAACTGTTAGCTCCGCTTGGTCATTTTCACTTCCTGGACTAAAAAGATGAGACGAAAACTTTGTGGGTTTTTTTTTTTAGTAATTCTCTCATTGTACTTCAGAAACTAGTCAAACAAAATAGTCAAGCAAACTAGTCAAACAAACTAGTCAAGCAAACTAGTCAAACAAGCTAGGCAAGCAAACTAGTCAAACAAACTAGTCAAGCAAACTAGTCAAACAAACTAGTCAAGCAAAGTCGTTTTCCCTATTTTAATAGCTAGCATAGATAATGTACCTTAGACAAAATCGGACAGATTTTCGAGCACGTGGAAGCAGCCATTTTGATTAGTATTGTGCTTAAATCATGTAAAATTTTTACAACTACAATATCCAAAGAAATTTCCCCCACAATACATAAAAGCAACATAAAGGTATGCCAACATTCCCTCCACTGTGCATATTGCAAATACAAACAGCTTCACCTTACATCTGTCATCACTAGTACTTAATATATGTAGATCGACCCCTAAGAGGTACGGTCCTTTGTTTGAACACGATACCAAACGTTAAGCCGTAAGGTCGGTTGCTCGAATATTTGCACAATGCTATGATGAAATGTTATTTTATTTTCTTTCTTAACAAAACGCTTCAAATGAAGCAGGAAATGACTGTAGATACAATTTAGAGCCTAACTGCATAGAAGTAAAAATTATTTGATAAATTAAAAAAGGATAACATAATAAACCCTACCGTTTCCATAATTTTCAATTATTTGAATGATGTGATTAATTGATCTATTACTGCTTGGAAATATGATAACGATCCAAAATGAAAAGCATCTTCTTCGTCGGATTAATGAATACCCGTTATCCTTGAATGTCACATTGAATCATGATGTGAAGGGATCATGACCCAAAAAATATAAAATTAATTCCTATACCAAATATTAAGGTTTAGACTAAATTCGCCGAAAGCTTGATTGAAGTGACTGGCCCTCCTATACCTCGAACTAAGTCCCGTAGTTGGAATGGTCTTTGCGTTGTGGATGTCTGATAATGTGATGTCATCTGCAGTGGGATCTGTAAAAGAAACTGAGTCCATCTCCAACAAAAATAAATAAATAAATGGGCCATTAATTAATAATATAAATATTAATGGATATAGAGCTGAGTCCTGTGGTACTACATTTCTAACTGTACTGAATTCACAGAGAATGTCATTTAAATTAAGATTGTTGTGTTCTACTACATAAATATGGTGTACTTTTTAATTGTTTTGCAATCATATTAATTGAAACCTCGACAATGAATTATATGTGGTCATCATACAATATGTTTTCAGTGAGCCATAAGACATGTAAACCGTCTTCTTTGGAAGATAACATTAACTTAATCTGTCCCATTATCTCACTACACCTATTATAAGATAACATCAACTCAATCTGTCCCGTTATCTCACTACACCTATTATAAGATAACATTAACTTAATCTGTCCCATTATCTCACCACACCTATTATAAGATAACATTAATTTAATCTGTCCCATTATCTCACTAACCTATTATAAGATAACATTAACTTAATCTGTCCCATTATCTCACTAACCTATTATAAGATAACATTAACTTAATCTGTCCCATTATCTCACTACACCTATTATAAGATAACATTAACTTAATCTGTCCCATTATCTCACTACACCTATTATAAGATAACATTAACTTAGTCTGTCCCATTATCTCACTACACCTATTATATCTAGGTAGCCAATGTTAAATAAGACCATTTTCTATTTGGTTTCACGTCAATTTCATGTATGTCAGGATACAGAAGGGAATTCAGTACGATTGCTTCCATGCTAAATGTACCACCATTATATTGAAGGACAATATATATATATATATATATATATATATATATATATATATATATATATATATATATATATATATATATATATATTAGAGTCATATACAGAACATGAATATCATTGAACCTTTGCATGTATAGTGTCTATTGAGTTTGTTGATTCTGTGTGTTTGTGGGTTTTTATTTACTTTTAATGTTTATAATGCTGTGTATGCTGAGACATCATGCCACAGACATGTAGCATCATGTTCCACCCATATGCATTATCCTGGCACCTGCCCAATCAGTTCTAACACTAACCTCTTAATGCCGAGCGCCAAGCGAGGCAGTTGCAAGTACAATTTTTATAAGTCTTTGGTATGATTGCCGGGGTTAGAGCCCGCGACCTCCCACATCCGTTGCCAGTCAGGCCTAGCGAGATTTGGATTTCTAGAATTTGTGTTTGTATCGACATTGACGCTGATTAATTGAAAGCACTGACTTTTAATGCAGAGCCATTTTTTCCCCCAAACAACTGAAAATACTTTTAGCAAACGATCAAATGATATCGTTCTGTTTCAATTCGATGCCTTCCAGAGAATGCGAATCTATCTTTGTCTTCAAGAGTGTAATACGATGAAGGATATGCAATCCATTCTTGCTTCAGTTTCAGAACTCGTCGAAATGGCATGAAGAAACCTTCGTCGTTGTCCTATCTGTATAGCTATGTGATAGGAAAGTGTCAAAATATTTATCTATTGACAGAATCAAACAATTCGACACTCACTCACATACTCGTCAAACATGTAGATGCTTACTGTATGGATGTTACTAACTAGCTGTAAATACGTACTTGCTAGGTGTAGATGCTTACTTATTTGATGTAGTTTCTTATATACCAGTTTTAGAATCTTACTAGATGAAGGTACTGAAAACTTTCTCACATATCCACATTGGCCTATTCCGAGTCTCGATCGATGCAGACAGAGTTGAGATGGCAGTGATAGGTAAAGGCGAGCACTTTAAACCACTCGACCCCCTGGGGACCTTTACTTGATGCATATATTTACTTCAGAAATGGTCGAGTAATACAATAAAAAATACTAATTAGAGAAAATTGATATTGGAAAGCGCTATTGCGACGACAGAATAATCCGAATGGGGTCAAAAATACATCACGGTTTGTTTGTTAATTATAGTCTTAGTACTCTGTTCACATATTTCAATCATAATGGAGCCTTATTGCAGTTGTTGTGTTATTGTGACAGGTGACTTTATTTAAACATAACAAGTCATCACAAAACGTCCAGTAACATTAGAGTTAATGAAACCCTTGACCGATTGATTTTCGATACAATAGGTAAATATGTTTGATTATCAAGTCTCCTTGCAAAAACCGATTAAATCCTCTTCAACAAGAATAATCTGAGATTTATAAAGATGCGTTACAGTTCTTGCGAGAGTATCATTGACAGATACTATAAGTTAGATAGGCAATGATGACCATACAAAATCAGACGTCTTCTTGTTAAAAAACAATTTTTTTTTCTCTAACTAGTAGTTTTAAAGACCCTAGGATAAAGACATTTTTTAACATGTTCTAAACTCGACGAGAAGATGCTAATTATTGACAATGGTTTTGATTTACGATGAATATCACGTACCTCTTACGTCATATCCTTAAAAACTACAAGTACAAGCAAGTAACTATTGGCACGCTCTAGTTGTTACATTAGTAAAGGTGCAGCAAATAATGCTCAGATGACGTGAAATATTTGTGGCCTTGATGGACTTTCAATTAACGTTGATTAGTAACTTCCTTCAGAAGGATATTGGGATTTATTTAAAATCTTACAAATAAATTAACTTAGGATTCATTTAATGACGTAAAATTACGCTTTACTTTCCGGTCTGTTTCGATATCAGAGACATTAAACATGTCTACTGGTGTCATATTGATATTAATGTGCGAGTATAATATTGGCATATGAATATATTTGGGCTATATTGACGTTATTATATGAATATGCTTTTGCTATATTGACGTTATATGCTTGTGTTATACTGACATTATTATACGAATATGCTTGCTATATTGATATTATTATAAGAATATGTTTGTGCTATATTGATAATCGTTTGTGCTAGATTGATAATCGTTTCTACTTGTGTTATATTAATATTATATTAGTATGCTTGTATTATATTTATATTATTATTATTTGAGTATTCATGTGTTATATTGATAGTATTATACGATTATACTTGTGTTATATTGAAATTATCATGAGTACACTTGTGTTATTTTTATATTATTATGTATATATTTGTGTTATATTAATATTACGATGAGTATACTTGTGTTATATTGATATTATTGTGATTATACCCGCATTAAATTGATATTACGATGAGTATACTTGTACTATATTGATACTATTATGAGTATGCTTGTGTTATATTGACATTATTATATTAGTATGCTTGTTTTATATTGACATTATTATATGGATATGCTTGTGTTATGCTGATATTATTGTATGAATATGCTTGTGCTACATTGATAATTGTTTATACTTGTGCTATATTTATATTACTATATGAGTATGCATGTGTTATATTGATATTATTATACGTATGTTAATTGAAATAATAATGAATATATTTGTTTTATATTGATATTATTATGAGTGTACTTGTGTATATTAATATTATTATGAGTGTACTTGTGTTACATTGATATTACGATGAGTATACTTTTGCCATATTGATATTATTATGAGTTTGCTTGTGTTATATTGATATTATTATTCGTATGTTAATTGAAATAATAATGAATATATTTGTTTTATATTGATATTATTATGAGTGTACTTGTGTATATTGATATTATTATGAGTGTACTTGTGTTACATTGATATTACGATGAGTATACTTTTGCCATATTGATATGATTATGAGTTTGCTTGTGTTATATTGATATTATTATACGAGTATACTTGTGTTATATTGATATTATTATAATTCAAGATTATATTTATATTAAGCTTCAGTTCTTACATTTAAAAAAAACATTTTTCATAGTTATTCTACCATTTAATAGAAATTATCTGATATAGTCGAGCGAAAAGGGGATATAAGAATTAGGCGTCATTTTTGATGGAGATAATACGTTACCGTCAGACAGGATAATGTGATTTAGGTTCAAGCTATCAAGTTATTTTTACAGTGTAAAAAGAGTCTTTATAAGCTGGCTTCAACGCAAAGGAAGATTATATTGACGAAAAGATGTTTTAAATGATATAGGAGAATACTAGGGAAATGACATTAAAAAAAAACAATTTTTTATTGGTCATCATGTTGGGCAAGCTCCTACGGTCATCTGTTTTATTTGGCTCCCTGAATCTCCGCCAAGCGAGGATCTGATGGAAACAAAATAGCTTATTGTGATGCCAGATTAGGTGGTTGAGCGGAGGTTAAAGTAACTTCATAAGAACATGTTGCTGTAAAACTTTAGAGTTTCAGTCTCGTTCAACTGGATTTATTGCGTGATGTTGATTTTTTTTTTTTTGTAACACCAGAAGGATTATCCAAACATAATGAGATGTGGTTGTGTTTCTTGAGACACACCACCTGCATCGTCGTCTCTATAAAGAAAAAGTACTTATTAGTGTCATTTTAAGCTTCAAACAGACGTTTATAGATTGAATAATTGAAGAAAGCTTGTCTGAGTAAGTTCTGAGATAGCGATAAATGATTTAAAAGTTGAGCTTGCGCAACATTTGAGAAGTACGTTTTGTACTGGTAAGATGTATCAATAAAGCATTTATCCAGGTACTTTTCTGAGTCTGGTTGAACGATATGACAAAGTGGGGAGCCCAATTCCTTTCATAGCATACGATACGACATCATCCGAAACCCCAATTCCTTTTACGGCACTGAAGACCGATCCTGAAATATAACAGTCAGCCAATTAATATATGCAGATATGTAAGCAATCCATAAAATTTTATGCCGTGTATAACTTATTTCATTTACAAGGCCAGATCGCGGGGTCGAGAACCCCGGAACCCTCTCCCAGCCTATAAAAAACCCATTCAAAAAACGTACAGTACTTTGTCACTTGAAATTTGACCATCGTTTTTTCTTTCTTACGCACATTTCTTGGATCTTATGCACACTCTGAGTAAATAGGCACATCAACGTTTGACAATGTGCCCTTTGGAAGAACGTCAAGGCCCGTTTGAGATTTTTAACCGCCAACACCCACTCCCCCACCCACCCCTACACTTCACACGAACCGACGTTAATTAAACAAAGAATATAACGAAAATCGGTACTATATTGAAATTTTTCATTAGCAGGATGCAAGGTCCATATAATTCTTTATTTAAGATATCCCATTTTAAAATTTCAAGAAAACAATTTAAGCATGTCAGTATGACAACATGAGCTGATTTCTCTGTATTATGCTGATTTTCTTTACAGTTGCAGATCTACGAACAGATAATCGAACAGGTCCGATCATTAATTCTTTCCAAGTCCAGAATTTGAGGCGTTATTGTAATTGAAAATATTATATCCGGAATATGTTAATAAGTTATGACAGCTTCAATTACCTCTGGGGTTTTTTTTCTTTGTTTTTTTTTTCTCTGTGTGCCACTTGTTTGTTCTGATTATCGTACCCATATCGTTTTATAAAAATGCTAATTGTTTTATCTGAATGTGGAGAAAAGATTTAGTATTATTTAAAAAATCTGAGTTGACACCTTATGATCTAGCATATTCATGCAAGAAAGTGAAATTGAAATACAGTATGTATTGAATTTGTTTCATTTATAGTGGGATCAAATATAATTTGAAGCAATGTATGCGGTTATTAAGTATGTAGATAGTAATTAATAGTTTTGTTTTCATTTATCTTTCCTTCTTTGTCAGGTTATTCAAGTTAAAAAATGGTCTCCATTTTATATTATTGCATAAAATTCTCCAAAGAGCGCGCGCTTGACACGTGCATCATCCTTTTCTGTTTGGTGAATTATTCTCGGTTAATGCTATTTTGCAAAAGGTTTATGTATAAATCTAATTGAGTATGCTCATTAAATGTGAAATAAATGCCAAATATATTTTTTTTTTACTTTTTGCTCGATTTTTCTGCTTTTGATTAACTTTAAAATCTTATATGGAGCTCATTCACTTTATCGTGGCAACTATTCTATAATAAACTCAAAAATAATATTTATTTTGATTGAATATTTTTAAAACTAGAATTTATCAATGACGTGTGTTATTTATCACAGCTGACTACTCTGCATTATACTTGATTTATTTAATACAGTAGATTTCATTCTATTGCAATCACAGCCATATTATACAAATTCATAAGTCATACACTCACTCAATACATTGATATTGTATTACTGTCAATAACTAGAAGACATTTACCATAGGTAATTAGCATTGACGTCCATATGTTTCCACATAAAGAAACGCTGTGATATTATTCACCACCTGTTTTTTTATCTTTTAATCGACAAACATCAATAAGTGGATTTAATTTCTTTATTTAAACCCGAGAGCTCTTCTTCTATTTGACATTTTAATGATATCATTGTAATATCAATTCATCTTTTCCGTTTAACAGCACGTCATAGGAAATGAAAAAGCTAGCTGTTGTATGAATTAGAAATATGAATCTGTTAAATCGAGGTCACTTTCATCAATGAAAGGGTAGGTTAAGCGCATTTGTCAATACAAATTACTTTCTAGGTCACTTTCCGTCGAAGATGATGGTGAATATTGCCCAATATTAAAAAAAATAATGCAAGTTTTGTTTTGTCAGGCATGCGAGCACTATATCCTGATTGTTCATACCGACAAATCCGAATCACCAACTAGTTAACTATTGAACGAGTTCTTAGGTACTTATTCAGCATGAATAAACATAGTACAGTTTTTCAAGTGGACCAGGTCAGTGAAATTAAAACTCGGAAAGTATTTTCCTAATCAGTATTTGCATTTATCTTTTCAAATGTTATTTTTATCTTATCATTCCTTGCAATTGAGTTAGAAATATAGACTGCTAAAGGGGTTCGATAAAAACGTAGATAAACCACATCTTGATGTCTAGAAATAGGTATGCGTGTTCGGCTGAGTAATTCATGCAAACTGACATCTATTGCAGAATTTTAACACGCAGTTTGGTGATATTTCCAGACGCACAAAATAGACGATGTAAGAAGAGGTTAAAACACCCGATTTGATCTTTTTAAAATGTCACTTAGTCATTGCTGTCCCTAATTAAATCGAACTATTTCTTTTTACAAGAAATCTAAATGCATAAGTAGTATACAAAAATAGAATTCTTAAAGCCCAACACATTTTCCTTTAGGATCATAAGTGACAAGCATGCCATGTTATGCCCAGTGACATGATAACTATGCCACGTTATTTCCAATGATATGATAAATATGCAACGTTATGCCCAGTGACATGATAAGCATGTCATGTTATGCCCAGTGACATGAGAACTATGTCATTCTATGCAGTGACATGATACCTTCTGTGATATGATAAGTATGACATGCTATTCCCAGTGACATGATAAGCATGTCATTCTATGCCTAGTGACATGGAAAGTTTAAAAGTGAAACATATATAATTATAAGTAAGATGCAAAATTCTGTTTAAAATTTTTAAATTGTGGTTGCACAGAGACACTTTAATTTTGTCGTTGAAAGGCAGTCGTTTATATAAATATACTATCTGATCCACAGAAATACAGTCAAGCTCCTGCATTTTAATTTTAAAGTA
Organism: Potamilus streckersoni; assembly: GCA_016746295.1. Classification (NCBI taxonomy): domain Eukaryota; kingdom Metazoa; phylum Mollusca; class Bivalvia; order Unionida; family Unionidae; genus Potamilus; species Potamilus streckersoni. The sequence continues at coordinate 190,920 of JAEAOA010001816.1, forward strand.
TTTCCAGGGTATAGTGAATCGGTTATTTACATCTCAAGCTGAGTTGATTAGAATTTTTGGGGCAGGGATCGTGCTGGATCATCATCCTCTCTCTCTCTCTCTCTCTCTCTCTCTCTCTCTCTCTCTCTCTCTCTCTCTCTCTCTCTCTCTCTCTCTCTCTCTCTCTCTCTCTCTCTCTCTCTCTCTCTCTCTCCACGCACGCACACGCACACACACACATATATATATATATATATATATATATATATATATATATATATATATATATATATATGTGTGTGTGTGTGTGTGTGTGTGTGTGTGTGTGTGATTAAATTTATAGTTTATTATTGTTTTTATATCCATGCAGGTAATGAGCAGATGTAAAGTGTATTTTAGTCCCTGAAACCTAATCGCATAAAACACTTTCAACATTTGCTCTTTCTGTACCAAACTATCTTCCTTTGGAAATTGACAAATAGTAATTATTTGTATATGACATTAGAAAAAAGTAGGTTGTTTCGTTTTATATAAACAATTTCATTATTTATCGATATAAACATTTGATTAGCAAAATAGATGAGCTTTTTTGACATCATACAACTGAGGAAAATGTCACATTCGAAAGCTATTATTTTGGCCTCACGTTGTTCATGATCCGAAAAGAATATACTTTTATATCTCAGTTTCTTTGGAGAGTAATTTATCAAATGTCCATTTTTTTATAAATGACCAATAGGCCATTAAATAAAAATGATGAACGGTTCATTCAGTGAAAATTAACAACAGTTTAGTCAATCGAAATTACCTATGTTAGAGACTAGTTTACCAACCGTCCAGTCAATGAAAATTACTAACAGTCCACTCAGTCAAAATTACCCACAGTCCAGTCAATGAAATTTCCCTATGTTAGGGAATAATTTATCAACAGTCCATTCATTGACATTTTCTCATTCAATATGTATACGTATATTTTTCATTGTGACCACCCATTTATGTTTTTCAAATACTCTAGCTATTTTAAATGTTACATATTAACAGGCATTGTTACTATATTAGTGATACACAAAATACAAAATATCTGGACATTTTTAGCATAAAGTTATGCACGATATTATGTGGGAATGGATGATGTTCAAATATAAAATAATGCATCACGTGAGAGAGAGAGAGAGAGAGAGAGAGAGAGAGAGAGAGAGAGAGAGAGAGAGAGAGAGAGAGAGAGAGAGAGAGAGAGAGAGAGAGAGAGAGAGAGAGAGAGAGAGCGAGAGAGAGAGAGATGGTGGTTAACAGGTAACCATCAAGTGATGTGATGTGATTTGGATTTTTAACGTAGCTTCAACAATATTTAGTCATATTGCTACGATGCCTGCAGTGTGGCAGTTTATAATGATGTCTATCACTGGAGCATCATGCCTAGACATATAGCATTATGTCCCACGCAGTTACATTATCGTGACATCAGACCGACTAGTCCTAACACTTATATCTTAATGCTGAGCGCCAAGCCAGGCTGCTGTTAGTACCATTTTTGTAAGTATTTTTTATGACTCGACCGGGGATCGAACCCACGACCTCAGGTAACCATAAAAAAGATGCTTTACAGAAGACCTGATAATAAAATGTAGACAAAATGAATTACAAGCAAAAATATGAGTGGCTTTCGGAAAAACGGATATTACACGACGGCAAGGTGGAAAAGAAGGGACATCGAAGTTTATGTATATTCAAGAGAAGATTAAGATCATAAAAGAAGGTGCGATAAATGTAAATGCGATGGAAGGTAAAGGTCATACAAGGAAGGTGTGATACATGTACAAATGAGGGAAGATGAAGGTCATAGAAAATATGTGATACATCTACATGCGAGAGAAGGTAAAGTTCATAAAGAAGGCGTGATACACGTATATGCGAGGGAAGTGCTATGAGTATGTAATTTAAATGTTTGTTTATGAGATTTAATTTTTTTATTCCATTACATGCAACTGTAATGCAATATTGTTGGACTTGACCTTGTCGAGAATTGAGTTCAGTCTTGTGTGACATGATTGACTTTTTAATTTGTTTATTTTATTGGTATTAACAACTAATATCAGCTTCATTATTTTCTATGGGTATAAAATCATTGACCAAATTATTATTATTCAGGTAAACATGTTGATTTTCGTCAAGGTTTTGTGGATTCCAAAGTGAATTTTATAGAGCATTATGTTTTAAATTATCAATGCTAGTTAAATCATGCTAGAAAGTTATATTCCATTACGCAATGGTTGTTTTAAAAAAATGCTAATTTGTGACCTGAGGTCAAGCATAGAACTATATTATCTTGTGACTGTCAGAATTCTACCAATTGTGCTTTAACATCTAGCACTTTACATTGTATTTCGTTGTGTCCAGTTTGGGCAAAATTTTACTTTCTTAAAATTATTGATTTCAAGTAATTATTTTCTCTAGAAATACAAAAGTGCTCTGACAAAATTCTTGGAATTTATACAGACTTTAAACCTGGAGTAATATTTATGTGATTCAACAAGAGACTGTTGACATATCAGTATAACGCATGCCATAACAGACATGTAATCGCCTTCAATTTTAAATCTCTTCGGGTCTTGAACTGAGTTTTATTCAGGACTTTTTATTACTAGGACTGGTGTCTTTAATTCTTGGATTATTTTTGGACTTATTCGCAATACCGTAAGTTCTTTCTTTTTTTTTTCTTATTTTTCACTTTGTAAAATAAATTATTTATTATATTTTACAAAGCTTTTTGTCTTCACTCTTTTCTGTTACTTATTTTAAGAACAAAGAATCGTAACAGGAAGGAACCGTCATAAAAAGGAGTGATGCGTGTATATGCGAGGGAAGGTAAAGGTCGTTAATGGGTGTGATACATGTAAATGGGATGGAAGGTAAAAGTCATAAAGTGATGTGATACATTTACATACTAAGGTCATAGAAAGAAGGTGTGATATACATACGATGGAAGGTAAGGTAAAATACTGGTAAATTTTGTTCTGCCATAGTCTCAGAGGAAGAAAGTGATCGACAAATATGAGGGAAGATTTATTTTAATTAAAGGTGGGATAATTGTTTTCAATTTGTTTTCCTATTTAAAGATCTTGCAACATGTGGATTTGAGTTTGAAATAATTTATATTCTTGCACCGTCGTTAGACACTGTATGAAATATCATATAATGGCATTACTATCAAACCGTATGGATGATTACTAATTTTCTTTGAATGGAGGAAGAAAAAGGAAAGAAAAACATTATTAAGCAGGACATATGTTATCATTTTCTTGTTTCCGTCACTAAGTGGGTGTTTTTCATTCGAAATTCAAAATAACAAACTTATAATTGCCCTATTATCAAGATCTAGATCCTTCCACGGTATCGTCAACAAATAAAATCCAGTTTGCCTTTTGTCTCGACGACGGTGTTCAATAGACTACACCTTTAGACATGCAATATTACAAAGTTAAAATCGCATTTTGGCCTTGGAGATGAAGAACTTTATTTGTTTTGTCAAATTCATTGGAAACGTATGACTCTCTTTTGAATACTTCTAAAATATCGCTAATCTCTCTGTCGAAATCTGTAACTGCTTTTTCGCACCGCTTTGTTTTATTTGTATCCATGAATGTGTTAATTGTTGGGGTGGTTTACTTCTCAATGGAGCAATCTTTAGAGTTAATGGGTTGAAGTCGACCTCAACACTATCTGATTTAGCCATACCAAAACTTCTGGATAGACGTCATTTTGAAACACGGCTGTTTCTTAATTAAATTGTACACCTTTTGCAGGTAAAACCTTGTTTGGAATTCTAAACTTTCGAGAAGAAACAGCGAAATTTCCACGGCTCAATTTTGATAACGGCAGGCATTACACAATGTGCATACCATCCAACGCGTAGGTACAGGTGTACATTAAGATATGACTGGTCACTTCTGGAATGTGTCCATTTGTCATGGTAAGGTATAAAGTAAGCCGACACATAAATGATCTACAGAGCTTAGGTTATTTTCCACGTACAAACAAGATTGCCATATATAGAACCGTACTTCCGATTTGGATACAAATATAGAACATTTTAACTTGAAATAGATCTGGAAATATTTATGGGAGTAGCCCGCTGTATGTATAAGATATCTGACACTATCTGGTGACACCATAGGATATTTACTTAACTAAATACCACTAAATCTGTGTTAAGTTAGGTCTGACAATTAATAACTGTATTTACTTTCACAATATTTTTTTTACTATTTGCATTAATTAAGCCAGTGACAACAAAGATATGTCCCCAAATCTATTTGTCTCACTTTGAAGTCAAAGAGATTTAACATTTTCCTGTACTTAATCCGTAAACACTTGAACAGGTCTGATCAAAGACAAGCCTGGTCAATGACAAGTCTGGTCAAAACAAGTCTGGTCAATGACAAGTCTGGTCAAAACAAGTCTGGTCAAAGACAAGAACATGATCAAATTACTGGCATACTGAGTACAATTTTGTAAATACTACATTCATTAAATACTTAAAACTTCGTTCAAATCACATTGCTAAATATGTAAGACATACTTCAGCACAATATGAAAAAACGTGTATATTTATTCCGAAGCTTTTCAGATTTTTTTCTAAATTCCATCTTTAAAGTCCTTAACTTTAGGTATATTTTCTGTCTGGTATTACTAAATAAATCAAGTTCTTTTCGTGCTTGCTTCATTTTTGTACATTTCTGATAAAATGAAGAGCATCAGGTATCTGCTGACAAGCATGCAATGACCCATTTATGTCAAGTACTTATATGGATGTAACATGTCAGCCCCCAATTTATGTCAAGTACTAACATGAACGCAACATGACAGCCTCCAATTTATGTCAAGTAGTTACATGGATGTCACGAGTCAGCCCAAAAATTTATGTCAGTTACTTATATGGACGCAACCTGTCAGCCCCCAATTTATGTCACGTACTTACTTGGACGAAACATGTCATCCCCCAATTCATGCCAAGTACTAACATGGACGCAACATGTCAGCCCCCAATTTATGTCAAGTAGTTACATGGATGCCACGTGTCAGTCCCCAATTTATGTCAGATACTTACATGGACGCAACATGATAGACCCCAATTTATGACTCAAACTTGCATGGACGCAACCTGTCAGCCCCCAATTTATGTCACATACTTACATGGACGCAACATGTCAGCCCCCAATTCATGCCAAGTACTAACATGGACGCAACATGTCAGCCCCCAATTTATGTCAAGTAGCTACATGGACGCCACGTGTCAGCCTCCAATTTATGTCAGATACTTACATGGACGCAACGTGATAGCCTCCAATTTATGTCTTGTACTTGCATGGACGCAACGTGTTAGCCTCCAATTTATGTCACGTACTTACATGGACGCAACGTGTCCTCCCCCAATTTATGCCAAGTACTAACATGGACGCAACATGTCATCCCCCAATTTATGTCAAGTAGTTACATGGACGCCACGAGTCAACCCAAAAATTTATGTCAGTTACTTATATGGACCCAACCTGTCAGCCCCCAATTTATGTCACGTTCTTACATGGACGAAACATGTCATCCCCCATTTCATGCCAAGTACTAACATGGACGCCACGTGTCAGCCCCCAATTTATGTCAGATACTTACATGGACGCAACGTGCTAGCCCCAAATTTATGTCACATACATGGACGCAACGTGTCATCCCCCAATTTATTTGTACTTACATGGACGCATCCTCAGCCCCCATTTATAGCATGGGAATTTTCTACTAAAACTTGTATGTGAATGAAGTGACATATCATGGAAAAAAATATTAATAAGTTTCGTAGGGATCATAACTGATGGTGCATTCATGTCTAGCACACTGCAATAATGAATCCAGTCCAGAATGATACTGGATCAAAGCTGTCTGCTGTATGGAGAACAAATTTAACAATATCAAAACCATTCATCACCTTCAAACCTTAAACATTTTTACTGATTTTGCAAGAAATGTCCACGGTTTTATGAAATGAAATAATTCATTTATCTAAAGCATAAATTAAATATCACACCATTGCCTAACATGATAACGACACAAATGATGTTGATCACTATATCAACAAGTATTTTAAGAATAGAACTTTCATCCATGGCATCTGCGTTATTTTATATATAAAGAGAAAAGCGTGTTTAGTGGCAGAAAGTAATAATTGAGCAGTAGAACTTTTAACAAGGTACGCAAGTTTTTCACGTTTTGTTGTTTTAGGACCATCATCAGAAACTCCGACTTAAAACGTGACTGAACACAGGTTTAATGTAGATGATTTTTCATGTTTTTGAGGAAATTTGTCTCCTTGATAAATTTGCAGTCTGAAAAAAGTTGCTTCCTGCTGATTCCATTGATTAGTTTGTGCTTATTGTTTTTGCCTAATTTAATTCTTTTGATGTGTTTGAATGAAAGGGGAACAAACTCGCAAAATAGAAATAATTGCTAATACTAAAGCCCCTATGTGAATAAAAAATCTTTAATTTTAAATTCAAGACAGTTATAACTAAAACAGAAGAAAAACATATATACTGAATTCTTCATCTTTTATGGCTATGAACCATCAACGACTAAAATGGCTTCCTATAAATTCTGATTTTTTTTACATCTCGTATTAGCCATTTTCTGCAAAGCTTAAGTGTCATCTATATACATTACCAGGCATATAGAGATATCACAATTTATTGCAAAAAATTTGGGCAAAAGTATGATAAATAGAAGATGTGTTTAGTTTTTGTTTTTTATTTATCAATTATACCAATACGAACATGTACTATCAATCATACCAATACCGACATGTACTATCAATCATACCAATAAGAACATGTACTATCAATTATACCAATTTTTTTAAGTGAAAAATTTTGATCGAAAACCAACTTTTTTGAGGACACTGTCCGTGTGTGAGAGAGACAATATTTTGCCAGTCGTCATTTATTGAATAAACTTGACGTGTCACTGTTATCATTTGGAAGTAGGAATTTCCCTCTATATGATTAGTTTCTGAAAACTAATTTCGAAATTGTCCACTACAACTTCAAATGCTCTAGAGCAAATTCAAGTGTTTTTTCAATTAGTCAAATGTCTATTTTTGTCTGATATTGAATTATTGCTCTTCCAATTTCTTAGTATATAAGGCTATTTTTCTTTCGAAGCCTTGATAAACTAGACTGGTATACTAGGCAGGAGATGAAAACATACTGACTGACTTGATTGAAAGCTCCGACACAACCTCCACATCATTCGGTATGGAGATCAGCTCCGAAAAAACCAAGCTGATGACAAACAACACCAAAATAAAGGTCAGTGGACAGAAGATGGAAAAAGTCATAAGCTTCAAGTACTTGGGATCAATAATCACAGATGAGGGCTCAAACCAGAATTATTTTGCAGGACTGTCCAGACAACAGCAGATATAACAAGGTTGAGACCAATATGGAAAGATACCAACATTGCTTTTGGTTTCAAAAATAGGCTGATGCACTCGATTATCATATCCATATTTATATGTGCTTGTGAAACATGGACGCAATACATCAGATATACCAAGAAATGAGATACTGGAGCAATATCTTGGGCACCTCATACATTGACCATGTAACCAACGAAGACGTGCACAACAGGATCCAACGAGCCATCGGACCCTATAAAGACCTCATGACAACTGTAAAACAGAGCAAACTGAAGTGGTACGGTTATGACTCAAGATCATCTGAACTGGTAAAACTAATCTTGTAAGGCACAGTGCGAGGGTACAGAAAAAGAGGCGGACAGAGAAAGAGGTGGAAAGAGAACATTAAGGAGTGGACAGGCATGCCATTTGGAGATTGCCAAAGGGCAATAGAGAACAAGGAAAGATGGAGAGAATTGGTTGTAGTCAACTGTGGTATCCCAACGACCTGTTAAGTTAGGGGACTGATGATGATGATGATGATGATGATGATGATGATGATGATGATGATGATGATAAATGATACTGTGTGAATTTTGGTGTTTTTTCCATTTTTTTTCTCATATCATTCATCTTCATCCGACTATTGGTCGTTATGGTATATGTTTGTGCTGTGCATGTCCCTCATTTATGTTTGCAATCTGTGTATCGTGGCCTTGTTCCATCTTGGGGGCAGTGTATCCACTTTACTTGGGCATTATCTATGGAGCTTGAATGTCCTGTGTGCTGTGTCTTATTTTCAGTGTTAGTTTATGTATCTCTAAGCTGTGTTCATCTGTTTTTGCAATTACAGCATCTCTTGTTTTTCAAGGTCCATGTTTACTGTATCAATTGATGTATTTTCGTCTCTACTTGCACTACCCGATTTTACAGTCAGTAAGGTGAAGACAAAAGTTGACAAAATACAAGATATAATTTCATTTGTTTTGTATTCTGTACTCTCAGTTGTAAGTGAACACGTCATCAGCATTTTAAAACGCTAACATTATACATTTAACATCTCAGATTCGCCTTCTAACGTCATATCGTGATTTTTTTTTTATTCCTCTTTGTTTACGATAGCTGTTTTTCTCATTTGTTGCTATTTCCTACCCAACAAAAACGGTCAAATGTATGATATATAATATTGGAATAAAAAATCTGCAGATAACTACATTGGAATACACAACCTTGAAAGACGTATATTGGAAAAAATAATATGGAGAGATTAATATTCGAATGTACAATGTCAAAAGATTAATATTTGGGACAGCTAACCTGGGTAAAAATTAATGGAATACATAATCTGGAGAGAACATTACTCGAATATACAGTCTGGGGAGATCAACATTGAAATACACAATCTGGGGAGAAGAATATTGGAATAAATAATATCAGCAAATTAGTATTGGTATATCTAATACGAGAGAGTAATATTGCAATTCATAATCTGAAGAGGAATACTGGAATACATAATATGAAGAGAGGAATATTGGAATACATAATATGAAGAGAGGAATATTAGAATACATAATATGAAGAGAGGAATATTGGAATACATAATATGAAGAGAGGAATATTAGAATACATAATATGAAGAGAGGAATATTGGAATACATAATATGAAGAAAGGAATATTGGAATACATAATATGAAGAGAGGAATATTGGAATACATAATATGAAGAGAGGAATATTAGAATACATAATATGAAGAGAGGAATATTAGAATACATAATATGAAGAGAGGAATATTGGAATACATAATATGAAGAGAGGAATATTGGAATACATAATATGAAGAGAGGAATATTAGAATACATAATATGAAGAGAGGAATACTGGAATACATAATATGAAGAGAGGAATACTGGAATACATAATATGAAGAGAGGAATATTGGAATACATAATATGAAGAGAGAAATATTGGAATACATAATATGAAGAGAGGAATACTGGAATACATAATATGAAGAGAGGAATATTAGAATACATAATATGAAGAGAGGAATATTAGAATACATAATATGAAGAGATGAATATTGGAATACATAATATGAAGAGAGGAATATTGGAATACATAATATGAAGAGAGGAATATTGGAATACATAATATGAAGAGAGGAATATTGGAATACATAATATGAAGAGATGAATATTGGAATACATAATATGAAGAGAGGAATATTGGAATACATAATATGAAGAGAGGAATATTGGAATACATAATATGAAGAGAGGAATATTGGAATACATAATATGAAGAGAGGAATACTGGAATACATAATATGAAGAGAGGAATATTGGAATACATAATATGAAGAGAGAATCACTCTGAGTTATCTTTAACATCTGAAACCTTGTACTCCGAAGTTTACAAAAGCAAAGATGTTGAATCTTGATTCAGCAACAAAGTATATACTTATATAAGTACGTGTGCATGCGTCTGTCTTTCTGTCTGTCTGTCTGTCTGTCTGTCTGTCTGTCTGTATGTATGTATGTATGTATGTATGTATGTATGTATGTATGTATGTATGTATGTATGTATGTATGTATGTATGTATGTGTGTGTGTGTGTGTGTATGTATGTATGTATGTATGTATGTATGTATGTATGTATGTATGTATGTATGTATGTATGTATGTATGTATGTATGTATGTATGTATGTATGTATGTATTTCATGGGGTCTAATCAGGTAACAAAACTTGACAGAACCTCTGCTAATGTATGTACTTCCTGTAACATTTAATTAAATAAAAGGTGAAGATCATGCGAAACAACAATGAAAACAAAAATGGAAAACCCCTTTTAAAAAAATATTTTAAGTCTAACACTTGAAACATCATTAAGGAAGGCACCCAGACATTAACGGTTGTTTTTATTAGTCGCCTCTTTCGATATGCATATCGAGGCTATGCATTTGGGCTAGTCAACACCTTCTAGACTCTTCGAGATGCATACTAGAACCAATACGCATTGGGGCTAGTCTATATATTTCGTTAAAATAAAACTTTGAAGTTCAACGTAATCTCCAATGTTTGCTGTAAATTATCTGCGTGTGTATAAGTGTATATGCGTGGTGTAAAATGTGTTTCAGTCTATCCATCTGTTACCCGCTGGATACTATAAAGTAAATAACGCCCTTATTTGGAAAATCATTCGATGATTATTAGAGTAGCATTTGTATAAGCATGTTACGTTAGCATAATGTCATTTTTCTACTTATAAACACTTACTCTCGCAAGTGTCTTTTGAGAATTCTAAATGATAATAGTTCTTGAGTCTCAAGTGATGTGCTGATAATGTGGCTACCTGTCCTAATAAATACTAACGTATAGTCCATGAATGAAGCCTGGGAAACCCGGTAATACTATCCTGTCAACTACAAGTAAGTCGCATACCGTAACACTCTTTTCCTTAGCGAAGTAAAGTAAACAAAACATTTCATTGGTTACAAAAAAGAAAATAAGATTGTCAGTCAAAATTAGAGACAGTATAGAGACAGACATCGTCACGCCCACTTGGGGATACGGGATTTGTTTTGTCCTTGTGTATCATTGTAGCCAAAAGGAAACTACAAAAGTGACTAACAGAAATAGCATACATTATTAGTACACTAAAGCAGATCTAAGTTCCAATAAACAGATCAAATGTAATAGATCTAATGTAACAGATCAATGTAACAGATCTTAACTTGTGATTTAGGAAATTGATATGTACTCAATTGGTGATAGGGTATACCGCTACAACAGTTAAGTGTTTATCGTGTCACACTTGCCGTCAGGATGATCCTCGTCGCATTCTCCACCGTTGTCGTTATTATCATCTTCGGTGCTGGGCTGATTATCGCCAGGAGTTCAGGCAGATTTGGGGGGTGGGGTGGAGAGAGCAAACATGTAGGGGTCAGATGTTAAGTTTTATGTTTTACTGATGTAGGCCAAAACATGTTTACAGGTGCAATGGGGTTCGGGGTGGTAAAGTGTCCCACACTCCTCAATGTGCGGGCGCCCATAATCATAATTATCATCGTCCTCCTTATTTTTTAACAAACAAAACAATGAAGCTATGCCAAGAGGACAAGCAGCAAACACTAACAATGTCTTTGGTATATGCACATCCATAAACCAAATAATTAACAAATAAAATTATAGGTATGTTGTTGTTGTTGTTGTTGGATGTAACGCCATTTTCAGCACAAGATAGCCTAAAAATGGGGACAAGTACATATGATGGAGGAAAATCCAGGGAAACCCCTGAAAGAACCACTGACCCACGACAATCTACTAGCAAGCTTTGGCCGAACACGAGACTCGAACCCGCGCAGACAGAGATGAGATGGCAATAGTCCGTAATGGTGAGCTTTTGAGACCACTTGGCCACTCAGGGCCCCAAGAAAGAATAGAAACAATTGCAGCAACAACAACAACAACAACTACTACTACTACTACTACTACTACCACTGCTGCTACTACTACTACTACTACTACTAATAATAATAATAATAATAATAATAATAATAATAATAATAATAATAATAATAATAATATATAATCAATGTAATATGTTCACTCAAACGATCCTTGTTTCCATATTAACTAGTGACAATACTACCAATGGTCACATATTGCCTTATACAATGCAGAGCATACATGTATTCATTCATTCACATCTAATGAAACACTATACTGAGATATCAACAAACTAATGTTTGTAATTGTTTACATTTAACGGTTTTTGTTGTTTTGATGTGGTCCAAAACTTATTGTTTAATTTTAACGATAATTCATTTCAGAATTGTCAACAACAAAAAACATTTATGTTGTTTTTTTTAAAGGCTATTGTTTCTCGTTGTTTAATAAAATGTTAGGTCCAATATAGTATGATTAATAATTAAATGATTAAGAAAACCCATTTACCCGCGTATAAAATTGTCTCATAAATTTCGAATTTTTGCCCAGATAACCAGAATTTAAAGTTATATAAAAGATCGTGTTAACGATAGACTTTACCTAAATAAGCTTAACGACAAAAATATTAAGAAAAATGCTCAGTTGAATAGGACACGTAACTGATTCATCAGACTGTTTTATTACATTTTTGCCAGACTGGATCCCCATTTTATTAATTCTTTTTCATGACAGTGCCATGTTACCATTCAATGTGCTAGACGAGATGTAAATTCTGACAACCAATTAATTGCCCTTGAGCAGTAGAATATAAATTCTCTAAATATATTTGACTGCCTTACATTCCAACGCCAATAGCGTTGACTGATTTCCTGTTTTGAAATTCAAATAACACAGTCCTTGTGGTAAAATCATCTGCTACTGGTAATTGAAAGTCATGCTTTTAAGTGAAAATTACAGATACTATAAACAGAAAGTCGTGCTTGTACAATAAAAAATTTAAGACATATACTGTGAAACAGAAAGTCGTGTTACTAAATCACTGTATTAGATGATGTTAATGAAAGTCATGTTTTGACATCAATAAGTTATACAAATACTGTTAACAGAAAATCATGTATGTTAGACAGTAGGAGAATACTCAACCTGTTCGAATTAATTATATAATGAAAATTGTCAGTTATTAGTTAATACAAATGAAAATTAATTTTAACTCGATTGATAAGTGACCGAACTGTCTGTAACGCTGTAATATTGATTTTAGATAAGTGGATTTCCGGAACAAAATGAAATTATGTCAGTCATAATATGTACTAACCAAGAATTAGACAGGCCTCTTTGGTCATAGGCCTACGATATGTTGATTAATATTTCAATGCGCCTCTAGAGTGCCAAAGTCCGTCTAGTTAACGGAAACTAGGACATATTTGGACTTATACGTCTGGTGAAAAGGATTGGACATGGTATATTAATTCTTACTCGTTTATTTTTAGCGATTTACGTGAAGACAGCTGCGGGACATTTCGTATGATTTCATTGACAAAGAAGGAATGGATATTGACGAAGTTTATCTTATAATACAGCAGTTTAATAGGGTTGAGATCGTATAGCACAATGGCTGTGAAAGGTTCTTATGCGCTGGCGGCAAAGAGATACATCCAAACTACTTATAGCACTATCTCTGATCGATATTAGATTGAGAAATAATCACTGATTCAACATTAAGATGGGTGGTCTATTTTAATAATAAATCTTTAAACTTCAGATGAATAGAATTACAATTTCGTTTTCTGTATTCCTTCGACGTCTTAGCAGTTTTTAGAGCATAAAGGAGATTGCATGTTTAATTGCGGAATCGAATTTCAAACCGCTTTCCCATCGTTTTCATGTCTGGTAGCATGAACTTAGATTGGCTTTATGTACATAGCTAGGAAACGTTAAAATACAACAATAACATTGAACCCGACCCGTTTTTTTTTTCATAAGTGTATTCGCACTTTATTTGACTGAAAGTGTGTTCATTTAGACAGAAGTATTGGCAACCGAATCTGGAGTAAAAATGATAAATTAAGCAGCAGCTGAAACTGTAGGTGGCCATAATCCGTCAGCAATTCTCTGAGTTAGCTACTTCACTAAAGGTGTGAACAAAGCAAGTTAACAAGACTGACCAAGCGAACATTTTTACAGGCTCGTCTGTATGAATATATAATTACATAAACTATCGAAAATTGAACTCTCCAATAAAACAAACCTACTTTTCCGCTTAACAAGCGTAAAATGTCTCCCTAGCAATTTACTAGCATTCGAGTTTTGATCAGCAAAGCATTACATTGCTCAGTTAAAGATATGTAAGTAATACCGCTCTCTTTCAAGAATTAATAACATCTTTGTAACAAGGGGTGCAGGTAAATTGAAGGTAACTAGGCGATAACACTTTTCCGCAATAAATTGGAATAGTTCCGCTCACCACGTAGCATTAGAGTTCCTTTCAAAACATCTTAGTAACCAGCCATAAAAGTCACGAACCTCTCCTCCATTATGGTCAGCAATTAAGGTAGTTATTTATTTATCTTCTCCAACTTTTGGAGCTGAACAGAACGGGTCAAAAGATTTGACATTTTCTTTGAACAACGGTCACTGGAAAACTGGTATTTGAGGTCAAAGGTCAATCAGTGGCTATAATACCTCCAGTCATCATGGCTTAGTATTCTTTTCAAGCCCCTACTCCATCCATTTCCATCCCTTACTATAAATCAAAAGAGTAAATGATTTCCCTTCACCGTTTTAAAGGATTAACAAGCCCACTTCTTTGATGTAGAAGCTGTTTTAAAGATCGTTATTAAACGTCACTGATTCTTTGATATATTATCTATAAATCACTTCAGTATTACTTCCATGTCCTTTTTTTACCTATGGCCTCAAAAGCAACCAAACTACAAGAAGTAGTAGAATCTATATGCCAAAATTAAAAGACACCCTAGTAAGTGACATGTTCTGTTACTGTAAACAGCAAGTAAATCATGTTATTGCAAGGGTGTGTTCACATAAAAAAAAATGTTCACCAAAAATACACTCAGAGTAAGTAGCTGCTTCCTTCGAAATGCGATTATGGCTTTCTGATGTAGAAGAATCTTTCTATATAAATCGTGTCATCGTCTTCCGCTAGACATCGCCCCTAAAATAATTTTCATCCGGCTTTAAACCGGAAATAGGGAGGTGAAAAAGAAAATAAAAAGGAAATTTCATTGTATTTTAAGTAAGTCATTTCTTTTCATGCATATCCTTGTGTCTACGTGCGCTGTGAATATTACCCCCACCCACCCCAGCTGTGCGATGTCATATAATTATCAAGAAAAGGAGAAATGATGGAGGAGACATGCAGGAGACAAAATTGAATAGAAAAACATGCAGTAACATCATAAACATTGGGCTTGTGTAAACTTGTCTCTGGTAAAGAAGATTAGTGCATTGAAGAATTAGTTAAGAAACGGTTACATAACAATAGAAATGTCAGAGACAAAACATAACAGAGGCTGGCGATCAATAATGGATTCAAAGATTGTTGTTGCCATTTTCTATGTCGTTTCTATAGATGTCTTCAATATATAATTAAGATCCCTCCGGTGGCCTAAGTGGTTCAAGCGCCCGCCTTGGATACGGGAGGTGGCGGATTCGAACCCGGCGCGGTTATACCAAAAACTTATAACAATTGTATTAACTAGGAGCTCAACATTAAGAGGCTAGTGTTAGGAATGGTTGGCATGGTGTCAGAATAATGTGACTGGATGGAACTTAATGCTACAATTCTGCAGCATGATGCCCCATTGCTAGACATCACTATAAACTGTCACAATACAGACATCACAGTGATATGAACGAAATATTTCTAAAGCTAAGTTAAAAATCAAAATATCACACACACACACACACACACACACACGAGCGCGCACGCGCCTACACATACGCCATTACATCAAAGACAGGGAAAGTAACCCATTAGGTAATATCTAGTGAACATTCCTAAATCGAAATGGTTTGTTAGCTAAGCTGCTTTTCGAAGTTGATCTTGTTGCTGCGAATAAAGGGGACCATACGTTTTTCAAACTTTCTCCATTATAGAAATATTTCTATAATATGTGTGCACCAATCAAACCTACATGTTCTTTTAACCCATGAAACTGACTTGATTGGAGGAATTAGACATAGTTTACCCTTTATACCTGACGGTGAGACAAGGTTTATATACATTGTTATTTAAGTGGGAAACATTTGTCACAATTTGCACTTTTGCTGACGGTGAGATAAGGTTCACAGACTTCGATATTTAAGTGTAAACAATGGAAAACAGACATACCGAATATGCTGCATGTGTCAACCAATAAGATTTACATATAAGTTTACAGACACTATGTATACATGTCAGAAAAAATACTTATAACTTGACTGTTGTATTGAATGACTCTTTCAATTTTTGCTTTCTCTAATATTTCAGGTAAACACACAAGTAGTTCGAATAACACAGATTCACATGAAATTGACGAACACAAGTGAAAACCATCAATGGAAAATCAGTTGAATCGATAAATATTACGCACAGAGATTTACAGCTATTTTTCTGATATTGGAATAGATTTTAATTGATTGTGTCTTATTTCAGTTTAACACCAAAGAAAACAAAATCACGTACACTATTCTGGTTAGGGATAATTGGGAGAGCTACAAGCATTAAGGCCATACAAGAGATGAGTTACATTTACAGTTACAGTTACATTAGGGCTACTTGAGATCAGCTACAAGCATTAGGGCTCCTTGAGATTAGTTACAAGCATTAGGGCTACTTAAGATCAGCTACAACCATTAGGGCTACATGAGATCAGCTACAAGCATTAGGGCTCTTTGAGATTAGTTACAAGCATTAGGGCTACTTGAGATTAGCTACAAGCATTAGGGCTACTTGAGATTAGTTGCAAGCATTAGGGCTACTTGAGATCAGCTACAAGCATTAGGGCTACATGAGATCAGCTACAAGCATTAGGGCTCTTTGAGATTAGTTACAAGCATTAGGGCTACTTGAGATCAGCTACAAGCATTAGGGCTCCTTGAGATTAGTTACAAGCATTAGGGCTACTTAAGATCAGCTACAAGCATTAGGGCTCCTTGAGATTAGTTAGAAGCATTAGGGCTACTTGAGATCAGCTACAAGCATTAGGGCTCCTTGAGATTAGTTACAAGCATTAGGGCTACTTGAGATCAGCTACAAGCATTAGGGCTACATGAGATTAACTACCAGCATTAGGGCTCCTTGAGATTAGCTACACGCATTAGGCTACATGAGATAAACTACAAGCATTAGGCAACATGAGATTAGCTTCAAGCATTAAAGCTACATGACATTAGCTACTAGCATTAGGGCTACTTGAAATTAGTTACAAACATTAAGGCTACCTGATACAAGCATTAAGGGTACTTGAGATTGGCTACAATAATTAGGCCTACCTGAGATGAGCTACATTTATTAGGGCTGCCTGAGATGAGCGACAAGCATTATAGCCACTTGCGATTAGCTGCAAGCATTAGAATTCTGATTTATGGTAATCTCAGTAGATTAGCATGAATTCTGATCTATAATAATCTAAATAGATTCACATAAACTGATTTATCGGAATCTCAAATGTTCTACAAATTCCTTAAGAAATAACGTAAGATTTTATTATCATAAAATGGAGCGGGAATATTCAGGTAGGACGAACTGGAAAACTTAAGAAAGACCAGTCAACTAATATTTAAATAGAACATTCGTCTACTGTAAAATAAATTAGATTTATATTTGCTTCAGAATGACTTTTTCAACATTCAACAAGCTATGTTCAAAAATGGTGTCTGGACTCTTGCTTGCTGACTGCGTGCCTGTGTCGACATCAGGAGTACTCTTATTATGTTGAATTTTGAAAGAGGACAATTCCAATTAAACTTCAAAAAGAGGACAATGTCAATTAAACTTCAAAAAGAGGACAATGTCAATTAAACTTAAAAAAGAGGACAATGTCAATTAAACTTCATAAAGAGGACAACGTCTTTTAACTTTACAATATCAATTAAACATCAAAAAGAGGACAGTGTCAATAAAACTTCACAAAGAGGACAATGTCAATTGAACTTCATAAAGAGGACAATGTCCATTAAATTTACAATATCAGTTAAACTTCAAAAAGAGGACCGAGTCAATTCAAATTTTTTTTAAAAAGACAATATCAATTAAACTTGAACCAACAAACTGCCAGAAAATGCATTTTAAGTGGTCTGGTTTAGAACATTAATGGCTAATGGCTTTGATGAAAGGTCAAACTTTTCTAGACATTCACTGTGCATACAATTTGTTTAATTATATGCGACAAGAAAAATTATACCCGTTTGTCGAAGTAAAAAATATGAGTACGTAATTGCGAGGACTATAGGTCAAACTGCCCATTTGTTAAGGACGACAAAAAGCTTATGGTGGCTTATAGTAAATACATTAAATGTTGGGTAGCATGGTCTACTTATGACGAACATATACAGCCAGACATAGAATAAGCGAAGATAACGCTTTTGCACATTTTACTCGTTGAATAATACTCGTAAACATTTTAGTGAAACTGCGACGAATTTGTAACGTACCTAACTCTCGACAAGTAGAGCCACGTCGAACTAGTAAACGACGACTAATATATCGTAGTAATTGTGTTAGGGAGTGTTAAACCCTGACCGTCATTAATTATCAAAACACCTTGACGTAGTTAGCCATCAGATGTACTAATTTAATTATTTGGAAGTTACAGGCATACATAAACTCCCAGGTAACACTAGATAATGCAGTCGTAATTAGATACACTCTTTCCAGAATGGTTTTGGAAGAACAAAAGACGTTATTCTCATTTAGATACTTAGATAATGAGAACGGATGTCTTGTTTAAAATACAAAAGACACATTCAAGAAAAAGAACACACGCGCACTTATAGTCACACACACATACATACATACATACATACATACATACATACATACATACATACATACATACATACATACATGGAGAACAATGCTTTTAATAATGAGTGTTTCAAAGTCAAGTTTACATTTATTTTAGTAATTTGTGTTCCAAAATAAATTTTATAAAATACAATGAAAATACAGATGAATATAATTCATTTTCAAATATTTGAACTGGAGCCCCGAGTGGCCGAGTGGTCTAAAGCGCTGTCCGTTACGGATCACTTCCATCTCACCTCTGTCTGCGTGTGTTCGAGTCTAGGATTCGGCTAATGTAGATATGTGAGAAAGCTTGCCAGTAGCTTCTCGTGGGTCGGTGGTTCTTTCCGGTGATTTCCCGGTTTCTTCCTCCACCATTAATACTGGCCGCCATGAATAGCCTATCTTGTGCTGAAAAATGGCGTTAAGCCCAACAACAACAACACTTTTCACCAGACAGTACTGCATTGTAGTTGATAAAGTGTTTAGCTAGGCCCCCATTAAATATCTCTAATTTTTTCTTTTTTATTTGCTGAATGAATACCGTATTTGTGTGATTCAGGATTCCTAGAAGTAATTGGCAAAGTTAGTTGAATTCATGAGCTAATTTTAGCAAAACCCTGGCCCTCAAACGGTTACTTGTCCTGGAATTACATACCTGTGGCCTTTCGATTGATGGCCACACATACGTGCACAGTTGACTGTGACGTCATACGGAGTCCCTCCTATATTTAAATTTTAACTGCATGACAGGTTCTTCTCTGACGTATTATCTTCCAAAAATAGATGTTTTGATTTTAAGAAGCTGAAGGGTTAATTTATATAACATATATCAATGTCTTTTGGAGCAGATTTATGCAAATTTAAAAGTTTGCAACAATAACTTTCTGATATCTTCCCATTGCAATACATATTTTATATTTCATTTCATAATTTAATTGGATTGAGCAACACAACTTTATTGACTTAAACTGATTCATATTTAAATTGCACTGAGATACTTCTCTATATTAACATATACTAGTATTTTATAATTCACACTTAAATTGCATTGCGATATTCCTCTATATTGATATAAACTAGTAGTTTATAATTAATACTTAAATTGCACTGAGATTATTCTCTTTGTTGACATAAATTAATACTCAAACTGCAATGAGATACTTGTTTTTTCCCTACTTAAATTAGTAGTCCATAATTCATACTTAAATTGCATTAAAATATTTTTCTTACTGACGTAAATTAATTTATATTTAAATTGCATTAAGATAATCCTCATTATTGACATAAACGAGTGTTTCAAAATTCATACATTATTTGCATTGAGTTACTTCTCTTTATTGGTATATACTAATAATATTGTCTCTTATTAAGAAGCAATGAAAATGAAGTCTAAAGAATAAAATGTAAATATAAGAACACTGAAGATATAAAATATGTATATGAGAGAGAGAGAGAGAGAGAGAGAGAGAGAGAGAGAGAGAGAGAGAGAGAGAGAGAGAGAGAGAGAGAGAGAGAGAGAGAGAGAGAGAGAGAGAGAGAGAGAGAGAGAGAGAGACTATCCTGTTGGGATGAGTTAATTGGCGAAAATATATCGCTATAATCAATGATCTAATTTTGTAACATGACTATCCTCCACAATTTTACGCACTACAGTTTGCATCGTTTTAGGAACTGGTCGAACGAGAAAGAGTGGTCAGGGATGTGGAATTGGCGATAGGGGATAGAAAATCTGGGATATGTCCTCTTTCCCAACGACCTAAGAAACTGAAAAGCTGTGAGAATACTAACAGACTTGCTAAGACAATTTGTATGAAAACGGACGGATAAATAAAACGTTGGTGATTTGGATTTTTAACGCAACTCTAACAATTTTATTATTCATATCATAACAAGTATATTTGTTTAAATTTACTCAAGTTACTAGAAACACATTAGGCCAACAGTCTAAATAACGAAAACGCTGAGTGTGAGAATTTCATCGCTGGTAAGAACACTATCCAATGATATTTCATTTATAGTTTCATCAAATTATGCAACCAATGAGTATTTTTAAAATCAAGAAGAGGAAGAAGAAGAAGAAGAAGAAGAAGAAGAAGAAGAAGAAGAAGAAGAAGAAGAAGAAGAAGAAGAAGAAGAAGAAGAAGAAGAAGAACAACAACAACAACAACAATAATAATAATAATAATAATAATAATAATAATAATAATAATAATAACAATAATAACAGCAACAATAATAATATTAATTAATAATAATTATGAATATGATGATGATGACGACGATGATGATGATGATAACGACGACGATGATGATGATTTTATTTACTTCCATTAACCTGTTGGCGAGTCAGGATACAAAATGGATATATGAGTAACATACAGTGCAATGCATGTACAGACTGGCTACAAACTCGGTACAGGAGTATTAAATAGTCCAAGACATGGACGGTGATAGGTGCAGTGCAGGATTTAAGATAATTGAGGGCCTATGCTAGTTAAATTATAAGGCCTCTTACTTGGGCCTTGAAGGACAAGGCCCAGTACACCCTTCAGAGATAGTCAGGCATATATACTCAAAAAATTTAGGAGTAGTTAAAATAGAAACAGACTTTTGAAAAATTCTTCGTATTTTTGGGGGGGGGGGGGCAAGAAGATGAGCCCTGGTTAACGGGGGCCATGTGATTAAGCACACCTATGCACAATTGTAAATCCGGTACTGGATAGATGCAAACTCGGAATATGAGTATCAGATAGTGCGATACTTGGACAGTCAGGATACAAACTTTGTACATGAGTAGCAGTTAGTGCAATGCATGGACAGTTTTAGACAAACTCTTTACACGAGTAGCAAATAGGGAAATGCACTGACAGTGATAGATACAAACTTGATACATGAACAACAGATAGTTCATTGCACGGAAAGTGATAGATACAAACTCAGTACATGAGTAGCAAATAGATCAATGCGTGGACAGTCAGGATACAAACTCTGTACATGAGTAGCGAATAGGTCAATGTGTGGACAGTCAGGATACAAATTCTGTACATGAGTAGCAAATAGATCAATGAGTCAGGATACAAAACTCTGTACATGAGTAGCAAATAGATCAATGCGTGGACAGTCAGGATACAAACTCTGTACATGAGTAGCGAATAGGTCAATGCGTGGACAGTCAGGATACAAACTCTGTACATGAGTAGCGAATAGATCATTGCGTGGACAGTCAGGATACAAACTCTGTACATGAGTAGTAACAAGGTCAATGCGTGGACAGTTAGGATACAAATTCTGTACACGAGTAGCAGAGAGTGCAATGCATGGAAAAGTGATAGATACAAACGCGGTACATGGAGCCAGGATACACACTAGGTACATCAGCAGCAAATAGGGCAATGCATTCACGGTAGTGCAATAATGACAGGATGAAAGCTCAGTACACGAGTACAGTGCAATGCATGGCCATAGAGAGATACAAACCTGGTACAGGAGTAGCAGATAGCGCAATACACGGACTTCAATTAGAAATCCATAAACATTTCATCCAATTTTGATTAAAACGATCTATCTCTGTTATTTAAAGCACCAAACAAACGTCAGTATTAACTACCCCTTAGTTCATTCAAAGTTTATAGAATCCCTGACTACACAAGAAGTTTATTGCTACATTAATCCAGTGGCACCCTTAAAAAGGTCATTCAGCATCATTATTATATCTTAATTGCTTTACGTATTGCGTAGTCAGATCATCACAACATTATTTATTGCAACTTGACTGTAATAAAGAATTTGTCATTGTCCACGACAGGGAGTAATGTAAGGAATATTCCAGAATGTGCAGTGAACCAGACTGAAACTATGACCGTATCCCTAACTTTTTGTCCTACGTGTTTCAATTTATTTCTATTTCCTAGAAAGGTGTAAAGTCTTTGACAAGTGCAAACAGGGCTCGTTTTCGGCCTTGGAATCAAAACATAACAGCAATTGGCAATTGGCAAGGAAGTATATGACGTAATGTTATGTGGTAATGACGTCCTTTTGAACCTGGCGAGGCGCTATCTGCACTGCTGGCCAATTGTCTATCCTCCACCTGGCCAATGTGGAGTGTTTTGGATGCGGTGCAGGTTAAGTTTTGAATTATTTAATTTATGATATACGTCAGACATTAGACTGCATAGATACACTAAGCTGTTCTAGGTTGGGAAGGTGGAGAATCAAAATTGAAACATCAAATAAATAAAGCAAATAATTAACGTCTGGAAAAAAACTACACTTATATCTTGATAGGTGATTTCAACAAACTCAGCAGTGAGGGAATCCAGACGCTAGCGAGATTTTTGGACTAATATTTTCTATTATTTAATTTGTGAACAACGTTTTTTGTAGATGCATATAATTAGATGTTGGCAGGCACATTACTATAGTAAATATTAACCCTAAAGGAAAAGGGAAATTATATTAGACATTTAAGCAAGATTACAAACATGTATGCATACATGCATACACACTTAAAGACATACAGAAATATAAAGGTAATCCGAAATTATCATTCTTGTAATCTTGTCGTCGATGTCTATCTGATTATGTAGTCTTCCAAGAGTATCTGATTTTGTAGTCTTCAAATTCTATTTACTTTTGTAGTCCTCCAAGTGTATCTGATTTTGTAGTCTTCCAAGTCTATCTGAATTTGCAGTCTTCCAAGTCTATCTGATTTTGTAGTCTTCCAAGTGTATTTGATTTTGTAGTTTTCCAAGTCTATCTGATTTTGCAGTCTTCCAAGTCTATCTGATTTTGTAGTCTTCCAAGTGTATTTGATTTTGTAGTCTTCCAAGTCTATCTGATTTTGTAATCTTCCAAGTCAATTTTATTCAAAATTTGACGACCACTCTCTTTTTCACACGTCGATAATAATGTACTTGACGACCACAGTTCTTTCGTACAGCGATAACAAAATATTGGACGACCATTCTTCTTTTCGTACATCGAAAACAATGCACTTTACAACCACCCTTCTTTTACTGCATCGATAAAAACGTAATTGACGATCACCTTTCTTTTCTTACTTAGTGCCTATATACTATTTCATGTAATTATTTCACTATTACTTAAATGTGAAACATTTTTAGTCTGCAACAGAGGTGGTGAATACTTAATTGAAACAGTTTTAAGGTGGAGGCTGAGGTGGTAAATACTTAATTGAAACAGCTTTAAGGTGGAGGCTGAGGTGGTTAATACTTCAGTTGAAACATCTTTAGGGTAGAGGATGAAGTGGTTATTACCTTAATTGAAATAGCCGTAGGTATAGCCAGTCAAAGTGTTCAATACTTCCATTAAAACGTCTCTTTGGTGGCAAGTCAAAGTATTCAATACCTCCACTGAAACATCTTTTCGGTGGCAGTCGAGGTTATGAATACTTCAACCGAAACATCGATTGGTGACAGTCAAGGTGGTTAATACTTCGACTGAAATATATTCAGTATCTTGAGTCATGTGAAAGACCTCAAAGCACGACAGATCGCAAAGTTTTCAAAGCACGATAGATCGCAAAGTTTTCAAAGCATGATAGATCGCAAAGTTTTCAAAGCACGACAGATCGCAAAGTTTACAAAGCACGACAGATGGCAAAGTATCTATAGTAAAGCAACTTGACGACCACCTTTTCATAGCTGTGTTAGTGTTGGCGTGTCTACTTTGTTTTATTGCTTAAACGGATACTGTCAACATTCCAAATCAACTTACGCGCCTCACATGATATAAGCAATTATTTTCATTACTTTTTCCATGAATTTCACTATTTCACTATCTTTTGTAATTAATTCTTTTGTCTTTCTCTACGAATTTCACTTTCTTTTGCAAAATTTTTTTTTGGTCTTTCTCAACGAATTTCATCATTTTTGCAATTATTTTTTTTTTCTCAACGAATTTGCAATTAATATTTTCTTTCTCAGCGAATTTTACTATCTTTTGCAATAATTTTTTGTCTTTCTCAACGAATTTCACTATCTTTTGCCATTCATTTTTTATCTTTGCAATGAATTGTACCATCTTTTTGCAATGAATTATATTTACTTTTGCAATGAATTTCATTATCTTTTTTATGCAAGAGTTTTGCGAAAATAAGAAAATATCTAATTTAGAAGAACCTAACAAATGTTAATACATACAAATTTAATGACTTGCTAAAAAATACAAATGTTAAAGTATTTATTCGATTAAGTCAAATCATAAAACTATAATTCGAATCATTTTGTTCCTCTGTTATGTTTATTATCATTTTTATTCTCATTCTGTTATGTATATCCAAAATATGAATTAGAAGGGACCTATTTCTACCATTCCCTTTTCTATCTTTTCTGTCCGCTATTCCGCCACCATTAATACGTGTGAAGCACTTAGTATGTCGAATGTTAGTCCCGACTTGCTAATAGAGTTCTCTTCTGCTGTTGTGCAGTCTGGCACTATCCAATGTAAACGTATGTCAGACTGGTTATTATTTATCTTTTTCATACCCAGTGAGACATGAAATAAGTCCCTGACGCTTTTCATAGCCACTGCTGGTTGAAGTAAGTCCTAGATGCTTTATCCTGAAAAGTGACAACATTTGGTTTTTTCAGATTGACTTTGTGTAACTTAGTTTGATAAATGAATTTGTATCACATTTTTCTGTAGACTTCATATATAAATATGAAATGTTCGTGTAGACAATGGTATGTCCTATGGAAGGAACAAAATGAATGAAAAATATTTGTGTATCATCGTGAAATAGCAACTTCAGACTTGATGCTCCTTTCAAGCGGACATTTTATTTTCATTTCATAGACTATAATTTAATAAAAGAAAATATATATAACTCGATCAACTTTACTGCGTTCTTTCCTTGATGTACTAGTAGAGCGTTCTTTCCTTGATGCACTAGTAGAATGTTCACCAGAGAATTCCATTCCACAAATACTTTAATCTTTCTCAAAACGAAGATACAGTGATTTTCTATTTTCAAATGTTTGTTTACAAATTAAAGTACTTGAGGTTTCTGATCATTTATGCACTCTCAACATAAAGCATATCGAATCACTGTTCCTTTTGTGTTATAAACTTAATTTTAAGGTTGTTGCTTTTAATTCTTCTCAAATAGCAATACAAAAGGTACAATGAAGCAATTGTCTTCGATAGCATTGATACGGACTAAACCCAAAACCGCAGCATTCCGATCCGGAAAAAATGCTAGTATTACGTCTCCAGATTAAAGATTTTTTCAGATGCGTCTCTTCTCATTCGTATTAGGATTGGGGTATCCTTTACTGCATTCGGTGAATAACCACACTTTTCGTGTTTTGATACATTATTATTACTATCTGAATGCTGTAAAGCGATTGAACTTGGTCAAAACCTACAGAATTTATTATTGTGGACGATTAAGAGATACGGAAATAAATTCATTCACAGGCGGTGTGTAGCCGCTTAAACAATGCAGCGACGCCAAGTATGTCTGCCTAAATCGCGTGCATTTTTTAATGCTTAGCAATCGCTGCCGACATTTCTGAATCTTTTGACACATTATCGTTTTAGAAATAAAGTGGATATTGATAAGTTAGTGAACATGCAAGTCTGTTTGCCCTGTTGTAAAACTCAAAACCGAGACTCAGTACGAATCAAGTTGATGGACATCTTTTCCAATTTCAACAACAGATCAAGTTTCCACTGTGAACCGAGGAAGCACAACACCTCTTCCTTCAAACAATACCAGAAAAGTATCTTAACTACTTGCTCAGATTTCATTTGGCTACAATACGACTTTCAACCTTATAAAATTTAAATTCTATTGGACTACAGTACCACGTTTAATCTTATAAACTTCAAATTCCATTGGACTACAGTTTCATGTTTAGTCTTATAAAATTCAAATTCTATTGGACTATAGTACCACGTTTAATCTTATAAACTTCAAATTCCGTTGGACTACAGTACCATGTTTAGTCTTATAAACTTCAAATTCCGTTGGACTACAGTACCATGTTTAGTCTTATAAACTTCAAATTCAGTTGGACTACAGTACCATGTTTAGTCTTATAAACTTCAAATATTATAAATGATAAAGAGTAGAAAAACCATCCCAGTCTAGACTGGAAGGGAATGCTACATGTATCGCAGGCTAAACACATTTGTTTATTTTGTTGCTATGCGGTCTTGTGATGAAATGGCATTTTTGTACTTCTCTGTAAATGTGTCTATATTTGAACAAAAGTAATTTGTTCCTTTCATTACACTAAGAAAGCTTTTTCATATAAATTTTTTTCAAAAAATGATATGTAGTACTTTGATGTACATATAATAGATAATTATAATTCAGTAAATTTATTTCAAATAAAATAAAATGGCACGGTCTTAAAGAATTTACACCCACACCCACCCACCCACCCCACCCCATACACATCTTTAAAACAATAACTCACAGATTCTTCTATCCGATAACACCTCATATAGTGTTGTTATTCAGACTGTAAATACTATTGCGTTGTTATCCGACTACACATATCATTGCTTTAGTATCCCGACTACAGATATTATTGCGTTGTTATCACTGCACATACTATTGCTTTGTTATCCCGACTACATATACCGATGCGTTAATTATTGTTTTGTTTTGTTTGTTTTTGGGGTATTGTTTGTTTATGGGTTTTTTTTTTGTTTTTGTAAGACAATTATAGGCGATCAGGGACAGACACCAAAGAATAACTTTAAAGATACATAAATATTGATGGATGGATGGATGGATGGATGGATGGATGGATGGATGGATGGATGGATGGATGGATGGATGGATGGATGGATGGATGGATAGATAGATAGATAGATAGATAGATAGATAGATAGATAGATAGATAGATAGATAGATAGATAGATAGATAGATAGATAGATAGATAGATAGATAGATAGATAGATAGATAGATAGATAGATAGATAGAAAGATAGGTAATTAGATAGATAGATAGATAGATAGATAGATAGATAGATAGATAGATAGATAGATAGATAGATAGATAGATAGATAGATAGATAGATAGATAGATAGATAGATAGATAGATAGAAAGATAGGTAATTAGATAGATAGATAGATAGATAGATAGATAGATAGATAGATAGATAGATAGATAGATAGATAGATAGATAGATAGATAGATAGATAGATAGATAGATAGATAGAACTTAGTTGATAAACTGACCAATAATAAGTCTAGCAGTTGTTTGAACTTGATCCGTGATTAAATTACAAATATGTGGAGAAAACAAAGACGTTAATAGTGTAGATGATAGTGTAGATGATGATTCGGGCATTTCTTTCAATTATGTTTTTGCTTAATTCTACGACTTGAAAAATAAACAATAGGTATTTAAGACAAATTAAAAAGAAGTGAACAGTTAGAGAAATGATTATGTACTTTTAAATCTACGCAAGACGTTTCCTGATCATGGCGACTATGCCCTGGTTCGAGTTGAGAAAACACGATTTAGTGACCTGGACTAATTGTTATGCCAACCGCCATAGTGGTAGGGTCAAGGAATTCTACTCTAGTCCATTTGTACGTACGGACATGCATTTGTCTCTCATATATAAATAGATATATATGCATATTTGACCAGTTTCCAACACTATTTTGAAGAAAAACTTATAAATGACTTTTTACTTAGCTATTGTCTTTAGTCGGACTGATGATTATACACAGTTGATCATATTGCATTCATTACTGATGTAGGACTGTGTATTCATTACTGATGTAAGACTGTGTGTTCATTACTGATGTAGGACTGTGTATTCATTACTGATGTAAGACTGTGTATTCATTACTGATGTAGGACTGTGTATTCATTACTGATGTAAGACTGTGTATTCATTACTGATGTAGGACTGTGTATTCATTACTAATGTAAGACTGTGTTCATTACTGATGTAGGACTGTTTGTTCATTACTGATGTAGGACTGTGTATTCATTACTGATGTATGACTGTCTTCATTACTGATGTAAGACTGTGTTCATTACTGATGTAAGACTGTGTATTCATTACTGATGTAAGACTGTGTATTCATTACTGATGTATGACTGTATTCATTACTGATGTAAGACTGTGTGTTCATTACTGATGTAAGACTGTGTATTCATTACTGATGTAAGACTGTGTGTTCATTACTGATGTAAGACTGTGTATTCATTACTGATGTAGGACTGTGTATTCATTACTGATGTAGGACTGTGTATTCATTACTGATGTAAGACTGTGTGTTCATTACTGATGTAGGACTGTGTATTCATTACTGATGTAAGACTGTGTTCATTACTGATGTAAGACTGTGTATTCATTACTGATGTAAGACTGTGTATTCATTACTGATGTATGACTGTATTCATTACTGATGTAAGACTGTGTGTTCATTACTGATGTAAGACTGTGTATTCATTACTGATGTAAGACTGTGTGTTCATTACTGATGTAAGACTGTGTATTCATTACTGATGTAGGACTGTGTATTCATTACTGATGTAGGACTGTGTATTCATTACTGATGTAAGACTGTGTGTTCATTACTGATGTAGGACTGTGTATTCATTACTGATGTAGGACTGTGTATTCATTACTGATGTAAAACTGTGTGTTCATTACTGATGTAGGACTGTGTATTCATTACTGATGTAGGACTGTGTATTCATTACTGATGTAAGACTGTGTATTCATTACTGATGTAAGACTGTTTGTTCATTACTGATGTAGGACTGTGTATTCATTACTGATGTAGGACTGTGTATTCATTACTGATGTAGGACTGTGTATTCATTACTGATGTAAGATTGTGTATTCATTACTGATGTAGGACTGTGTATTCATTACTGATGTAGGACTGTGTATTCATTACTGATGTAGGACTGTGTATTCATTACTGATGTAAGACTGTGTATTCATTACTGATGAAGATGGTTCCAGACACAATTTCATCGAGGAACATGAGGTGGATGTTTGGATTATATGCAATCAGGAGAGGTGTCTTGATCAATGCATATTTAATCTAAATGAGTTTGCAAATTAAAATATTTTAATTAGTAAAACGTATTGGCTGATGCGGTATGAGTCGATAAATATTCCTCCTCCCCCATGGATGCTTGAATCATTTACATAAATTGTAATTTTAATAGACTTGGAAATTTCATATAAGATACGTTTTTTGTAATATAGACACGTTCATGATTATCTTGAGAAATCATGTCACACATTAACTAACATGTCTGGAATTAAAAAAGCTGCTGTATTATCCAACAAGTCGTTTTTACACAAGCAGCCTTTTCAAACTGTCCTTCTCCATCTCACAGAAGTATGAAATGTTGTGATGCTAATTTTCATATTACTATAACTATCTCCATTATTGAAACAAAATGTTCTTGTGTAAGTAGGCGATATAATGCTCTCTCTCTCTCTCTCTCTCTCTCTCTCTCTCTCTCTCTCTCTCTCTCTCTCTCTCTCTCTCTCTCTCTCTCTCTCTCTCTCTCTCTCCATGTGGCAGTACGTGAATGGCTTAATGTTCATGTTAATGGCGTAGCGGACCAAGTGTTTCTAGTGCTCTACTTTCTTCAGTAAAGCCATCTGTCATGTTTAAATAATAAATGTGTATTACATTGATTTAATCATGTGAAGGAAAAGAGAAACTAAACAAAGAAAACAATCAATGTATTAATATGCAAAGGTAACTGTAAACAGCCACAAAGGGCATATAACTACATTTTGTAGCGGACACAATCGGGTATGTAAGGAGTTCATTCACTCGGTTAATACACCTGCCTGTAGTAAATCTTAATTCAGTTTAAAGGGCAAATATATCTATTTGTATGTGATAAAAATAAAATCTATATTTGTTCGCAGTACCAATGACATTATATATATATATGTGTGTGTGTGTGTGTGTATGTATGTATGTATGTATGTATGTATGTATGTATGTATGTATGTATGTATGTATGTATGTATGTATGTATGTATGTATGTATGTATGTATGTATGTACATACATACATACATACATACATACATACATACATACATACATACATACATACATACATACATACATACATACATACATACATACATACATACATACATACATACACACAAACGTCAGGAACAACTCTGTGTATTTATATGTGATATAAATAATATACACATACAATTACATAGAGTTGTTCCTGACGTTTAAATGTTTCATGTCTGTTCCAGTTTAAGTATCTTTACACACCAGACACTGGCACACTTGAACTCTGCCATCTTTTAAGATGTTGTACTTTGATCAGGTTCAATGTCATTTCAAAATTAGGTTAATTGGTAAACGAATCGTATTACCGCGCATCCTAGTTATGTTAGAGAACTATGCTGTACAGATATGGCCAAGTCTACACCAATGATCTTCACTAAAAACGCAATGAAATCCAGAAATCTACAGACTTACACCAGATGGGCTCCTACGGTATAGTCCGATGCCAAATAACGCACGTGTTTTCACTTCTAAAATTAATTTGCGACAGAAAACCTTTTAAGGAAGTTAAAGGGCTCCTCCCATTGCTGGCAGCACGAGAAAACAGATCCGGACATTGCTACCGTATATAACCAGCTGTAAAGTTATATTATTTTTACTATGCAAAGACATTTTCATTGCCTGCATCATTATTTTTGAATTTTGCAATAATTGTACAATCATATCTTGAAACCAAGCTAACCACAGATGAACATAATTGTATGGTTCCCATAATTTTATTGCAGGAACTTTGATCAGATAATTTATAGCAATTACATTTGTTCACCTTGACGTACTTTGCTTCTTCTTAACGTCAAAGTCTGAAATCAAATTAGCGTGGGAAGGGACCAGGTGTTGTTAGGGAGAGGAGCACGTATTAGGATGTGCATGTAGCAAGGGAAGCAACAAATTTTATGTTTATTCAATCAATATTTGACCAGATCTGCATACAGACGGAAATCCTTAGGTGGTAAAACGGTGTAATTTGAATGGCGGAAGTTACTGCGACAAAGCAAATTATGTCCTTGTCTAGTAAAGTGGAGTATTCCTAATTAATCAGACTCATTATATTGGGCCCAACTAATATTTATATCAAATGATTTTCTTGATCACAGCATACACAATCAACTGGCTAATCAGTTCGATTTTCTAAATTTTAGATTACATAAGGCCAGTGATGTAGAGATTGCAAGTGAGTACACGTAAATCTGTATATCCTTTTGTGTCTGTCTGAGAAACTGTATGTATGTATGTATGTATGTATGTATGTATGTATGTATGTATGTATGTATGTATGTATGTATGTATGTATGTATGTATGTATGTATGTATGTATGTATGTATGTATGTATGTAGGCTTATCGTATGTACTATCTTACTGCCAAAGTGTTCATTTAAGTTTAAAAAAGGCAACAATAGATAGATGTGATGTGATGTGTGTGTGTGTGTTTTTGAGAGAGAGAATGTATATTTATATCTGCTCTGTTCTGAGAGTGAGATATTTCAGAATTTTATGAGTCACAATGTGACACAAATATCATAATTAAATGTTTAAAATAAAACAATAAACAAGCATAAAACGTGTGCAATACAGTTTTAAACACAATGAATTAAAGCAAGTGCGTTAACGACTATCAATCTGTGACGAGGGGTCATGGCTGTAGATGAAGATCAAAGTGTGTCTCACACTGCTTGTCACATACCGACGTTACATTGCGTCTCATTCTTTGCGAATAATTGAAAAGCTGCTGACTGGCTATCCATTGCAAATGACATATATGCTAATTTGGTGTCACCCCAAACAATATCCTCTGTAGGAAAAGCAATATATAAAGCAGAATATATTTCTAAATAAATAATGTAGGACTGGTCTTCGCGTAACTTGTGGTCTTCTAACTACGTAGCACTGACAAGAAACGACGGAACTGTGCTTTCATTAAAACATTTAAGCTTAATTCATCTATTAGGAAGAGTTAAAATAAGAAACATATTATCCTATTTATTACAAACTGAAACAGTATCTAATATCATTAACATGAAACCGTATCTAATAGCATTAACATGAAGCCGTATCTAATATTATTAACATGAAACCGTATCTAATATCATTAACATGAAACAGTATCTAATAGCATTAACATGAAACCGTATCTAATAGCATTAACATGAAACAGTATCTAGTAGCATTAACATGAAACCGTATCTAATATTATTAACATGAAACCGTATCTAATAGCAATAACATGAAACCGGATCTAATAGCATTAACATGAATCCGTATCTAATAGCATTAACATGAAACCGTATCTAATAGCATTAACATGAATCCGTATCTAATAGCATTAACATGAAACCGTATCTAATATCATTAACATGAAACCGTACCTAATATCATTAACATGAAACCGTATCTAATATTATTAACATGAAACCGTATCTAATAGCATAAACATGAAACCGTATCTAATAGCATTAACATGAAAGTCTCAAAAATAACACCAGACATATATTAAAAAAAAAGATTACCGGTAAATCTGAACATTTTGGTTAGGGCGGTAGTCTTTTGATTTCATCTATTGAATGACAGTTATTTCAGTAATTCCTGTCCTCATCTAAGGCAACGACAGAATGATGTAGTCTCACTCTGCACCATCGCCGCAAGTAAGCACCTCTACTATCCTGCACTCCAGTGTTGGATATTATCCCAACGCCTACCAACTCGGTGGTATGTATGGGACGAGCTATTTGGTTGGGGTGGGTGGGTACTCCCAATATTTTATTTAAACTATTATAGAAGTCCAACCCAGGCTCTAATTTCTTGGAAGTTAAATTTAGTGAAAGATAGACATAAAGCTCTGAGCCCCAAGTCAGCAATGCAAACAGTTAGATGGTTAAATATACAAATGAGTAACAATTTAATAACAGTTCGATAATCAAATGGCTCAAATTTCGAATTACACTCCTACCGTACGACGTTTTCATAAGCGCATTGCACCATTGATTAACAGTGTGAGATTGATTTCCACCTTACCTTGTATTTCTACTCATCTGTTGTATCCTTTATCTCTTGTCTCTCCCACTTCCTTCTACCCTTCATCCCTGACCTCTCTCCAAATTATTTCTCCTCCTCCTCCTCAACTTTCTCTAGC
>JAEAOA010001816.1:230000-522500 GCA_016746295.1 Potamilus streckersoni
TGTCGTCATTGTTGTTGTATGGTTTAACGCCATTTTTCAGCACAAGATAGGCTATACATGGCGGTCAGTATTAATGGTGGAGGAAGAACCCTGGAAAACCCAGGGAAGAAATACCGACTCACGTATAGCGACTGGCAAGCCTTCTCACTTACGTTAGCCGAGTCTGGACTCAAACTCACGCAAACAGCGGTGAGATGATAGTGATCCGTAACGGACAGCGCTTTAGACCACTCGGCCACTTGAAGCCCCTGTACGCACTGTAAAACACTGGATCGATCACTCAATAGGGATATTATATTTTGTACAATGTTACATGAAAATATCAATTTTTAGATTAGAATTAGGAATGAAGATATGAAAGCTTAAGATCTTTTCACCCTCAGTCAGCGTGAGAAGAGTAAGAAAACGTTTGTACGAACAGCAACAAAATGAGCCGAGAGTGCATCTTTGAAAGACTGCGTCTTTTTTTCAGATTTACTTTGGCATCATGTTTACCAGCTTCGCTAACCAAGGTTTTGATATGTTAATCCTATTTACACCTTGGCGGATCGATCAGATATGTGATGTGCTTCGGCTCTCTGAATTTCATTAGCTGTGGTGGCAAGCCACCGCATCCAATTAAAATAGCGTTGTTCAAATTTAAAATTGTTAATACATAATAGAAACAAGAGGTGGATATAGCTGGAACGGACTCATAAATAAACAATTTTCCACTGTCGGTCCGTGTATACAAAATATCTTCACTCAAATACATCGTTAATGTCTTATCTCTGTTACTTAGTCATACCTTTGATATTAAACGTACATAGTATCCGTTTGAAGTCGATTGCCTCTAACATTTTCGGCTGATGTACTCGCTACTGGTTAGTTGACAATTCATGTTAAGGGAAGCATCTCCTGAAATCCAATAAATATCGCTGGGACAAAGCATTGAAATATCTGATCGATCCGCCAAGGTGTAGATGGGGGTTAAAAATCGGACCTTGGGCTAGCGAAACTGTATGTTTACCTAAACAAGAAATAGTTGAACTGAATCTGTTGTTTCTTTTTGTGGTAATTTGGTGCAAGAAGCTGGCGCTATTGTCTAAACGAAGACACAAAGAAAGGATATTTATATTATCCACCTCTGAAGTGCCACAATATAACACGTGGATGTATCGAGGAAAAAATGTCTTTTTTGTTGAACCGATCGAAGAGCGGCTATTCTGAGTTCAATGCGACATTAACTTGATTTTATTAGTTTGCTCAGCAATAATATTTCTATAATACACATATGCCGTACCAATCACCTTGACGCGCACATATACTAAATGAAAGTAGCGTTGCTGTTAATTTGACAGATTTTCTTTTAAAAAGTCTGCCAGGGCAAATTGTTAAGACATTAGCTAGAGACCAACATATTGGGGGGGGGATATTTTATTGAATCGTTTTCGATCGTAGAACTTTTTTTCTGCTCACATCAGCGCATCTCATCGCTCTAATCAAACTCATTGTCTGTTTATCAGAAGGAAATGATTTAATGTTTTATTTCATGATTAAATTAGCGTTCAGGCGAGAACAAACGCGTAATTATAGAGTCCGTACAGCAATAAGTCGATCAATATTCAGATCAAAGATCAAGGTATGTTGGAGTCTATATTTGTTCCTAAGGTTCCCTTGTTACAGACAAAACATATTAGGATTTCACACACCGATAATACCAGTAAGGCAGACCAAGGTCCCAAATTATTATTTGTTTTCTAACTCAATGCTTAGCTAGACAATAGAGAGCTTATATCAAACAACATTTGGTGTTTGCCAACGTATAATTTCTCTAATCCGAATATCATTCGGTATTCGTGTTGGTATTGAAGCGTGATTCAAAATGTTTACTCCTAATTGTCCAAAAGTTTTTGCTGTAAATTGTTCGCAGTTTAATCTCTAGACAGTTAATGTTATTTCTCATCCAGACTGTAATTTATCTTGATATGGAAATTTTATGGTCTATGTATCAAAGGCTTAGTTTCGAAAGACAGGAGAATTTAACTTTTATCGCATAGATAATTATAAATAGTGGCCTTGTTTTCGTCATCCTCTAGGTTGCACACAGAATTACCCAAACTTACAGCCAGTCAATAAGAATTTATTTCTAGGTCATCTAGATAAAGTCATTTAAAGACTCCTATCATGATATGTACTTTAACAAAATCTTACGTTACTTAAAGGAAAAGAAAAGAGTGGAAAAAAGAATAAACAAGTCTCATCGAGAAACAAATCTTAAACTTTCAGACAGACTGTATCGTTTGATAAGAAAAAAGTAATGAATTAATTCATTATGAATATAGATTCATTATGAGGTTGTGAGAGATATGAATTAGATTCATAGCATTTTTGTATTTTTTCATAATTATATATATATATATATATATATATATATATATATATATATATATATATATATATATGTGTGTGAGTCTCTGCGTCCACTATCATCAGAAAGAAACTTGTTGACTATTGTACAAATCTACATAACTTTGATCATTAATTCTGCTTGGATAACTACAAAATCTATTAATGAATTTCAGTCTGGAATCATACGAGTCCTTTTATGCACAACTAACCCAAAGTTGCCAATAGGAAAAAGATATAAGCTTTCGATCATGGTATGTGTATGGTTCTGACCCAGTGACCAGCACATGAACATTTCGTTCTTCTTTTCCACTGACATTTTTATATTAAAAAAAATATTAGTGCTGGTAGAAAGAATAACAATTTATTTATAACTGAATTGCGAATTCAGCGGAATTTCGTTCAAATCCTCTTATAATGTTTAACATAATAGTTTTGTTATATCTGCGCTATGTTCACAAACCTCTTGGGTAGCTCATGAACATCTGCCAGATGGGCTCCTCTGTTCCAGATCGGAGAGATGCTTACATATTATACTTATGAGAGATGCTTACATTTATGTTAATGAGAGATGTTTATATGTTATGCTTTTCTTGTTTATATAAACAGTATTGTGTATTTTTAATTTCGATCTTAAAACTTGAGGATCACCATGATAAGTCGTAATTTGACAAAGTCCACGAAGTACGGACTCTTTTCTCTGGGAATGGTTTTATTTATGACGTGGGAATTATCCTCTTCAGTTATCTAACAGGGATTGTTTTTAAGGCCAATGCGATACCATATCAAAGACGTCATGAGTTGGACCTGTAGATAAATGCATCGACTGTTTGCCGGTACTGGTTTCACACAGACTAGAATCCGCTTCTGTTGGAACAACTGCGTACAAACTGAGATCTACCTCGACAACATGAAAGCAAACAAACTAATGTTTGAAAGAAGAGTGGCTACAGTTTAAAATCAATGCAAAAATGATACTCGTGGCGAAATAACATAAAGGATGGACTACTGTAGTAAAAAACATAACCTAACAAAAATGTATACTCTTGTATGCACCTAAACAAGAGAATTATACAAAATAAACGGGGCAATCCAAACACAAACAACAGTCGAGACTCAGCCCGTCTGAAGACCATAGCTATATTGTATTATCATAAAAAACACTCTGCCAAAGCTGTGGATTGTGGGCGGTGTCTTATACTTAAGAGTTTTTGATGGTAATAATCCAGACCTTACGAGAACTGCGTTTGAAAACTATCAGACTTATATAAGTTCAAATGATGAAGAATCGATTGATGGAAAACATCAAATAGGAAAGATGGATTCGTGCTGTGCTCAGGTTCGTACATGGAAAGAAGACGAA
The DNA here is from genome assembly GCA_016746295.1 of Potamilus streckersoni. Taxonomy (NCBI): domain Eukaryota; kingdom Metazoa; phylum Mollusca; class Bivalvia; order Unionida; family Unionidae; genus Potamilus; species Potamilus streckersoni. The sequence continues at coordinate 233,752 of JAEAOA010001816.1, forward strand.
GACATTATTGCAGGTAAATGGGAGGACGGTTGAAAACCATTTGACACTGAGACAGAAATTATAGAAATTTCACTAAAGACCTCTGGGGCCCCGAGTGGCCGAGTGGTCTAAAGCGTTGTCAGTTACAGATCACTGCCATCTCACCTCTGTCTGCGTGGGTTCGAGTCTAGGATTCGGCGAATGTGGATATGTGAGAAAGCTTGCCAGTAGCTTCTCGTGGGTCGGTGGTTCTTTCCGGTGATTTTTTCGGTTTCTTCCTCCACCATTAATACTGGCCGCCATGAATAACCTATCGTGTGCTGAAAAATGGCGTTAAGCCCAACAACAAACAAACTACAAACTAAAGATCTACATCGGGTATATTATTATTCTAAAGACCTTACAAGAGGAATATTAGCACCATAAAGTCCCTATATGGGATATATTTGCACCATAAAGGCCCTACATGGGATATATTAGCACCATAAAGGCCCTATATAATATATATTAGCACCATAAAGACCCTATATGGGATATATTAGCACCTTGAAGGTCCTATATAGGATATATATAGCATCAAAAAGGCCCTATATAGGATATATTAGCACCCTAAAAACCCTACATTGGATATATTAGCACCCTAAACACCCTATAGGGGATATATTAGCACCCTCAAGGCCCTATATAGGATATATTATCACCCTAAAGGCCCTATATAGGATATATGAGCACCCTAAAGGCTCTATATGGTATATATTAGCACCCTAAATGCCTATACTGGGTACATCAGCACCCTAAAAGCCCTATATGTGATATATTAGCACCATAAAGGCTTATATGGGGTATATTAGCACCCTAAAGACTCTATTTGGGATATATTAGCACCATAAAAGCCCTATATGGGATATATTAGCCCCATAAAGGCCCTACATGGGATATAGGCACCATAAAGGTCCTATATGGGATATATTAGCGCCCTAATGACCTATACTGGGTATATTAGCACCATAAAAGCCCTATATGTGATATATCAGCACCATAAATGCCTGTATGGGGTATATTAGCACCCTAAAGACCCTATGTGGGATATATTAGCACCTAAAGACCCTATATGGGATATATTAACACCCTAAAGGCCCTATACAGGACATGTTAGCACCCTTGAGGCCTAAACGGGTATATTAACACCCTAAAGACCCTATATAGGATATATTAGCAACATAAAGACCCTATATAGGATATATTAGCACCCTAAAGGCCCTATATAGGATATATTGCCACTCTAAGGCCCTATATAGGATATATTACCACCTAAAGGCCCTATATAGGATATATTAGCACCATAAAGGCCCTATATAGGATATATTACCACCCTAAAGGCCCTATGTAGGATATATTACCACCCTAAAGGGCCAATATAAGATATATTAGCACGCTAAAGGCCCTATATAGGATTTATTAGCACCCTAACAGCCCTATGTAGGATATATCAGCACCCTAAAAGCCCTATATGGGATATATTAGCACCATAAAGACTCTGCATTGGGTATATTAGCATCATAAAGGCCCTATATGGGATATATTAACACTTTAAATGCCCTATATAGGATATATTATCACCCTAAAGGGGTTATATAGGATATATTAGCACCCTAAAAAGGCCTATATGGGGTATATTAGCACCACAAAAGCCCTATATGTGATATATTAGCACTATAAAGGCCTATATGGGGTATATTAGCACCCTAAGGGCTCTATTTGGGATATATTAGCACCATAAAGTTCCTCTATGGGGAATATTAGCACGTTGAAGACCCTACATTGGTATGGTAGCACGCTATTGACCCTACATAGGTATGTTAGCACGCTAATAACCCTAATGGGGTATATTAGCACCTTAAAGGCCCTATAAGGGAGATATTAGCACGCTAAAGACCCAACATGTATATTAGTACAAATTAAAAAAAGAGAAAACAAATAACTCTGTTCGGTGTGAATAGCTACAGAGACTAGTGGAATGTTGTATCATTTAAGCATTCACTATACAAATTAACCAAAGTCAGTTATTCCAGTTAGTAGAAAAGCATTTGTGTTGCTCATTAGCGTTTTAAAGAGAAAGGTGCTGGTTGACAGAGTATACATAAAGGTAAGAAAGATTAAGCCAATTTTATCTTGAAATAAGTACAATTAAAATTGCAATGAAACTCATTACCGATTTGTTTTTTGTCATGTAGATGACATAGCCTCATCGTCCCATCCATACTCTATAATCTGTTATATTTCACGTTTTCACATATGTCAGAGTCTAGCAGTCCTATACAAACTGCAGAATTATATGGCACGTTTTACAGAAGGCAGAAATATCACATAACTATCCATACTGTGTATCTACACTACAGTACCTGAGACACAGAAAGCAGAGCTTCCCAGATTTATACATACTGTACAATCTATTATGTGGAACATGTAACACAGAGGGCAGAGCCACCCAGACCTATCCATATCGTACAATCTATTCTGTGGAACATGTGACACAGAAAACAGAGCCTCCCGGACCTATCCATACTATGCAATCTATTCTGTGGAACATGTGACACAGAGGGCAGTCTCTCAGACTTATCCATCTTGTACAATCTATTTTGTGGAACATGTGACACAGAGGGCAGTCTCTCAGACCTATCCATCTTGTACAATCTATTTTGTGGAACATGTGACACAGAGGGCAGAGCTTCGCAGACCAATCCATATTGTACAATCTATTGTATGGCACGTTTGTGAATGCTACAACGAAAGCAACAAACAAAAAATGTTTCCAAGGCACCTGGAAGTGTAATAAGAAATAGACAAACCCTAATTCATTATTAAACAATTTATTGTTGTAACAGTAGAAGTCAATGTTATTTTTTTTCGTGACTATACTACCATGTAACGTAACATTCTTTGATATATTTATTATTTATTTCCATAACGATAATCCTATAATTCAATTTATCGACAATTATTGATAATATCAATAGCAATGATCAGCCAACTGGAACGAACAATTATTGATAATATCAATAGCAAAGATCAGCCAACTGGAACGAACAATGTGTCTACCATCAATTATTGATAATATCAATAGCAAATATCAGACAACTGGAATGAACAGTGTGTCTACTATGGAACTAGGAAAAAGATACAATACTACAGAAAAGGTGCCTACAATGTGATTAGCATAAGTTACTATATCCTTGAAAATATGTATGTTTACCATTCTTGCTTGTAACGCAAGTCATTATAGCTTTAATAGAAATACTGACTGGAACTCTTCCTAATTCACTATAAACAAAGATACTGACCGGAATTCTTAGTAATTTGTAATGATCAAAAAAACACTCTTCGTAATTTATTATGAACAAAGAAACTGACAGGAACTCTTCGTAATTTATTATAAACAAAGATACTGTCCGAAACTCTTAGTAATTTATTATGAACAAAGATACTGATTGGAACTCTTCTTAATTCACTATAAACAAAAAACTGATTGGAACTATTTGTAAGTCACTATAAGCAAAGCTACAAGAAATTGGAACTTTACATAAGAAATGCCGCAACTGTATAATATTTTTAAACTCCCGGACATATCTCTTTCTGAGCAGTAACTGACGCGGTGACGAGTGGAAATCTCAATGTAGCCAGTCATTTTTTGCGACTGGGGGTCTATCTGAGCAAATGTTCATTCAGCGGTGAGTGGAAATCTCAATGCACCGGTTATAGAAGGTTTTCATCTTCGACCTTAGTACCATTAAACACGTCAAGAATACAAAATGACGATTAAAGTATGGACGGGTGGATGAGCGGGCTTTCGGAACTAAGTAAATTTTTCAAGTTTATATTTCTGGGAAGAGAATTTTAGGTCAGCATTAAAGAATAATATTTTCCTTTAATGTTTAAAAGTATTATAGTAATAAATTTCATTATTGGAATCCCTTCACCAAAGTTTTCAATATTTTTTCGCAAACCATTTTACATGGAAATGTAAAGTCGTGAATTTTCTCTCTCTCTCTCTCTCTCTCTCTCTCTCTCTCTCTCTCTCTCTCTCTCTCTCTCTCTCTCTCTCTCTCTCTCTCTCTCTCTCTCTCTCTGAAAGATTTTTCAGGAAAATGCACCAATATTAGACAGTAATAATGTCAAAAATAATTACTGACAGAGGAGTGTGTAGAACGTGTTTTGTGACAATCATGTATCTTATTTATCATAAAGACAGCTAATGAGATGCGCATGTTATTATCAACTACCTCATATGATAACATAAATCTTTCGAAATCTGCGCTGAAAACAAGAAGCCTTGGATGTCATTTTCCCATTGTCTTTTTCTAGGAGGTCTTACTAACCGTGTCATAAATCACAAAGGGCATGCAGTAAGTTTTTCCCTTACTAGCATTATTGGGTTTTTAATCGCATCGTGAAAATTATATTTGCTGTAAGTTCATAGTGGTAATCTGAGTCTATTTCTATACAGTATTTAAAAAGTTCATTGAGCAAAACTTTATCTCTTTAAAACGTTCACATTGTGTTTTATTTTTCTATTTTTAAGCAACATAGTCAGTACGAAAATTAGTCTTTCTTCAGTTTGGCAGTTTCCGGTATCCTTATTTCGATATTTGTCTTCCATTTGTGCCTGTAGACGGTGTTTTCCACATTTGAATTCAGAATTCTCTCTCTCGCTCTCTCTCTCTCTCTCTCTCTCTCTCTCTCTCTCTCTCTCTCTCTCTCTCTCTCTCTCTCTCTCACACACACACACACACACAATGTTTTTCTTTGTGAAGATGATAATGTCTAATGTTTTTTCTTCATATGGAAGTCCCATCTCCGCTAACCATAGTTGTCTTGTCTAAAGTTTGGGAAGTGCTGTACACAAATTAACCAGAGCAGTAAAACCAATTCTCTCAACATCGACCCTCTGTATATCTAGCAATCGAAAACTTGTTTTTTGTTACAAGTTAAATCCTGCAGATGTAATAATTACTGCCCTCAGCAAACGAACTCAATCGACCAATGAAAAAGGTTATTGCAAAACCATTTAGGTATTCACCATGGTGACTTCACATTGGGACACCATAGGAATCCCGGTACAAATTCAGTTCCCACGCTAAATCTATCCAAACACCATGATATTAAAAATTAAATATCTTCAAATTTATGAGGGATCAAACCTATATTTATCAGTATATATGAAAACTGGAATGTCAGCTTCTGTGCAGAGGAAAGGATATGAGCCGCGGCATTTTCTGAACCGGCATGTATTTGAAACGTGTGCTGTCAATTCTGCACCAATGAGTCAAGTGCTAATTTTAGTAATGAGTGTTCCAAACTCATGACTGTTAAAGAACTGAAACTCCATCAATAAAACAATGTCTGTATTTTTTTTTCACGTAAAACTAGGATAAGTTTTCAAAAGATTATTTTTCCTAAAACATAACTTATTTTATTAACTAATCCTGGCTACCCAAACCCATATATACTATACTCTGTGTTCACCCATATCCTGGTTGGTTCCCACTTTTCCATATCATTAGTCAGGTGTGTTCTATAGATATTACAAATAATAGAGTGGCAGGTGTAATCTGAAGTTATATGTATTTGCAACATGCACAATTTTGAGAATTTGGTATACCTCTATCATACTTCAATTTACTGTGGCTAACATTTCTTTACATATTCTACTTGTGTATATTATGTACGATCAAAGCAGACAGCTAACCAAAATGGCATCTTGAAGAGCTAAAAATAATCATAGAAAAGACTGAAGTGCAATGAATGAATTACAAAATATATATTAAAAAAGTGACAAAAGGTGTGATTGGCTCAATTCTGTTTAAACAATGTATCTATGAAATCCAGAAAGAGTAAATTATCAAGCAGAGTTAGCAGCTTTTTATATACGTACATCTGAAGGCCAAGAAGTATATTATACAATCCAAATTACACTCATCAATCAAACACTAAAAACAGGGAATCAAAATTTATTGTACCAATTATTAAGATATACAAGGTCTTTTAATAGCCAGTCTAACCAATGTTTAACCAATGTGGAAGTTTAGGGAATCATTTTCTTTAAAAATGCAAAATACGAAACGATAGGAAAATCCCCTGACGTGGAAATATTTATGGAAAGAAAATCTTGCGTGTGAAAGTTTTAAATTGAAGAAACGAACATGTAATAAATATTTCTGTCTACAGAGGCCGCTACAAAAATTGCAAAATATTTTCCTTTGTACATGTATAAAGCAATCTGATTGGATCAGTTTCTTTTGGCTACATCCATCAGGCTAGTTATATATGCAAATAGTCGACGTGGAACGAAGTGAATAGAGGATGCTTGACTGATAAAGATGATTGGTCCCTTGCTGGATTCATTTCATACGTGACACTGATATAGCAAAATACATATAGTTATAAAACTGTTCAAAATTAAAATATTGAGTCATCTCTCGCAACAAACAGCTTTACTACGAAATATCATGAAAGTGAATAATTCCCTAATGTGACATAAAAGGACAAGTGCGTTTTATACCGTATATCTCAAGACATGAAACTGCACATGCTTTATGCAGCATACACCAGACATGAAATAACGCATGCATTTATACAGTATACCTCAGACATGAAATAATACATGTATTTATTTCGTATACCTCAGACATAAAAAAAATCACATGCATTTATACAGTATACCTCAGACATAAGATAATACACGTATTTATACAGCACACCTCAGACATGAAAGAATAAGTACATTTATAAGGTATACAAAGACATGAAAGGACACATGCATTTATATGGAATATGTCGTAAGGATGATTTTGTTGAATAGACCAACTCTTATGACCCAAAATATCGTTCACTGCTGTGCTTATTCATGTGTTCGCATGCTTCATTGAAATATATTTTGCTATAAATATATATCATAATTTCATTTAATTCAAAGTTTTAACAGTACAAAACTAGTTTCTATTTTTGCGAGGGGTTAAAGACTTCTAAAATTTGCATGGTTAACTTTATATAATATGTCCAGTCATGAATGCGTAGTCGAAATGGTACTAAGACTAATCACGGCACGAAGAATTTTTTTTATAGAATGACACTAGAACAGTTCATGGAAAACTGGATCCTTGTTTGAATTTTAAAAAAAATGGCACAAAAATAATTCCTAGAAATATGGTGCTTGTTTGAAAATCAAATAAAAGCACTAAAAAAAATTCGGCATGATGGAGACTGGTTGGAATTTTAAAATGGATATACAACAGTTCCTGGAAATATGACTTTATTGGAATTTTTAAAAAATGAATGCCAGTCTCTTCGGCAGCGACGAAACACGAGTCTGGTGTAAATTCAAACATCAAAAGCGCGTGAAACAAATAATATTTCTTCTTTAGGAACTTTTTACTTTTCATTGCATTCGTTGAAAATTTTCTCGCTTACGTGCATTTTCAATCTTCCAGTCTTTTGTGTATCATTTCTGTGCATGTGTTGCAATCGTCTACCTTCATGTATATGTGTTACAATCGTCCCTATTTTGTATTTGTTGGAAATTTTCTCCTTTTGTTTATTTGTTAGTCCTCTCCCTTTTGTGAATTTCTTACAATCTTTACCACCTTTTGTGTATTTGTTCCAATCTTGACCCCTTTTTAGCATTTGTTGCAACCCTCCCTCTTTTTAGCATTTGTTGCAACCTCCTCCCATTTGTGTATTTGTCACAATCGTTCCCCTCTTGTGTATTAGCTGCACTTCCCCCTTTTGTGTATTGTTATAATTCTCCCACCCACCCTTTTGTGTATTTACTGTAATCTTCCCCCGTTTGTGTATTTGTTGAAATCTTTCCTCCTTTTTGTGTATTTACTGCAATATCCCCCGTTTGTGTTTTGATGAAACCCATCCCATTTTTGTGTATTCGTTGCAATCGTACCCATTTAAAACAAAAGGGGAAATTTTAAAATAGATACACAAAAAGGAACCAATGCATCAAATACACAATACTAATACTAATACACAATCCTATGACCATGTCTTCCCCTAGCAATTAGAGGCATTCGTAAATGAACTATGGCATAACCCAGACACAGTAAACTATAATACATTAATTGGACTATGTGATTATCATATGCGCCGATTTCTCGACTGAAAAGTATTCTTTTAATTACACCAATGAAATAATGGAATTCACGACTTGTCCTAACAACATTATTTGCTAACTAGCAATTCATTGTTATAACATTTCCAGATATAGTAAAATCATTCATATAATTTAAGACAGATAAATTCATACATTCTCAGTATGAAATTCCTTGTACATACAAATTATCAGATTCAAAAAAATTCTCTCAATATTCATATCAAGGTAATATTTACAACATTCTTAGAATTTGAGCACATTTGAGCAAGTTTCTCATTATTCATATCTAGGAAATATCGTATTATATTCTCAGAATCTGAGTAAATCCGAACATCTCTCTCAGAATCCATATCAAAGTGATACTGCATAAATTGCAAACGAAAACTGCAACAAGTAGTTACAAACTCTTACCAATGAACATTTTGCATGCGATTGAGACGAACCAATTGCTTTCTGAGACTCGCTTTCTTATTTAAAAACTGAATCTCTCTTTCCTTGAAGCCCCGAGTCCCTCAATGCCCAAAACCTGTCCATTGGACAATTTAACGTGAAGTACTGTTATTTCTCGCAGATTAGTACTTATTAGCTTACCACAGAAATTTGGACTTACTTAAACCTTGAGTTTCTTCAGGGAAAAAAACATTCTTCATTTAGATTAGTCATTCAGGATTAAATTTATCTTACCGCCAAAAATTAAACTCCGCCTTTATTAATAACTGTGTCTGGAAAAAAATCATTTTATAAAACCTATTGCAACTGGCACAAATCATCTCTGGATTGTCTCTACTTTGTCGTTTCCGGCTACTCGTGAGTTAGCATTGCATTTTTTTCTGTAGAATCGTTATCTCAGCGGGTGGTAATTAAAAATCAATCATGCCCCCAAACAAGGAAGGTTAAACCACCCTGACCGCTACAAGATTGACTTCTCTTATCGTTCATTAATATTGTTACAGGCCAGAATTCTTTGCTTGACCGAGCGGTATCAAAACCCTAGCGCGATTCCCACTAGAAGTCATAAGTTTACCCTACATTTCGAAAGACTTCCATACAACTTCACTTGTAAATTAGAAAGCCCGATGTGTCCCTTATATGCATAAATTTTACTCTAATCAATGCGAGACCACATTATTCACAACTTGCCAAATATCCATCAACCGCACATCTGCATATTTTCTCTTCATCAACTTTCCGTACCGTCAGCAGTTCACGCCATACAACTATCCCCTAATACAGGGAATTATTTTAACTACGCCACCTTAGGCCAGTCAATATATGGTTTCAAAGCACATCACACCAGTACAACTGCTTGACATTTGCCGCTATGGCGGCATAAATGGTATCTGCCGAGTCTCTTCTTGTTTATTCCATTGTGTAATTTAACGTTTTACTACTGTAGATATTGCCACTGCAGTCACAACGCCAAATTACACCAGTAGATTTTATTAAGGACTACATTATGACAGGGACAGTCATGCGGTTTGGTTCTGAATTCGCTACTCATTGACCATGACATCATGGAAACTCACTAAAACTATCTCTCCGTCACGTTTGCTCCTAGTAATTGGCTAATTATTTCGGGCTAAGGAATATTTCCCATTGCACCGAATTCCAATAATCAAACAAATAATCACATAAATCTAAGAAATGCTTAAACGGGGCTCTATAACCAAATGCGCATCTCCTACATTTTGTTACAATATTTTTCTTCAAAATTCGCTGTTACAGCCGCTATTTTCCCTCTTATGCGAGTTTGGTGCAATCGTCACTCCTTTAATGTTTATTTCAATCTTTCCCTTTTGTGTATTTTGTAGCTATCTTCTCCATTTTGTGTGTTTTGTGTAATTTGTTTATCTTATTTTTTTTATTAAAAATAATTTTCAGGTTTTGTTATGCAAACGCTACAGATTTTAAAATAATCGGGAATGTAGGAATCTTGATTTGTCATTATCTATGTTATCCCAGTTCTCTAGTGTTTTCCGTTTATATCATTGTGTATTCATATATCCAAGTTTTCAGGTGTTTCCATTTATGCAATTATGTATGCATATATCCCAATCCTCAGATGTTTTCCGTTTATGTCATTAGTTAACGTTATGTCCGTCATTTTTATGGTGGGTGTCAAAGTTCGTCTACTCCGTTACTAATCATCAACACATTCCTCAAGAGTTTTACCTGACTTCTCACCTGTCCATTATGTTTTATTGCAGCATTTCTTTTCAGGATTGCAATGTCACTGATTGCCAAGAAAATCATTTCAAAACAAGTCAAACTTTCTATTTATCGATCTGAAACAAGTAAAATAAGATATATGATGACACGACGTCCTTCACTACAAATTAAATGAATAACTTTTGTATTATCAACTTCACGAAGTAAAGTTACAGGTGACTGAGAAATTGAAATATTCAGCAGTGTGCTGAGACCTTGTAACAAACGAGACTTGTACATTTTGTCAAATCAATTCAGATCAAGACGCACGCAAGGACACAGGGTTATATAATACCTGGAGTTAAATTCCTACCTTGACGTTACCGTTAATGATAAATATTGAAGAAAAAAACTTTTTGAAATCGTGATAATTAAGATTAGAAATTATACCATGATTAGGTTGGATAGAGAATTATTAATTAATTTCCATTTGTTATTAGAATATTGCTTTGAGAGAATGATATATCATTTTTTCATCTTATAATTAGAGTATAACTTTGACGTGTTTGGTAGAGAATTACACCATTTCCATGTTATAGCTAGCATACGAATTTGATTTGTTTATAAGAGAATGATGTATCATTTTCCATTTTATCTCCATTTTAAAATTAGCGTATGACTTTGAATTGTTGAATAGAGAATGTTGGATAGATAATGATTTACCTGTCCAGCTGTGTCATTCCCAGACGATATTAGAAAATGGAACAGAAAGAGGTAGTTTACAGCTGAGAAAAAGAAGGTGTGGTTATATATAGACATTGTTGTGACAGAATAAAATAAATTTCGTACCGATTCGCGATGGACGGCGAAAATAAAATACAATGCAAGGGAAATAACTCAAGTACTTGGCAAGGGCGTTAGATGAGTTTAGCTTATCTGCCGTGTTTTGGCACTTGGTTATCTATTTTCATCGATCACATTTAAAAAATCATATATATGTATTAAACTTGTTGGAAATGAACTAAGAAGCTAGAGCATCAGGAATCGTCAGCAGTCACATCTGTGAAGTAAAAGAAACTCTTAGTTATTTGGCTGCTTACCAAATATTTTTTTTTAAACTTGATCGTCGTTACCTTTATTTCTTCCCAACTTGATCGTGGTCACTCTTATTTCTTCTAAACTTGACCATACTGACCTCTATTGCTTCTGAAATTGATTGTAGTTACCTCAAGAATGCATCTCTTTGGAACAAATGGCTGCCTATATGAAGTTAAAAAATTATTTAGTTGTAAGACGTGAATTTTTAATTGTATTAATATTGTGAATAATCTAAATTTCTTTTAGTGATAAATACCATTTACAAATAGTATCATAATATTTGGCACCATTGAAAAAGGTACTACTATAGATAACATTGAAAATGTCATTTCTGAATTTATTGGTAAATATTTTGCTGAACCTTCGCTGAACTTTACTTATCTTGAAAGTATTTTGGTTCTTTAAAAAATATAGCAAATCTGAACTACATTCCAAGATTAAGTAATTGAGGCAAACAAGGTACCCAAGAACGTACCTATAGATAGGAGTTTCTTCAGGATTAGAAAATTAAGAAATGCATGTAAGTTGATGATATGTTTTCAGCTTATTTTGCCGGGTTAATTATCGGTGCTGTAAGGAAATGTTTAGCCCCTACAGACAACATCTCCCCCCGCTTCTCGTTACCCAACTCCAGCGATCGTTTTTAAGCTTTTCTTATGGTTTTTGTGACAGAGACATATTAGACACATCGATGTCATTCATTAAATACTGAAATAGTTTTTCAACTACTTTTTAAAAAGACTTAAAGCTTCTGCAGACATTAGCAATTACTGTGTATCATAATAGAGGAAACAAAAGATCTAATGATCTCGGCTTTACCGAATACTGCCATCTCACTTCTGTTCGCGTGGATTCGAGTCTCGGGCTCAGCCAATGAGGGAATACAAAAAAAAGCTTTCCAGTACCTTCCTGCTGGTCGTTGGTTCTTACCGGATTTTTTCCGGGATATTCCTCCACTGGCCGCCATGTTTATTCTATAGTGTGCTGAAAATGGTGTTGAACCCGCAGCCCGCAATACAATTTAACAAAATCTAAGGAAATAAGTGCGTGTGTGTGTGTGTGTGTGTGTGTGTGTGTGTGTGTGAGAGAGAGAGAGAGAGAGAGAGAGAGAGAGAGAGAGAGAGAGAGAGAGAGAGAGAGAGAGAGAGAGAGAGAGAGAGAGAGAGAGAGAGAGAGAGATTTGAATTTTAACGTAGCTTTAAAAATGTTCAGGCATATCGCTACGATGTCTGCAGTGTTGTAGTTTACAGCTAGGTGCTCAGCATTAAGAGGTTAGTGTTAGGACTGGTCGACCTGGTGTCAGGATAATATGACTGGGTGGAACATTATACTATCTACCTGCGGTATGATTCCCCGGCGCTAGATGTCACTATAAACTGCCACATTGCATACATTGTAACGATACAACGAAAAATATTTTAAATTTAAGATAAAAATCCAAATTACACACACACACACACACACACACACACACACACACACATACACACACACATAGCCATATGATCATCGGATTATCAATGGTATTTTTGACTAAATAGTACATGGACAAAGCCAACAGCAAAATACATCTAGTCTAATTGGAAATTACAAATTATATGGATTACAAAGCTTGACATAAATTAGCCACAGAAAGCTTTAGGCTTTTAATCTGCCTTTATTGATAACTGGATGAATGACAATAAGGCGAGCTCTGCATTTTGCGAACATTTCATCATCCACTGTCTGTAAATGATAGGAACAATTTCCGAAATAACGAAAAGTTAATTTTGAGGGGAAAACTGCAAAACGACTACTGACTTGAAAATTCTGAAAGAATGTTCTCTATTGGAACAATCCCATATGTGGAGATCACAGCCGGGAGCGATGGATAATGCACGGATTTTACTTTTCATGTGGTTTGTAATATTAATGTATATATTTGAACCCGTCAATTCATAAATCAAAAAAGAAATTTGAAACTGCTTACAACTGTCAGACTAAACAAGTTAAAACTTGCATTTGCGGTACTTTTATCGAAAAGATGTAAGTTTTGGTTGACTCTGATAGATTGGACAGACTAAAGTACTATTGTACTGATGTGCACTACCAGTAAGGGCAATCCTTTTGCAACTAATTGATAGGCTATATTTGGTGGTCAGCATATTTGGTGTAAAGTGAACCTGGGAAAACTGCAGGAAGAATTAATAGTCCACGGACGCTACAAGCAGGCATTCTCACATTCCCGCGGGGTGAGAGGTGAGATGTCTGTAAATTATAAGTCGTATAGAATGATAATAAAGGTTTTAGATTTATTTTGCTGCTTTTTCAAAGCATTCTTTTAATTCCACCCACCCACTCTCCAAACTTTGCACATCATGCGCACATGCCCACTCATTGAAGATATAAAAATATAATATGTTAGGAAAACCAAAACGTAGACAACCAGATAACCATCTATTTAAAACCAAACAACACAAATGCAGTTCTCTTCGGTTTTCTTCCGACTTGCGACAACTCTCGCTATAGCCTGCATTCAGATAACGCATAAGACCAAAAACACACAAGCTCGCTATAATAAATAACGATGTACCTACCGCAAATTGTTGTACAAACATTTTCCAATTGTAGATTTCCTTCTACTATATATAGACAGCATAGTATGTCGAACCAGATTCGAACAAGTATGGAAGCGGCATGCGAACAACTACACCAATTTCGAAAACAGCAACGACTTCGGTGCAAACGACATTCTCGTGGATACCAAGGTATCACAGACGACTTGAGCAACGTATGCCAGCGTTAGTATTCCGTTAGAAACAAGCGTATCGATATAGCTGCTCTGAGTTAGCTTTTACGAATCAAATCTGTTTTCGGTCATCTCCCAAGTCGACTAAAAACGGGCAATGTCAGGCTTACAACATTGCAAGCTCTCCATAACTACTACACCAACGATAGCAGCAACAATGAAGAAAAACTCAAGCTTTATCGACGATATCGATGTATTTGGAAATCTTGGCCAAAACGACATCATCTAAACGCATGGTGAACCATTATTTATATTTGGCGAAAACGTAGTTGCGAAACTGGACGTTGGCCAGACACTAGTACGAAACACCATCGCGCTATTAAACACATCTGAAACGACCGCAGTCTATATTCCATCAAAGATCAAGTAAACCAGTTCACGCATGATCAAGGAATTAATTGTGAAAACCATTTGTGAAATTGATGCCTAAATCAACCAATAGTCTACAGCGCATGGGAACAAATCCACAACAGAGATGGAAAGAATCCAGTTGCAGCGTGCTTCGAAGTTATATGCAATAATTCTCAAATACCGATTAAGCTAAACTGAAAGAATTTGAACGATATTTGGTTGGAAGTTTTTATTTTATTGTATTGACTATACCAAAGAATTCTATGCTATGCGTTTCGATAATGATTATTCTAGTTTTCGCGGAACGCTGATTTCCGAATGCAAGGAGACGAATATCACGATAACGTCATTAGAATATTACTAGACAACACCAACCAACAGTGTTGGCAACCCCACACTTTCGTACATGTGGACTAAAGACGATATGTTGCATGATCTACAAAAAGATAGCTCGAACTTCGAAGATGGATATGTATGTGAAATCTTTGGCGAAGATGTACAAGTTTATGTGAGTTGTCCCACCATACACCTACGAAAAACGTTACTGCACCCGTACGTCCAGGAACGCGGTTGAACCAGGTCTAAGTGTCTCTGTATACTTGTAGACAAGGCATGGATCAGCACAAAAACACAACGTGAGAAATAGGCAGCAATGGCTCTGAATACATCTCGTTGGACCCAGCAGGTATATTGTATGTGATCGATTCACCAAGCTGACAATAGAATAATGTTGCAAACAAAATGCGATCGGTTTTTGTTATTACAAAGCAGCGAAACAAAGCCATCTACGTTGCAGTTTAAATGGGCACAAATTTCAGCTGACGACAAGAAATGGAACAAAGCTATCTTACCAACAATTTCCCACTTTGGATTTCCTGGTTTGCCCACTTTTTCATTCGGACATGCATGCAATTAGACGGTGATTGAATCGATCAGGCTGTTAGAAAGATGCAGAAGCAAACACGATGTTCGATTCGTAAAATCGTCCAATGCAAGTCCGATCCAAAAGAGCGTCGACAAGCTACAGTGACTGTTGTCTACACCCGATCTAACAATCCGATTTGGTTTCGTTAGCATATACGATACGCAAATTTGCCAACAGCTGTTTTATTGGCCAGGAAAAAAAAGACAGGGATAAATCTATGTCGTGCGATCGAAAAGGGCAGGCCATTTTTGCCTGTGGAAATTGGTACAACGTTGGACGGATTTGCTTTGCTAGAGCAATGCAATCCACACATGTTGTGTATGTGTGGTACGAATTTCTCCTAATGGTGCAGGATATTGTTGTAGGTCTTATAGCCTTGAAACTTGTTTCTCTATAAAAATAAAACCAGTTTGTAAGTGATCAATTGCCATCGATACGATAGCCGTTGCCATTGCACACTGGCAGAGATGTGTATGTTCGTCTTCGTCCTCAATGCAACGCTTCGAAAAACGCGTTCATATGTTTTCGCCAGGTTTAAGATTTGTTACAATCTGTTTTTCGAGGTTTCTATATTTAACACCTTTGGCGGAATCGTCTGGTACCGTATATACTTCGTCTTTGCTTGAAAGGTGCTAGTCCTGTACAGACGTGTTCTCGATGTCTTAAATTGCCTTATGTTGTTTCGCCATATCATTGGAAAAAGAAGTAATTTGTTCCGAAATTGGGTTCTGTACCTTTTGTTTCCAAAAATATTTTGGAAAGATCGTGCCAGTTCCATTAGCAACTCCAAATATTCTTCTATTTCGTGCAGGTTGACCTGAACCAGAATGTTCTCTTGTGCAAAAACGTTTCCAAAACAAATGCTCTTTTGCATAGTTTGACCCTTGCTGCTCCATACTGTAGAAATTTGGTTCTCTTAGTCACCATAAAAGAAAATCTTCAAGTTTCTGTGGTGTATCTATATTGAAGAGCCTGAACTATTTATACGTGAGATTTTCATGGTCTTGCTACAGAATTTGGTTCGACAATAATGTACCAATTGTTGTACGGCAATAGAAGAAACATAAGAAATAAAGGCGATCACAGAATTTGTTGTTTTGTTTTTTTTTTTTTGCTCTGCAACTACACTATTTCTTAACCACCGAGTACTCCTACTGCGGCATGGAAAAAAGCGCTACTATCTGTATGCGTCTTGCGAAACCTCTCCAAGACCTTTGCGCACGTATAAATTAACAACAGCAAAATCTATTTTGTGGTATTGCCAGACGCGTTTGCAAATCCCATTTGTGCCGGCTGGACTGTTTGGGTCACAAGTACTTTGCACATGAAGGTGGATCTGCTTTATCCGATATTTGCACATGAAGGTGGATCTGCTTTATCCGATATTTGCACACTCCTTTACAACACCCTTCATCTTTGCATTTCATGCAAATGACCTTCTTATTACATTGCCACCATTTCGATGGTCTGATCTTTCTTCTGTGTGGGTGTAGTTTTCATTGGATATGTGCTGGACACATACCAAGATCGCTCATTCGTTCCAGCTCGATCTCGGAAAGATAGAAACTACTGAAATGTTTTCAGTGCTTTTTCCCCCATAGCGTTGCAGAAACGGGGTGGTACGTGTGTACGGCGCTGCATATTGTTCCTAGTGAACCTTATACAATTGAAAAAAATGAATAACTTGAATTACATTACTACTATTAGGGAACAGAAACAAAAAAAACTTTATTATAAATATGTTATTGGTGTATTTGGAAAAAGGCCCAATTAGTCCTCAATCAATTTAGTTGTACCTCTCTCACACAAAGAGAATTGCCGTCTGATTCAAATGACTTTGGTTCTTTGGAACTAAAAAATGTTAAACAATCTCGCCCAAAAACTGCAACATGTACAACAAAATATGAAATAAGACTTACGATATACGGAGAAGATAAAAAAAATGTGTCATAAAATTGTGAACAATACCTAAGTCTTTTGAATAAACAGTTTTAAATTATTGTAGACTGAATCTCAATTCTGTTCCAAGATGGCTGATGATAACGTCAGACAAAGGATAACACAAATGTCCAGAATTTTCACTGTAAATCACAATTTGTATTGTCCTGTTTCAATTTAGAAATAATTTCAGCAAATTTCTTCATCCAAAACCAGTTGTGTAGTACTTCAGGACAAATTATTATTATTTAGAAGGCATTCGAAGTATAACTATCCTCAATAACAAAACGGATGTTGTTTTTCATACGTACGAACAAATAACCCATTTCAACACAGGAATACATTTTCCTTAAATTATTAGAAACTCTATAAGATATTATGATGTGACTTTCTAAGATGTTAAAATATTACTCTCGGCTATGACTGACTATTTCGCAGGTAACTAAGTATTTACTGCAAACTAATACGTCACCCCATTTACAAGCATTAAAAAAATCATGAAGATTTCGAAATCTAGCCGCATCGTAGACTAAAATATCAACAAGTATTTTTATTAATGACCGTGGTCACAGCCAATCATTTGCATAGCTTTCTCCGACTGTTTACTTAATATGACAAAACCGTCATGCAAAATTCTTGCTTACGCTATGTTTCTAACAAAATATCAAACCCTGTGAACATAATCATCATCGTAAAAATAATTATATTCAATGATGTAAAAACAAAATAAAAATGAAACAAAGAATTAGAAAAAAGTCAAATTTTAACACACATGTATTTAACTACAAGGTTGTAACAGAATGCACTATAACAACTACTATGCGAATTTGATCAAGTGACATTTATATTTTAATTCTCTAAATTCAACGACTGGCTTTTCTATGGTAAAAGTACATGTACAAGACGTGGTTTCATTTTCATTTTCATTTAATTCATAAATATAAATCGATTATAAATTACATTCACAAATAAAGCACCATAATAGAGAGAATTAATGTTCTTTAAGTATATTTAAGTTATACATAGTCTCTTTAATTAGCTTGGGTATCCAATGAGGAAATCCTGGAAAATGCTTTAAAAATCGAACCCTGTACAAAATACGAAACTGTCAAGTGCCACCTTATTCATACAGGCAACGGGCCTAACTCGATTCGTACCGCAGAAACAGTCTTATATTGATGCATTTGGCTTCGTCTACCCAGGATGAACTGTTTGTTGTACAACCCAAATCTCGACAGCAAACGATCTTCGTCAAAGCGTTGGACTGTTGCACGGTTCTAGCAGACCGACCCAGTATTACAATCTACATAGCCCTGTACGCATATAATGAAAACAAACAGTGACCAAACCGTGCGGCAGGGCTATACATACGACCTAAAAAGCTAATGTCGAAGACGACAGCAAGCAGGATTGGGCCTTAGTATAGGTGATGTTGTAGTTTGGACTCCGGCGTTGCCATATCTATCAACGAATTGCGTTTCCGGAGGACGATGACAGTATATTGATGGGATAACTAAGCTGGTACACAAAAGAACCAACAACAAAAATTATGCTGGTCGTTGCAACTGGCCGATACAAGTACACAACACGCCAGAATCATGCAAACTACGTTCTGAAGTTACACATGTTGTTTGGTTATGGCGGCGGAAGAGCCATGCCACAGCAATAAAAGAGCCAGTGTTGCCGTTGGAAGATGTGTTAACAAATCAAAAGATCTCGCTGAGATGCACGCGTAACAGATTGTTGGATATTGTAAACTTGAGGTCGTTGGAACTGTGGCGAAAGGATATAGTGGAAATTCCCGATCATGAAAGAATAAGGAAAGAGATGAACTGAGACAGATCCTGGTTATGCACCAAGAATGTAAATTAATCTCGAAATATACACTTGAGACTGCTCTGAAGGAATAGTAGAGGAAAAGACAGAACAAATTGGAAATATTTTCAAAATTAACAAGCAAATTCCACGGTTAGGCTTTCATAGAATAAAGAAGATCACATGATTTTTATTAATGTGCAAAGGAAGTTATACACAGTTTAATCGACAAACTGTTTAGAACCTATTCAAGACTTTTGCGGAAATTATTACGTGAAGGAGCTGGAAAATAAGCTAAAAGTTGTAAATCTTCTACATTGCCTACTCGCAATCGACCTATCCTGTCTTGTTAAATATAGATAGAATGCGGGCATTCTACAACAACAAGAGTAGAAAATATATTGGAACAAGGCATATGCATGAGTAGTACTAAACTAGCAGGAACGGAAAACTCATTCAGACCTGTTGAAGAAGCAGAACTTGCCTTTTATACAGCACAAAAGACAATATCGCAGAAGAGTTGGTTGTCTAGATGAAAAGATTAGAGCAGGGTTAATGGTAATTAACAACAGGGTTACAACAGGGTTAATGGTAATTAATCTCAAGACTCTTACAACAGGGTTAATGGTAATTAATCTCAAGACTCTTACAACAGGGTTAATGGTAATTAATCCCAAGACTCTTACAACAGGGTTAATGGTAATTAATCTCAAGACTCTTACAACAGGGTTAATGGTAATTAATCTCAAGACTCTTACAACAGGATTAATGGTAATTAATCTCAAGACTCTTACAACAGGGTTAATGGTAATTAATCTCAAGACTCTTACAACAGGGTTAATGGTAATTAATCTCAAGACTCTTACAACAGTGTTAATGGATAATTAATCGCAAGACTCTTTTACAACAGGTTTTTTTGGGTAATTAATCGCAAGACTCGCATAAAATTTTCATGGATAATTAATCTCAGGGATCCTACAACAGGTTTCATGGATAATTAATCTCAAGTCTCTTACGACAGTTTTGATGACAATTAATATTAAGACTGTGGCAACAGGTTTTATCGATAATTAATCTCAAGACTCGTCTAAAAAATGTTATCGATAATTAATCTCAAGACTCGTCTAAAAAGTGTTATCGATAATTAATCTCAAGACTCGTCTAAAAAGTGTTATCGATAATTAATCTCAAGGATCGTATAACAGATATCCGGATAATTAATTTTAAGACTCGCATAAAAGCACCATGGATAATTAATCTTAACTATTAGAATAAGTTTTATTAATAAATAATCTCAGAACTCGTATAGCAGGTTTCATGATTAATTACTCTCAAGAATTTTACAACACTTTCATTGATAACTAATCCAAAGATTCTTAACATTGGTTTCATGGATAATAAATCGCAAGATTCTTAAGGCAATTCCAACAGTCTGATTACAGGTTTAGTGCATAATTAATCTCACGACTCTTCTAACAGCTTTAGTGGATAATTTACTCTCACGAGTCTTCTAACCGGTTCGATGGACAATTAACCTCCAGTCTCTTGCAACCGATTTCATGGATAATTAATCTTAAACTACAACAGGTTTCACCAATAAATAATCCCAGGGCTCTTACAAAGGGGTGCATGGATAATCAATCCCAATATTTTCAACTGGTTTCATACATAATTAATCACACGACTTGTATAGCAAGTTTCGTGGATAATTAGTATTCACATTTAAACAGGTTTCGCATTATATATATATATATATATATATATATATATATATATATATATATATATATATATATATATATAGAGAGAGAGAGAGAGAGAGAGAGAGAGAGAGAGAGAGATATATATATATATATATATATATATATATATATATATATATATATATATATATATATATATATATATATATATATATATAGTTAGTGAGATATATATATATATATATATATATATATATATATATATATATATATATATTCAGTAACGTCCGTCCGGTGTATGATTTTATTTAATTTTCGTAATATTTATTCATGGCCATAAACTGTATTGAATATTTTTTGTTATAAATTGTATGCTAAATTTGGCTCTGTTGAAAATCACGTTGGAACTATAAATAGTTCTTCACGTACGTGTTGACAATTAAAATAATCTAATAATAAGGCGGAATTATGCAGATTGCTAGCTTGTGGTCAGAATTAATTTTGTAATTCGCTATTAGGTTACTTGTTAGTAAACCAGTGCATTTATTAATGCACAATGTTAGAATTTACACATGCTTGAATTGTGAATTTGGAAACATGGTTGAAGTATGTAATATTAGTTACTATGGACGTATGCATGTATGAATTTTTGCGTACTTTGTTTAAGTTGTAAGGTAAAGAAATGAGTCTCATTATTTTTTTATTGCTTAGTATAACGGGATTATAAATATGTACTGATGTGACTGAATGTATTGATGTACGTTTAAGAAGTAATTGATACTGTGCTGTATTATGGCGTTTGTTTTACCATACAAGAACGTATGGGTATCTCGATGTGAACGAATGCGTGACCGAAGAAATTTAATCGCAGTTATCTGATGATAGACGATGTGTAGTGTGAGATGAGAGGCCTTAGGAAAACGATTGTACCGTCCTTGTGTTTTCACTTGAAGCTTTTTAAGGGGACAGAGAACTTCCGATTCCTTTGGGTTACAAGTCTTCAAGAGTTAGAAGACGGAACTGAGACTGTAGCC
Organism: Potamilus streckersoni; assembly: GCA_016746295.1. Taxonomy (NCBI): domain Eukaryota; kingdom Metazoa; phylum Mollusca; class Bivalvia; order Unionida; family Unionidae; genus Potamilus; species Potamilus streckersoni. Next base: position 255,689 of record JAEAOA010001816.1, read on the forward strand.
GAGACAGTCGAAGACGACAAAAGTGTGTTAGTCGTGGGGGAGAAAGTGGAGGAGGAGAAGTCTAAAGAAGGTTGAGGAGGAGGAGAAGGAATTTGGAGAAAAGTCGGAAGGAAGAGAAGAAGGAATTGGGAAAAAAGAGAGGGAAAGGATACAACAGATGAGTAGAAATACAAGGACAGGGTGGAAATCAATGCACACTGAAAATCAAGTGATGCAATATTCTTTTTAAATGGTCGAGCGAGCGAAAGGAGTGTAATCAAGCGAAAGGAGTGTAATCAGAAATTTGAGTCAATTGATTATTGAATCGTTAATAAATTGTTACTCAATGAATATCAACCTTTCTGTCTATTTAACCATTTAACTGTCTGCATTGCTGACTTGTGGCTCTGAGCTTTACACCTATCTTTCACTAAATTGAACTTTCAACAAAATACAGCCTGAATGGGTCTTTTGTAATAGTTTAAATAAAATATAGGGAGCACAACACCCCAACATATAATTCGTCACACAGATTTACTGATATTCTCAATCATAGCAGCTTTACTGATACCCTCAAGTCTTTAAGCTACTGAGATCCTCAATACCATGAACTATACGTGTATCCACAATTTTGCTACACGACTATCTTCAATTCTATGAGAAATACCGATATCTTCAATTCTATAAGGATATATCAATCCTATGAGAAATACCGATATCCTCAATTATTTTAGCTATAAGGATATATCAATCCTATGAGAAATACAGACATCCTCAATTCTGTTAGAAATAAAAATATTCTCAATCCTATGCGAAATACCGATACCCTCAATTGTTAGATATAAGGATATTCTGAATGCTATGAGAAATACAGATATCATCAACTCTGCTAGATATAAGGATGTTCTCAATCCTATGAGATATAGGGATATCCTCAATACTATCTCAAAATTATCGAAAGCAAACTGACGCTTTATGTATTTTAACTTTGATGCTCTGATTTTAAAAAAGTAATAAATGTTCAAAGACAATGTATTTCTTGTATGGCAATATGAAAGATTTGTAACATGATAATAAATGATGATCAGATTATAATATAATCCATGTTGATCTTGTGGTTAATATCGTCATACTTTTATTATTGTCCATATTTATCAGGTAACCATTATCGTTAATGTTTAATTATCATCCATGTTAATCCACTATTTAATTTTAATCCATGTTAATCAGGATGTGATTATCAGTTTAATCCATGTTGATCAGGTGCTTATTAATTTTACTTTGGAATTATAATCCTTCTTAATTAGGATGTGACTATCAGTATAATCCATGTTGATCAGGTGGTTATTATTGTTATTTTTGAATTGTAATCCATGTCACTTAGGCTGTAATTATCGTTACTTTTAAATTAAAATCTATTTTACTCGGGGTATGATTAATATTAAAACTGTCTTGAATAATGATTTTCATATTTACATTAGCATCCTGTCTACAAATCGGTGTTGTATATCATCAGTGTTCAGATGTGGGACAACAGAATTTAACATAAGATTACTAACTATCAATCTTAGATCCACGACTTCATCGCTAATAATTTATGTGGATGAAATAATTCCAGACTTGTGGTTGGGGTAGATCATCATAATTTTAATGAATAATAAATTACTAAGTGGAGAACGCATTGTCGTCAAAACTAAACGATTTCTGCAATATTTAAAATGCATCCAAGTAGGTTTAAAAATCGTGTCGTCAAGCTACGTCAAAACAAATACTTAGACTTTTCTTGCCATGTCAAGAAAATACATAATCAAAGAAGGTTTTAGGTCAGAAACCTACCAACGCCTCTAAAATAAATATATTCTGACATTTTTTTACCACTTCAGAGACCCCATATCACTAAAATAACCCACCTTCTTATCTCAGAAAATGATGAAACTTTGAAACCAAACGGGGAGTCTATCTCAAAACACCCATCAACTCCTTTCTAGCTTGAATATGATGATGCTTTGCAAAAACAGTCACCCACCTCAAAACGTTTGAAGGGGTTGAAAGAGGTTCCCGAATTTTTTATTTATTTTCATTTAACAAATAAAATATTTCATAAGATGGGATATCAAACGTCAGTAACGCATGCTGGATTTGAACTAACAAACACATTTTGTAAAAGATGTAATTCAATAAAATCAGCGTCAAGCTTGACTCATAACAACTAACATAATAAGCAATTGTATCCAAAAATTTTGTTATCATATATCGCTAAAATATGGATTAGTATGATTATTCGCCACTGAAAATGACAAACGAATAAGAGGTTGGGCTTGTGATATTTATTGACAATATAGTTTATGCACTTTTTGATAACGATGCATTTCCTCAGCAAGAAACTCATGAAGAAGGCTTGAGAAGCAATGCCCTATTTGTTTCGTTTCTCTTAAAAAGGGAGATAATATTGTTCAAGCTAAGATAAAATCTTTTGTAGTTATCGAACATTACATAATACTGTCTTGTTTGGTTTTTCTTAGGTTATTAGCGTCTGTATCCCTGAGACTGTTATCTTAAATCTAATGGTAATTTTAAGACTAATAACTTCTGGCAGCAGTTCTGTAATTGTAAAAATCACTAGCAATTCCTCTTGCATAAATTTTAGTAGATAGTGTTATATGAACATAAGTACAGTAGTTCCTCGCTTATTAATTGAGTCCAACTGCAAACTGCACAGACCCAAATATGTTGTCGTATAATGCACCAGCAGATCTTGGTCTGAGAATGTTTTCTAGAAGAAATCAGTAAAAGACTACAAGATAAACTCTGATCTGCAAGCGCATAATACTTCGGTAGATCTTTGTCTTTTTATCTGCAGTTTAGCCTTGACTTGTAAACGAGTGTATATGGCATATCATTTACGTGAAAACCTATTCATAAGAATATTAATTATTTCTCTCAGTAATGATATATATATATATATATATATATATATATATATATATATATATATATATATATATATATATATATCGTCTGTGCAGTCATTCAGTCAACTCATTGACGATACCAATTAGTATCCTTAACAACGGTCGATTTTTCATCCAGTTTCCTCGAAATTCAATGGAAATTTGAACAAACAAGCTATATCTGGTTCAGAAACTTGAAAAAAAATCTTGAAAGGACATTGAAGTAGTGACAACAGTTTCTTCCTTTGGCATCCTAGTGGTTCACATGGGGTTGTGCTGTACATAATATAAATTTTAGAATTTAGCAAGGATTAGGTTTATATTTAACCGCTGATCCTGTTGTGATGTTCTTTGACAATCTAGGGGGTCACGTGAGGCTGTGCTATTCGTAAGATAAGTTTATATATAACCGTGCCGTCTACAAAAGAAACTGTGTATAATTATTGCAAATATGCTTACTGTAAATAACGCTTCAAAACAGGCCTCTTTCAGGACCACTACTTGCAAAGACTTAGCAACATCGTTATCAAAAAGTGAGTCAACTATATTGTCAATAAATGTCATTAGATCATCTGCCCAGCTGCAGTTTTGATATAGAGTTATATTTCCTGACAAATAATTGAAGTCTCAATGTTTGCTACTAAGTATATTGTAGTTGCATGATTGTACAAATAAAATTTAATTCTGCTGGATACTTTTCGACGACATTCAAACAATTCTTACATAGCTATCTTACTGAGAAAATACTTACTACCATTTACACAAACCTTTGACCTGTCTTTGTTGATGTTTGTACATTTACACAAACCTTTGACCTGTCTATGTTAATGTTTGTACATTTACACAAACCTTTGACCTGTCTATGTTAATGCTTGTATACTGCTGATGGCTGATTAGATTATGAAACTCGTCATATTTTAGTACAAGCTCGTCTCTCAAATTTTCGAGATAATTAAAATATTTTCTATCGTCTGATCTGATAAGTGAGAGTTTGATTCTGTCAAAATTACTTTTCAAAATTCCTGAAATTTCATTGTTAAATGATAAAAGTTCGTTATAAACCATTACTGTTTTCATTTTGTTATTAACTTTATCGACTAATGTTAAATGTTCGAACATTATATCTTATGTTAAGACAAAATTACTTGCAAAATGTCCAAGAGCTAGTGTATTGTTTCATCCCTGCAATTCATTTTTTCATCAAAAGTACTTAATCCCCGTTTTATCATCGCATCCGTTTCCAGCTTAAAAAGACGTGTTCTGATGACATTTGTTTTGATAAAACTGACGCTATTGATCACATACCATTGGGGAATAACTTTTGCTTTTTTTAGGTTTATTGCCATCTAATATGACAACATATATTTTACTCTTCAGTCCGACAAATTCCCTAACTAGCATAAACATAAATTCATTCTAATTTTTTCAGTAACATTTTTCTATTTGAATTATCTTGAAATCCACCACTGGCTGGTTAATCTGATAAATCTAACATATCTTTATTATCGTAAATATCCTAATAGACATTTTTACATTTTGTCTTATAAACCAGCGAGTCTGTATCAGTAAATAGCAACTACGAATCTGGCATCTGCCTTTTGGTGAAACTATAGTGAAAATCGTAAATCCGTCGCTTTTATATATCAAGAAAAATCTGCACCAACATAAATCGGTTTATTTAACTTTAAATTTGTCTTTCTTCGTTACATTGTAGCAATATTTTCATTAAATATTTTCATACTAACAAAACCATCATCGTCAAATAATTTATTTATTCGATTTATGTCATTAGCAATTTCTCTTGAAACTCTTTTTCGAATATTTTCCATCGTCTTACCGGACACCGAGTTGTTCATTAACTTGAAAGGCTTTCTCAATTTGGTTTTAGCTACAACATTACGTTACTTATTTAAGTCAATATAATTTGCAATCCACCTCGACTGATTAAACTTTAGCACTCGATGTATATTTTCAGAGTTAGTCCAGCATTTACTCCTTGTTATAAATTTTTGTAATTTAAAACATAATTTATGTTATTTAAAATTTTTTAACATACTTATTAACAATCAATTTTTTACTGTTGTCATTGCTCGTTGTTCAGGCGATAAAATAAACTATAATCAATCATCGTTATGGACATTATGTAACAAACTAGGATAATCTAGTTCAACTTCAACAACATATGAAATATCTGAAAAATCATTATTAATTTTTTAGGTATATCTTTTAAAATTTCTCTAACAAATTGATCTGGAGTTATCCAATTAAAACTGCCACGAGGAATTGGCTCTGACATTTCGTAACCATATAAATTATTTTGATCTAATTAATTAATGTAGTTGGATGGGAGATCTTTCATAATATTTTTACATATTTATTATTAGCAGCTGCATAGTTTTTGTTATAACGCTAATTCCGCCTCTGATACCATATCGATGAAAGTAAACATATCAACATCTATTTAGAGATCGAGTTCTATTTTGCTTGTTTCACGCAGACATTCTAACGACAGGGTCTTATCCATAATTTGAATGACTAATTTGACGAATACTTTTAAAAACATCTGCTAGAAATAATACATCTCTTTTCAAATAAAAATCGGGATAATCACCTAATGTTTTAGAACTTAATTTATTCCTAACATCTTGTGAATATTTGTATTTGTCATCTGTGATATTTTCATTTCTGATTTTCGAGTAAAATTTAACTTTATCAGGAAAAGAAGTATCATTAAATTTGCTCCAATCGTCGAGATAAGCGTAAGGAAATACACCTTTTTGTTAGATCGATATGGTTTTCATCAAAGCAACTTTTCAGGCTAGTGAAATTGCTACCAGCGCATGCAACGCTGTTTACAAGCTCATCTGATGTTGCTGCCTTAAATTGTAAACTGTCAATGAAACGTAATTTAACGAGCGTCACCGACTTATACCTTTCAAATTTATTTAGACTACATTTTTATTGTATTATTTAGTTTTCGTTTAGCATTGATATTTTTATCAGCAAAATCTTATACAGTGATATGACTGAATTAGCCACGATAGTTATGTATAACTACGGGAATAAAATCTGGAGCATGAAATTTTAAATGAGCTGCTACACGATATTGACCGGTCAAATGACAATGATCTTACAACTTATTACAAACTCCGCTTCTATCAACAACTTTGCACAAATATTTTAATCAACTGCCTTACAGAAATCGAGTTGTTGCTTAGACGATATTTTCATTAGAGCTGTTTTAAGTAATCTGTTAGAAACTTAATTGACTTAGTCTATTAAATTTTTTAATAACTATACAGCTGGATTATGACCTCTATAGAACTGTATTGCAGTTGAAAATTTATCTTTAGCACAATAAACTACTTTATAGGCTACTCCGCAAGGAATATATTGATGTATCTTTCTGGTACTTGATTTATAAATATTATTTTCTGTTCCAGCTACAGGAACGAGTAGACACTCAAAATCAGCGCAAATAGCAAAGATAAAAGTTAGTCAATGATCATAATTTTTAATTTTAATATATTTGTTATATGCATAGTTTTTTTTAACGTCGACACAGTATTTGAAAATACTTGTTAACACGAGCAGCATTTTGTTCTTCTGGAAATATGGCAGAAAGAAAAGACCATTTAAAACATTTGTTTCATTGTTTTCAACGTTTACATAGTAGCTTTTGTTTTTAATTTTTAAGGGAGATCAACGTACAACCTTTCGCAAAGTATGTTACATTTTGCAGAGTGAAATAAACTTATTTTATAATTTTTAATTTCCAGTTTATCCTGATGAAGTAAATTATTCTTTTTTTTGTTTATTTATTGATGTGTTTCACTTGCGACCATTGCAATATTTGTTCCAGTTAATATTTGTTTCGAATTAACCGTTAATTATGGTTCCGAAATTTCGCTGTCAAACCTTCCAAAAATTACATAAAGTACATCCTAAACAACGTCAAACTTTGACAAACTCTTATGATATTGGACTATTAGATTCATCAATTTATGAACATCAATTTCTTGAGCTATAACTGGTTGCAAAAGATGAAATAGACTTGTGGAATTAAAATTTGCTAAAATATTTTGATTATTAAGTTTATTACTGTTATCATAAACTGAAAATGCTCTAGCAATTGTTTCAGATTTGATAATGTTGATATAGCACAATTTATAATTAATTGAATTTGTTAATTATAGATATGAAAACTTTATAGTATAATGTCATATATTTTGATGTCTGAGATTGACAGTGAAAGAGCTAGAATTGTATTCCGTACACCCAAAGTACAATTTATATGCAGCAAATATGTTAGGTTCTGTTATTAATATAAAATCTACAAAATCTGTTGGCATATCAACACCAGCTGATGCAATAATTTCAGTAATAGGCAGTGATACATAAAGAACTGAAATGTTTAGAAAAGATTTTATTTATACCTTTTTTCGACGATTTTCCAGAAGGACAACGAGTATGCAGAGCAAATGCGCAAATGCTGATGATAATATTGAAAATTTATTACAAGATGAATTTCAACCTCACCCACTAGTTTACTATAAGAAACAAACGATAAAGGAAATGTCAGACATATAAGAACAAAAAAAAAGTTGTTGGAAATTTGCAGAACAGTTGATATCTTGGTGTGATGTTACGTAGAACGAAAACTAACCAGGTTTATTATCAATCTTATCGTTTGTGATTGAAACTTTTAGTGAACTAATACCTAATTGTTTAGTTATCGACTCTATCACCAAAATTAAAACCGATAATCGTCTGGGAGCTTTAGATTTGGGTGGGTACGCCAAAAGAAAACACAAAACGTGGACCAGGTTCTGATGGTTCTAATTTTAAAAACCCGAAATCATTTTCCCCATAAATCTTGAAACTTGCGAAGGAACAAAATTTAAATCAATAACATCTGCAGCAAAATATAAAATTTTCATAAAAGCAGCAGTAAAAGCTGTAGCCGAGAATGTAACTAAATCAGCAACGTCAATGTCAATATTTCATAGATTTAGTTTTAAATATGATACCTAATGATATTTTTTAGATCATATCACGTAAGAGAATTATGGCTAAATTCCATAGTATCATATGGATTAAATCGTAATATCATCAATTTATTTGTATCAGGTTTAATTTTTTCTCTTGCTCTTAATAATAATGTCATATTCACCTAATCGTATCCTAACATTAACAAAATAAAAACTGTCCCAACAAACAATATCGAATTGCCTCGGCTAATTCTTTGTGATTTAGTATATTAGTTCTTTGTTGATATTTTATTTCTCCATTTTTTTATTTATTTATTATGCAGTAATTAGATAGAAGATTGTTATTGTTATTAACATAATTGAGATAGTGGCTGAATTATATTCGGGAGATTGTATTTCAGTTTCAAATTTTACATTAGAAAATATTGCTAATAATAAATTTGCTGGTTATACTGAAAATGGCATTCTACTCAACTATGAGAACGACGAAGATGTGGTTGTTGTTATTAAAAGATATTTAAGCAGACCAACGACTGGACGATATGATGCTAAATACCATATTGCTATAAACAATAATAAAATCTAACGTTACTATCACAGAGCATTGAATATTTGGCAACTTAGAAAAACATTTTAAACGTAAACATAACTGGACAACAAAGAAATACAAAATACGATTTTATTTTTCTAACTATTTAATTTAATGCCAGTTGATGATATATGAAAATTACATTTAATTTCTCTATGTAGACCATTAAAATGTAAATTAGTATTAATAAAATACGAAGAAATTTATAATAATATTATTCGATCGATTTAGTTGGTACCCAACTATTCAATTTATTGCTATAAACACGCCAATTGACTAATCGTTTGTTGCCGCGCTTTTTAATAACTTGTCAATTACAAATACATCTTGTTCTTTTTGGAAGTTCTTGCTCGTAAAATCTGCCAGTTATAGCCTCACCTAATAAATCTTTCAACGAGCATGTAACTGGTATTGTTAAAAGTACTTTTTAAATGACAAATTCTTCGTTCCAGTCATGAGTATATATTTTTCCAAATGTTTTTGTCAAAGAAATTCTAATTTTATTACCAACTTTAAATTTGCGTATGCGATACATATTTTCGTTGGCTGATATTAGATTTGCAATCGCGTCATTTGGAGACATTTTCCTTTCTCCCAGCGAAAGGGTACGATGTTTCGTGTTATTATATTCATCAATAACGTTCTACAAATTGTCAAAATATTTACTTGTATTTTTAGCTGCCAAATACTTAAGAATATTTTCGTTCAGCGCTCAATTAAATCTTTCAACCATGACGCTTTTTCTCTCATTTCCTGTAACATATTTTTTAATGTAATTTTGTTCTAAAAACTGCTCGAATTTTTATTTGAAGGCTGATGCATGATCAGTTCATATTCTATTTGGTTTACTTACTGTAGTTGTTATTATTTGTTTTAATGCATCAGTCATCGATATCTGTCACCTGAGCAAGATTTCATACATCAGCTAAATCAATCACCACCACCCCAGATATCATCAACGGCCTTTCCGACAACTTTACTTTGCGGAAATTATTTTCTTACCGAGTCCGAATTCATGTTTTTGCTCCAATAAAACCTTGAACCAACCTTCTGTCAACACGTTATGGCATTTTTCCAGGTTTCATTTCACGAAGTTCATCTAACATTATTTTATAAGCAGCTGTGTTTATTTTGCTCCCTGTCTGGACGTTCAATATCTCTGAAGCAGATAGCATAGCACATTGCTATTTCATCAACTTGATTGTAAGGTTCTTGTCCTGGAAGTTCAGTGCAATCTCATCACTAGCTTTAGAAGTTTGTTTATCAAATTTCAAAATAAACTTTTAAAAAATCTGGATTTTTGGTCATCTGTTTAGTAAACATTACGCAGTAATATCCATAAACGGAAGTACCAACTGACTGAATTTGATTAGACGAATATTTTTTTATTTTAATTTTACTCAAAAAATCTTTTCCTGCGTCACTTGGTGCAATTCCGAACGAGTCAAAATAATTGTTATCAAAAACAGCTACCCAATGTGTGCCTGATCCACCATTGAAATCTTGCATATTTATAACGCACGAACCTAGCGATGATGGAATCGCCATAAGTTCATCTTTAGAATAATCGCCACTAAACATTTTTACTATTTAAGTTTATTAAGTAAATCAAAGTTACTTAACGCAGCTAACTTTTTCGGCCGCGACTTCAGGTCTGTGTTCCTAACAGAATTATCCCTCGTCCCCATCCTAACAGACCAGGCAATAGACTTCATACCAATCCTGCTTAAAAAAGACTATTGGAAAAATCCACCTTTTCGATTCATTTTTTTCGTCGTTGTCTTTCTTTTTACCATTTCTCGTTTGAACATTTTATTTATCTTTAGACAAAAAGTTTCTATTCCATGATCGTGAACTCCTTTTTCGTTGTGTCAGATACTGCTAAAATTTTAAATATTAATGTTCTGGCCATTACAGATAGTGCCGTACTGAAGAAACCACCTTCCACCGCAATGCGATGGGACATTGCAATTATCTGTGCAGCACTTAAATTGAAAGCAAAAAGTTTGCTGCAGTTATACTTTTTACTTGTTTTTTTTGGTCGTTAGATTTGACCTTTAATGCTACCTACCTCGTCTTTGCAACAACTGCCATTTTTTAAAATTGACAATAAGTTAAATATTTTTAACTTGCACAATATATTTTGAATTATATAACGATTACAGATAAAACTTGTACTCTGACAGTCAGTTGTGGCAAATCTATCTCTTATTACTAACGCATATACGTACAACTGCGCTTCTGAAACTGCTCCGATTGTCCAAGAAATTTCAGTAACAGCTGTGATGTCTACAGCTCACTCTCAATGCTTACTAGCACCAAACTAAAATATTGATAAAGTGTACGAAATTTCTAGACCGTTAACTGAGATCCATATCCAAAGTCCTGACATTTTGGCATTGCGTCCAGCAAATACATGTAAGGTCTAGTAATAGTTTTATTAGTGTCATCTGCAAAATTACATTCCATCGCTCGTTGTGGATGTTGTTTTTAATTAATTTTATTGTATATTTGTCTGACATCAGCGTTTTCAAATATTGCATTATTTTGTTGTTAGTTTCAGGAAGAGCTGGTTGCTGAAACACAATAAATAATTGACGCTTTCTTTGTTCAGCTGATGTTGTGACTCACCATCTGTAGTCGGTTGTGTTTGGGACTGCTGTTTGATATATTTTATGTTGCTGAAAATAAATTCTACTTGTATGGCTTTTTTACCATATCATTAAATTCGTCCATTTTAGTAATTGGCGTAGTTATTTGTGGCATGTGCAGCTCAAGTTTTTTTTATAGTAAAATGGAGATCAGCCGCTCCAGTTCTGAGCAAACAATCATTTTGATCTGCTCGATACATGTATGCTTAACTCCACGAAATACTATTTTGCATTCGCGATTACAACCAACGGCAGCATCATTGTAATATGACCTGATCCTGATGCAAGTTCCTTTCTCTTAGCATAACCCTCATTAAAATATTCTTAGTAGAAAAAATATTATTGACATGATTTAACATTGCAGTTCCACCAGTAGCCCCATCTGGTGGTGCTATATCACGATTATTACAAACTGCAATAAGTAAGGGTCTTACAGCGTTTTCATTAGCGTCTTCAGCTGATGCGGCTATATTAAAATTGTTAGCATTAGCAATAAAAAAGCTCTTACATTGTCAGAATTTGCACCAGCATTAGCTACAACCGCTAATGCTGCTCTTAAAATAAATTTATTTTTCGCAATTATTATTGTTCCATCTTTAACCCATATTAGTTGCAGTTGATGTGGAGTAATCATTGGAAAACGAAATAGTATTTAAGAGTGTACTTTCAAGTTGAAAGTGACTTTAAATATCTTCAACAGTTTGATTGGCGAGCTGATATCTAGCACTTTTAAATAAACACCAACCGTCATTTATAAGACCTACTACTGCTGCAGCTGCAATTGCGACAGCTGGATTAGCTACTATCTTAATCTGGCCAGGAGCGTCCAACATTGATTTGCAAGGCAGTAAAAATACGTCCTCGTCTCTACTAATAAATGTTCTGACGCCAGCCTTTTTAGGTTCGTTAGAATTTTCATCAATATATGCAACATATTCAAATTATGTTACTGTGTCGTCTGTGGCATAAGTTTCTGTTAAATTTAGATACTTTTTACAGACTTTTTTATTTATTAGGTTATATAAAAGTTTGTCATCAACAATAGCGAAACTGTTGTGGCACTGTTACTTCAGATGTTATTTGTTTACAATTTATTCTCCTGGTGGTGATAAAAGATTTTTTCTTGTTGCTATTATTGTAAGTTGGGTTTCTTTCGTTGGTGATATTTCTAAACTAGGTTATTTCATTGGTCGGTTTACCTATTTGCGGTACGCCTTTTATTTTATCAGCTATTTTTGTTCCACAGCAGTTTCAGCAGCAGATGCAGCTCAAGTTGATAAAGCTTTTGATGTGTCAGGTGCAGTTGGCGTAACCTTATGAGCTATTCCTAGAATAGCTTTAATAATTTTAGTAAATTTATTAACCCTATAATCCTCTGACTATTCTTCTGTAAACTTTTTTGTTTCACTATATCTGAGGTTGAAAAGTTGTTTTTGATAAATATTTCAGAACATATGTTTGCTATTGTTCTTGTAAGTGCAGGTAATAAGTAACGATCTCGTTGTTGGCATCGAAATATCGTCCAGACTGATCTATCACTTGCATATTTACTTCTGTTACTTGATTTTCAAAAAACATTTAACGGATAATAAACTTGACGTGAATTAGCATAAGATAACCTGGTGGAACATCTGGTGAAAAACTGTTTATCGTTTGTCCATTACTGTTCATTTGCTCAATAAGATCCAGATGCAATTGAGAAATTTATTAATTATGTGTCTACATCAGCTATATCTACTGGATGTTTAACATAAAAAAAATTTTATGGATTAATTATCATTATAATACTTTTACCATGAAATCCTATCAGTGGTGCGATACTTGATGTGTTAGTAAAATCAACTATTATACCATACTGTTGTTATTCTAGCTCGCAACGTGATATAATTTGGAGAAAGCTCAAAACTATCAGCTTTACCTCCACTTCTTATTAATTCTGTTTTTTTTATCTAGATCAGTTATATTGTAGGCTCCTAATGGAATTTTAATTGATTTATGTTCACAATATGATGGAGATGATTTAACAGCTAAAATCAAATTGCTAAATGGAAAATCATCGTTTACTCCAGTTTTTACATTAGCAGTAGCATGCCAACAAGTGAATGAAATTAGTCCAATTTCATATCGTTTTTCACGATCTAGTTTTATTAGCGGAATATACTTCTAGAAAAACATTTGCGCTATCTTCGTCAGATTAGCCAGAGTCTAGTAATAATGTTGCTGACATTTATTTTTATATTTCTATAAATCAAATCGCGATGTAATGTTTATAATTCGTCAGATATTAATAAGTTTTCCAATCCCAAATTATCAAGTATGTCAAATTCAGCACCAACATTTCCAGCTTTTTTTTGATAATTTCAGTAACAATAATCTGTCTATCATTTCAGTAACTGATGAAAATATTCTAACTCATGTTCCATGTCAATTCTTTCCTCAATTTTATTTAATTGCTTATTATCGTATTATTCAAAAAACGTTTAAAAACTTTAAGCTTATTCAGCACATATTTACCTCTAAATTTTTGCAGTAATTTAAATAAACAACAGCAATAATAGTATCTTTAGCTTTGTTATAAAGTTTTATAACATCTTCAGTTTCCATAATATCAACAATTGTTTTAATAAAATCTTCGTATTCATCTTCCTTCCAATTATGCATTATCAACGTCAAAGATTATATAATCTTCCATAAACGCAAAATAATCTGAATACAATCTTTCTTGTTTTGCTTGGTTTTCATATTTTTTAAGTAATTTTAATTGTCTTCCTCAGCTGATCTTAGTAATTCAAAACTATCAGCTTTACATCCACTTCTTATTAATTCTTTTTTTTCTAGATCAGTTATATTGTAGGCTCCTTGTGGCATTTTAATTGATTTATGTTCACAATATGATGGAGATGACTTAACAGGTAAAATCAATTTGCTAAATGGAAAATCATCGTTTACTCCAGATTTTACATTAGCAGTAGCATGCCAACAAGCGAATGAAATTAGTCCAATTTCATATCGTTTTTCACGATCTAGTTTTATTAGCGGAATATACTTCTAGAAAAACATTTGCGCTATCTTCGTCAGATTAGCCAGAGTCTAGTAATAATGTTGCTGACATTTATTTTTATATTTCTATAAATCAAATCGCGATGTAATGTTTATAATTCGTCAGATATTAATAAGTTTTCCAATCCCAAATTATCAAGTATGTCAAATTCAGCACCAACATTTCCAACTGTTTTGATAATTACAGTAACAATAATCAGTCTATCATTTCAGTAACTGATGAAAATATTCTAACTCATGTTCCATGTCAATTCTTTCCTCAATTTTATTTAATCACTCATTATCGTATTATTCAAAAAACGTTTAAAAACTTTATGCTTTTTCAGTACATATTTACCTCTAAATTTTTTGCAGTTTAAAAAAAAACAGCAATAATAGTATCTCTAGCTTTGTTATAAAGTTCTATAACATCTTCAGTTTCCATAATATCAACAATTGTTTTAATAAAATCTTCGTATTCATCTTCTTTCCAATTATGCATTATCAACGTCAAAGATTATATAATAATCCATTAACTCAAAATATTCTGAATACAATCTTTCTTGTTTTGCTTGGTTTTTATATTTTTAAGATAATTTTAATTATCTTCCTCAGCTGATCTTAGTAAATCTTCTTCAGTCATCGTTATAGGACCTGGTCTGAAAACATATTTCTTATATCTTTCATTTAATGATTTTGCTTCTTTAATTAAGCTACTATTGTGATGACTGTATATTTTACTTTTATATTTTTAATAGCCTAAATATAAATATCAGCGATAATTCCATGATGATATAATTTATAGTAATTTTTATTTTCTAAAACTACTTTGCTGAGATGTTTATTACTCTCTACTTTTATTTTTTAGCTCTTTAATTTTTTCGTCGGCTTTAAATTCATCTTTGTTAACATTGTGTACTTTTACGTTCTTAAAGTTCTAATATATTTATTAAAATTTCTAAATTTTCATCTCTTTTTTGCTATTTACATTTTGCCTTTTCTAAATCATATTCAAATGTTTTTCTTTTTTCTTCTGTAATTTCCCCCTGTCCTATATTCTTTTCCAAAATTCTTTCAATTGGTATAACACTGCTGTTTCTGCTAATTTTCGTTGAAGTGCTAGTGGATTATTCAACAATTTTCTAAGTTTATCTTGTCTAGCAACAAGATCAGCTATATTTGCTTAAAGTGACTCAGTTAATCTTTTACTCTCCGCATCAGATCTAGCAATAATTCTTCTAGCTGCTGCTTCTTGTTGTTCTTTTACTAGTCGAAGTAAATTTTCTCGTATTTTTCTAAGTTCTTCTTCTGATAGTGGTTTAGGTTCAGGTTGTTTGCCAAGTAAAGCTTTAGTAACTGGTTTGAGAGCGGCGTTTGTTGTTTCTGCTGCAACTATCTGTCCACGTCGTGCTTGTTGAACTATCTGATTAAATTTTGCCTGAGATTTACAAGTTTTTTTTCAAATCTTTGTTTTCTGTAATTTTCTCGTTTGTCCATTGATTATATACGATTTTCTATAAATAAAAATATTGTAGATATTTTTCTATACAACATCGAAACATTGTGTTCGTATCATTTGTAAATTTATAAAACATGAAAGGTCGTATTTTTGATGTTGCTTTATGATATAATTCAATAAATATATATATATTGTTACATTGCCACATTGTTCGTTTGCGATATCTTTAACATCAGCATTGTCAAGTCCTGGAAATAATATTAAATAACCAGTGTTTCGCCAAAATAAATCTGTTAACATTATAAACAAATTGGGCGAGATAAATTGATTTATATTTCTTATTACGTGATAATCTTATGTTTGGACGAATCAAGGTGATTAACTGCAACAAGTTTTTCTGGTTGATTGATAATAATTTTAAAAAAATCCTCATCAGCCTCAAGTTCGTCATGAAGTTTGTCATTATAATTTTTAAGTAGCTCGTACTTATCCCTTTGTGGATTAATTGTGTAAATATAAACGCAATCGCAGTTAAAATTATCCCCGAGAAGTAAATTCATAAGCAAATTTGTTTTCCCCTACCACGTTCTTTCAATAATAAGATAATGACAATCTGGAAGTTCGTTTTCATGTTTATGTTTCACCAACCTCTCTGTATCAAAGTTTAATATAGACGACTTTGCCATTATTGTTATACACTTTTATGTTACATAAAAATTGTCAAACAATAAATAAATAATGAGCTATTATACAAAATTTAGAACATTAGAAGTAGATATTCATCGTCTTAAAGCTCAGCAAGGTGTCTTGTCTAAATATGCAATTTTGATCAGCTCAAAAATGAAATCAATAGTTTATTAAATATCACAAGAGTGGATAAAAATAACTCGTTATTTTTCAAGATAAGCAAAGATGATGAAAGCAAGTAATATACAACTGACAGATGTACTTGCACGAATTCCCACCGCGTTTGTTAATAATATCGTTACTTTTGCTGATGAATATTAAATATAAGATTCCGGTAGCTCAGTTAGCGATTATATTAGGAAAGCTGTCGTTTCATTCACTGGTAACATTATCATAAATAAAAATAAAATTAATACCTTAGAGACCCAGTCGCAGAATCAGACGCAGCAAACAAAATAAAAATACTTTGATGAAGAATAATCTAAGTACGTATTAGTGCGCGTTGGTATCATGCGTGCATTTGTCGATATGAATAATAATGGCATTAATAATCTCAGAATACCAGAAACAGATTTCGTCTCTGCAAATAAAAAATGCGTCAACGATAGCAACATTCCGACATTGACAGCATGAACAACGATCAACAATGAAATTACCGCATTCAGAATTGATTATAGAAATCACATACAAACGTTCCTGAATTTTCGTAGAAATATAAACAGATCGATTAATGCATTTTTTAGTATTCCAGAGGTTCTAGATATTAAACTCGCTGACATTAACATAAAAACTAAACGATATTGTCATAGGAATTCCTGATATCATTAAAAAACTAATCTGATTAAAATTCCTTACGGACGAGCTAACAATATCGTACACACGGTATCATCAGGCTCATTAACATCGACACCGCAAAATAACACTATCAAACACCGCAGAAGTCACTGGTGTACATAAGCTGTCCGTATTTAATGGTGCAAAGTATAGTATATTTACCACATATCTATGGCGTCATTCAACCAATATTTTTTCTGGAACTGTATCTGTAATGTTAAAAAATGATGCTACAGAAACATTTTTACTAGAAGCACTGATAAAAAAAATTAACATCAGCGTCTTACTAATGGTGTCTGGAATATGTAGCTGAAACTCCACAATTAATTACTTATATGACAACGTCATTGTATAATGAATCAAACCCAGGGACTGGCATTGTGGTATAAAATCTGTAAACAAATATTATGTAATAAAAAATAAAGTTGATTTTAATCATATTTCAGATAAAATTCAAAAACAAGATTTGGACGCTCTAACACAATATTAAAGATATTATCAAAAAAAATTTGATGGGTGAAAAATGTTACAAATACTGTTTACAAAATACTTTGAGTGATACCACTGATCATGACTAGTTCTGGTATAATTTCAATTAGAGCATCATTTAATCCGGTTTTTTTTTTTGTTAATATTATCTGGAGTTGGTGTTTCTCTTGCAACAGCTTGTAAAAATCGAGCCTCGTCTTGCGACTAAAACAATGCTTGTAAACCAGCAAGTATCAATTATAAAAAGTTACTTGATCAGATACGATCTTATTTGCGTGGCATAAAATATGATATGCAAGATTTATTACGCTTGGTCAGTTTTCACAGTAATGCCAAAACACGCTTGGACAGTTTTTAACAGTAATGCCAGAACATGCTTGGTCAGTTTTAACGGTAATGCCAGAACACGCTTGCTCGGTTTTTGACGGTAATGCCAAAACACGCTAGGGCAGTTTTTCACAATAATGCTAGAACACGCTTGGTCAGTTTTTCACAGTAATGCCAGAACACGCTTGGTCAGTTTTTTACAGTAATGCCAGAAAACACTATTATTGAGGCAGATTGTCCCTTTGAAAGGGATTAGATAATGAAATGACCAGAGTATGCGTGTCCAATATGTTGATTTATTTGAAAACGAATATGTCAATTTAAAATTATCTATATTTTAAAAAGCACGGTTACTTATATTGTTATTTCACAATATGGTTTTTATTTCAAATCAATTATTGACTTACATTTTAAGCTGTTTTAAATTCAGTGCCATTAATAAGAAAGGCCCCTTCATCTTCATACATTGAAATTTGAAACAATTTCCAAAAGACAATAATTAAATGGACTTTTTTATTTAGATCCACGTGAAGCACAATGAGTATTATTGACTGGACGAACAAAATCAATCATCTGTCATTTATTTGACAGGACGAAAAAATCAACCATCTGTCATTCTTTTGACATTTGCTAGTACGTCCTTTGAGACCAAAGACAATAATCACCTACGGGGGAAAATGTTCTTTTGTTCTTTTCCAGTCAATGACTGGAGTCTATTTCCTCTTTGTCAAACGGGGTTCACCAAAGATGGAGGGGAATAAATACTTTTTTTTCATGACTGTTATCTTCAAATATGAGGAAACTCAGGACATGATGCGCTTGCTACAAATAACAGACGGATATTCAACCTTACGGTCCACAAAAGTTATGGCTCGTAACTATGAACTCTCGAACCCAGTTCACGTGATACTGGAGCTCAGGGTGGGCGATATGGATTTCAGTAGAATATTGTAACCATTCCAACTCTTACTTTTCTTTCGAACTGCTCTTGTCTTTATGTCGGTAATCATCCGGTCTGTACCGTGGAAAGCCGGCAAAGCAGAACAAGGTTTTACAGTTACACATCATATTAAAAGGAATTCGACTATTTTCTTGTCTTCCCTTCTTTCTTTAAAACATGTGTCCATTCGTTGGTTAACTTCCAACCACGATTGAGAGAATATCAGAAATTTCCCCATGAGACACATATAGCTGTTAGCTATGTTGGTTTTCATGTAGCCCATCTTGTTATGAATTCCTTCCTGGTATTGTTACCTCTTTGTTCTGTTTTTGGATACGTATTGTGTTGTTTAGGAGATGTACACAGTGTATTTTATTGCAGGAGCGTACTTGCCTGTCGACCATTCATTCAAGTGATAAAAATGAGTCAGTGGAACAGTGTGTCACCTGTCGAGGATCTACGTCAAGCTGACTACATCACGCATGTCAAAGTGTTGTATAACATTTACGACATTTATCTGGCACTCAATTTGACGAACGTTACACGAGTGATATAATGTTTAGACTTTTCTGGAATCGTGCTAATAATCGTTTTAAAATTCTTTTATAAATCTGGTTTGCAATAGATTTCCTCCGAATAAGCTAGCTAATAGTATGTCCCTTGAAGGTCTCTCTGACCGCTTCAATTCGCTTATAAGTCAAGTCCAACTGCAAACAGCACATATCCTGGTCTGCTTTATGATGATATGCCTGCAGATCAGGGTCTATGTTGTTTATTCTACTGATTAGTCCTAACAAATTGTACGGACCAACATTTCATTATGTAATGATGGAAATATTTTTAAGAAAGTACGACAATAGTTAAGAAAACACAATCCAAATTGTAAAATTACCAAGTTGCATGAATTATACTACATTAGACAATATGTATATTTGTTTTGAAGTTTGTATGTAATAACCCTAGTGTTTTATTTCAGGAAATTTAAAGAAAAATATAAGTTTTAAGCAGATTGAAAGGAAATTCACTCCAAAAAATGTTATCCTTATTCATTTTAACTGATTCTTCTTTATGCTGCTCTAGAAGTAAAGGAATGAAAAATATATAACAAAATCATAAATAATTACTCTTTAAAAGCATATTCTTGTACATAATAATTTTAACGTTTTGTTGTGTTCGTCAAATGGAATTGTATACACTGCTGCATGTAAGTAAATATATCAGAAGAAAACTATCTGAAACCATTTTAATTTATATTTCTTAAATATAATTATACCTTCCATCCCCCACATCTCCCTTAACACAATGACTGAAAGATCTAGACAATGGAAAATAGCGGACGTAAACGATGCTTGGAAGTTTGTCTAGTTTATACTTGCTGATTGGTTAATTGGTCAGCGTGATTGACAAGTAACAGTAGATCCATTATCGGGCAGACGACTAAGCATTTACAGCATATGAAGTGCTTCCAAATAAATTGTCTATCATGCATTCTTAGAACTAGGTCAGTGATGAGATCATTTTGTTGTACATGCAACTGTTTAGTTATTCCTACGTTAACTCGAAGAGCAAAAGTTCAAAGAGCACGAATTTGTATCAGTCTTACCCCTTTCCTGAAACTGGAGGTAAGCAATTTGCGCATGTGAATATACTCCCGTCTCTACCGCATTCCACACCTAACCCACGATGAGAAAAGTCTTTAGTAAAAATAAACGTAATGTAACTATTCCAGGAATGGTTGTTATGCATCACTTCTGATAAGGACCATCTCATACACCAAGTTTAAAAACAATTCACAATGCTATGTATATTTAATTTGTATTGTTTATTAGTTTCTTTCTCCATGATTATATGTTACGTATAACTATTAAATATTCGACTTTGTCCAAAATCAAGTTCTTTATTTTATAAACAACATAATACATACCTAATATTTCTCTATGAGTGTGGATCTAATATTCAAACCATTATCAATAGAGGTAAACATGTTTATTTTGATCTGGGTCTAGAACAGTGGAATTTCCCCATAAAGAAGCCTACTCTATCTGATGTTTACCATATTCTTTATGATAACGTTATGTTATTATATAATCGTGTCTACTTGAGAAATTACTACTCATTCTATCATCTAGCATCTGAAACAGAATCAAGTCTTATTTCATTTGGGTGGAATGTTTATTCAAATGATTATTCAGAAGAAATACAGTGCTCATCTATAATATTCTCAGTCTGGAACATTGATATTGATTTCTTCCAAAAACGTTTTTGTATTATATTATTGAGATATATCAAAAGACTGTTGGCACATCATAACTGTCCAGGTCATTGGCACATTACCACATTCGAGACTATATGCACACCAACACATTCAACATAGGAACTTATAAAATACCGTTGAAATCATTAGAAATTTTATACATTCTGCCTTGTAATCAATCATTAAGGAATATTTGAAATTTAATTAGCATTATTGTACGATCTTCTGAAATTGTAAACTTTTATTATATGGATTAAATTATTTCTTGAATTTTACAGAACTTGTTGGTTTTCGCTAATTTCTGCTACTTGGGGTTAGAACATAGTGTCGTAAATTACCGATAAGAACCATAACATATAGTTTCAAAACGCTCTACAATGAATAGAGTAGTTAAAAAATTATATCCCGTAATGCGTTCATCCATAAGTAGGAAAAGGTCCAATACCAAAATACAGATTTACAAATAAGGCATAACCAGATGACGTCCAAGATATGCACAAAGTTTAGGAACGATCCATCAAAATCTTCCTTCTCAAGATTTTGTCATAAAATTATTTGAGCTGCAAGAAAGTGAAGGAATAGTTCTTATGAAAAAGGTAGATATGTATTTATTATCCCAATGATTGGTTCGAAATCATCCTGCGTGTTATTTGACAAAACGAATGATCACGTTCCCGTCATCATATAAATCGAGATGCCTATCCTGACTAGAATTGTTGAAGTGTTGTGCATGGACAATCAATATGCGAACTAACCATTGGTAATATCGAAGGTTCTACAGTCCATATAAGCCCATCACCCAGATATTTTTCTTCTGGTTGGGTGATGGGTCTTACTGACTGACTAGTGGCGCTGAGAAGTGTGATTGATGTCGAACGAAAGTCAAAATTTTCAGAAATATCACACACAACTGGCAACCAATAACTACGCCTTTCTAAAAAGTAAAGTACAATGTTTTTGTCAGACTTTACTTACCCTGATGTCATTTCTCTAATAATTTAAAAAAAAAAAATATTCATTATGCTTATTGGAACTGTAAGCAACGTTTCGTTTCGTTCAAGAAACGAATCTCACACATGAATCTACTGGAACATACTTGGACATACCTCGACTATCGTTGTATTGCAACAAATTCAAATATATGTCAACGGAACATGAAAATGCATCAGTTTGCTCGTGTCACATTTTGATTCCACCAGGATAAAGACATTACAGTAAGTATATTAATTACACAATAATTAGTGGATAAGTGACGATATAGGCTGCAAAGTGTGTGAGATTTTCCTGAAACTATTCTTTCCGATGTAAGGCCGTTATTAGGGTCGTAAGACATAGTACTAAAACAAAAACATGTGCTATGTTTTACATTGTAGAACTACGCTCCATACAATGTAGGATTTTCTCGTTATACAAATAGTGTAAATTATGCCGCAGACACAAAAGGGTAAACGGCTGTAGCATAAGTTGCTCGATAAACACTTGAGCATGAACATGACGCGTCCTTGAGTCTGAACATGACGCGTCCTTGAGTCTGAACATGACGTGTCCTTGAGCCTGAACATGACGCGTCCTTGAGCATGAACATGACGCGTCCTTGAGCATGAACATGACGCGTCCTTGAGCATGAACATGACGCGTCCTTGAGCGTGACAGTGGACAAAATTGTATCCGTTACCATGGAAAGTTGTGAAGGTAAAAGTTTAAAATTCGTGCAGAGGGGAAGGCTTATGTGCAGGCATTTTAACTTGTTGGAGGGGAGAAAAGAGTTCTTTGAGGTTGTACTTTTCCAGAAATTCAGGTCCCATGTACTAAGGAACTCGGATATCCTGTAAATCAAGTCACAAAGTATTAACCGAATCTTTTGGCCTGGTGTGAATACCGATATATTATGATTATGTCGATGATGCGATATGTGCCAAAAAATGCTGGGAAGGAGGTTTCTAATGTCGTGAATATGAGGTCATAGAAGAGTCCAGTGACGGAATTAGATTTCAGTACAATAACTCCCCTGGAGTGCCATAAGTAGTTGGAAATAAATCCAAATTTACCTTGTTAGCTAGTCCATTGACAGACTTAACTGGGAATAAGCAAACAAATAATGTCTTGTGGTTCATGTCAAAAAAGAGATTTTAACGTTCTTAAGGGAAATCGATTTGTGCCAATTTTAAAGTGCCCTGAACAGTAAAAAATAGTTCGTATTGGGAACAAACGCGACCGACATAGGATTAGATGTGGTATTACTACAGGTGCAAAAGGGGTAGGTAGGTGGAGTGAAATTACCCATTACTTATGTAAGTAAGAAATTGCTGCGTCGTGAGAAAAATTACTCCACGATATAGAAAAAGTATTGGGCACTGGTTTGGGGGACAGGTTAATTTCACCTTCACTTTTCGTAAAGGAATTTGGCCTTCAAACTGATCATCAGCCTCGTGTTTTTAAATAAAGCAACGTAGCCAAGGCAGGATTGATGGGTTCGGCGATGAATCTACAGCTGTATTGTTTCCGAATAGAGGTGATTCGATAGTTGGAAAATGTAGGGGCCCATTTCTTAAGTAGAGTGTAATGTAACTCTAGTATTTTAAATATAAGTTTCCGTGAGTGGTTTTGTTCATATTCCGTTGTTTTCTAAAAGGGATGCCTCCTTTGTAAGGTGGTAGCTATTGTCAGGGAATTATGTATATTTAATATTTATGTATTTTATATGTGACTAAACTGTGTTCGGGTTTCTCTTCCGTGTTCAGCGTTACCCGATAGTGGTTTATTTACCTCCTTCAGTATGTCATAAAACTGAGATATGTTCCCTCCACGCTACACGATCAAGGTGCTTGCTACGAGAAAACCGATATTACCTTAAGCTCACTTTATAGACATTAGGCATAACAGTAATGTTACAATATAATAAGTTTTGCCAGGGAGTTACCCACTTGAATAGCAAAATCTTTATCTGTATACTATTGTTATACAATTATTTAATTATATACGATATTATAAATTATACAATTTTTTTTTGCTGTCTGTCCTAATTTTAATTCTAAACTTTATAGTCTAAATTCTAAATTTTACAGATATAGACCAACATATATAATGCCATGTTATTATATTGATTAAAGTCTGATTTTAAGTTCGCCTGTTGATACCTAAACAAGCGAATTGTAATCACTTGACTGTTGCATTATCAAGAATGAGGTAATCTTAGTTTTGTACGATTCTTCTTGTCATATACAGATTCACATATCAAAATGGCTGTGATAATACAATGATACAGTAGTCACGATGACATTATTTACTATTATTATGTATCGGCTCGTTCAAAATAACAAGACAATAGTGGAGAAAACAAACTTTGTAAGTTTTAACAAAGATAATTTTATTTCCCTAGAAAACACTGTGAAAAAGGTGAAAATATAAAACAAAAAATCCAAAACAATTGCCCTAGAATTGTGAATGAGACCTATTAATAAAACGTTCTGAGTCTTGTTTGAACGCAAGTTGTTTCCAAGATGGAGAATAATGACGTCAGATGAAGTCTTTACACAAATGTTAATAATTTCACGTTGAACCACATTTTGTACTGTACTGTTCCAATTTAAAATGAATTTCTTTGAATGTTTGTCTTCTAAACCACTTGTACAGTTCTCCAGGGAATATATTATTATTTAAAAGTAAGATTAATTTCTATGTCTGTTAAGGCACATATATAGTTTTATAGATGTAATGAAGATTTAACTCTTTCCGGCACAAGGAAAATGTACCATTGTTCTTCAAGGTATATTATACTACTCACTCCAGCACAATAAATATAATACCTTCTTAAGGCATAACACACAGTTGACTACGACACAGCTGATATTGACTGCTTAATTCACAGGGACCTGAGTCTATTTAAAGTAAACTAAGACGTTTACATGCTACACGCGCACGGATAAAGCGTGATTATTTTTATCAGATGACAATACATAATACACGATGTAAACACACACACACACACACACACACACACATATATATATATATATATATATATATATATATATATATACACACACACACACACACTCTCAGAAAAGATCTTGGCCACAGCCAATCATTTACGTCGTTTGTTTATCAAAATTGGATATCTGGCCAATTCTTACCATAGCCTTAGAATAGTTTACGTTTTAAATAAACAAAACTCTTACGAAAGCCGAGAAACATATTTATGTTCTAAATAAACAAACTCTTATGAAAATATCTGTTCCTGTTAACAACTCATCATTATAATAAAACACAAGGATACAAAATGAAATTCAAAGAAGTCATATTGTATACATAAGTAATTAAAATACAGGGCCGTAACACTATGAAATAATCAACTTTACGTACTCGCATGCGCAGCATTCATCACTGGATTTTATACATCACCGTTTTGTATATAATAAACGGAATAAGGTACTATCTTCTCTATTTTCAGCTGTCTGACAACTAAGGTAGTTTGACTGTTTAGAAAGGATGTCTTATTTTGGATGCCGTAATCTATCTGATCTTTTTAGCTGTGTTTGACAGCATGTCAGCTGTAGATCTGTGGCTCTCTGGCTGTTTTGGTCCTCTGGATGTATCTGGAAGTTGGTTTGCTTTTAGCCGTTTAACTATTAGCTTGGATGCATTGTCGTGATACTCTTGTGTGTATAGCCTGTGTGCTGCTGTCGGTGATGACGTTAGTTCTGAGGACGATGACGACTATCTGGTGTTGAGGGACCAAAGTTCCGAGACTAACGGGAGTTACTGAGGTCATTGTTCAGACTGGAGAGGGCGAGCAATCCTTGGTGAATTCGACAGAGTGGTGGGACTGAACATAACTTTGTGGTCATCTACTGGAAGCCACATCTTATAGTCCCATTTTTGTCAGTTTATCATTCTCGTGAAAATCTAATTTATCCAGTATCACTATTTAAATGAAGATCTTATATATTTGTGTTCATCCTACATGCATAGCAAGTATCATACGAAATTGTACAAGTTTTCATTCTTTATTCACCCTTGGTAAATAATCACATTTCTATAAATTAATAATTTCACCACCGTAAGTAATTAATTTTTGTTTATTTGTCTAATTTCTTTATGATTAATTTTTCTTCATCTATAATTTTTTGGTGATAGAACAATGAATTATATGTTTAATGTTTATTCGATCATTCTTGTTGATCACTTGTTCGAGTTACATGTAATGATTCGTTCAAGTTATTAACAAAATCATTTTCCTTTTATCAGTTGCTTAACTCAGTGACCATCGTTGTTTTTATTAAATCGATTATTTGGAATTAATGTGCACGAGTTTATTGTCAGATTTAATAATTTTTTTCCAATCACAATATAAATAAACCCCTTATTCACGAAATAGCTCGTGGTGTCTTCGTTGCAACCTAATTCCGACCCGAATCATCCCGTTAGTCGAGATATGACATCCGACATGGACTGGTGTCCTCTGAAAAAGATGGATTTATTTTGGAAATGTTTGCACTCGTCTCTCCCCACTAACACACCTCACATACAAACCTAGTATTCAGGGTGTTTGGTATATGGGTATGTCTGGGTGTCTTTAAATGTCTTTCACAGTAAAAAAATAAGTGTAAGGAATCAAAATATTCTAAAGCAAAATGTCTGTCCTTAAACTATTGAGCGATTTACTAATTAGGAAGTTTAGGGATAATATCTGCCTGGGTTTTATGTCTATTTTACATATGGGTAAAACACATTTTGAAAGGTTGGTAGAAGTATTTTGTGGACAGGTATAAAATTGATACATAGAAGAGAGTTCAGTTAAACTGTGTTAAAATTCGAATTATTTCTAAGTGTATCGTATCCCCTCCCTCTATGACAAACCAATATCCCGTTTCCCCAAAGCAAGAGATGTGAGAGGTACATAATGTCGTATAATTTTCGTATTACGATTTTGTAATTCGTATTTGACCTTTTCACCCGCAGAATTATTCGGTCGGTGGTAAACATGCACTGGAGAGCTTTGGGGATTTTTTTTCGGATGTAGACGAAAACATGTTAAGAAGTGAAATGGGAGGGAAGGTAGCTGTGTGTGTGGAGCCCATATGTGAAAGCCCATGCTTTTCTCTAAAATATTGTACACGTTGATATGTTTACATCTCATATGTTGTACATAATCTAGGCTCTGAAAAACACGTGACTACACAAGCTTTATCTTGACAATTTACAAGGATTTAATGGTCGAAAATTCGCACGTTGGTATGACTCACAACCTGTGGAAGCCAGTGTCAGTGTCATCTACGTCAAAGGTAGAAGAAATAATACTTGTTTTAACAAAACTGACCTTTACCAGTGGGGAACGTGATTTGAATTCCGGTTCTGTTGACATAACAAACACTGACATTCAATTAGCAAAAAAAAAACGAAAAAACTTCCATGATCATAATTTATTATCAACGTAATTTACTAATACATAATAAAGAAAATATAAGTATATAAATTTCAAATACATTTAGGAAAACGCTAAGTCATCTGTAATTAGAACTACATTAAAGAATAAGTGTAACCACATTGAATTTTTAAAAAAAGCCTTTAAATTATTTCAAGAATTACGTAAGTAAGACCGCACAGATAATAAGAGGATACAGGCTAGCCAATTTAAATGTCACATGGTGAAGTGAATCTAACTTAAAGAAAATTTATTTACTTTGTGTACCTCATAAAAAGTTTACCTGTTACATCATGGCAGATAACTTTTAAAAAACGTAATAGATGGTATTAACACTGTAAGTCCATTAGAAAACATCTATATTTAATCAACACGTTGTCCGCATGCTCTCTTTTGGAGCCAGAGAGCCAAGTGTAAAGATTTATTATAAGACAGAAATTTTCGATACCGTTTTGATTAGTTCAAAAACGTAAAATAAATGTCTGAGAACAGTTTGTAAAAATAAATGATACTGCATATTTGTTACGAATAGTAGCGAACATCACGTCAATTTTAATCCACATGATGCATTGATTTCAAAAACTGCAAAATTAAAAATACCAGTGTTCATAAATGACAGAAGCTGAGTCAGAAGACAGAAATAGAAATTTGGAAGTAAATATAATTTGAAGAATGTAGGCGCATACAACTTTTAATGAGGGTAAAATGGGGGACAACTCTTAAATGTGACGGAGTATTTTCATTAGTTTAGCCCTGTTGTCTCTTAAACGTTCTGTGAACATCAACTAATATACAGTATCAAAATACTGCCTTTGAAGGTAGAACATATGTGTTGTTAATTGAAAGAACAGATAAATTTCCGTTTGCATACAACGTCAACTTTCAAGATCAATTTCTTTGTACACATGAGAGATGCCCTGTATTTAACACCTTTTTACACACTTTCATCTGTGTGCACGGTTAATTCAAGGACTCGTCATTAAATGCAATGCAAACCAGGTAAAGCGACAGAACTTTGTGGTTTAAATTTTTTTTTTGAATTAGGTTTTATAAAAATGGGATATGGAAGATTCGCTAAAAATGAGCGAGCACTAAATAAACATTTAAATCTAATCATTTTCATCATTTCGTGGATTCCTTTCTTACAAAGTTATACTTCACAGCACTTATTTTTAAAAAAAAATGTTATAAAAGGTGTATTCAAGGACAAGCTTGTAGAAAATGACATGAACTGCGAACCAAGAAGGAAATTATCTTGTCAGAGTGGTGATAGGGAGGGTTGGGTTTCGAAACGTGACATCCGATGAACCGAGATCTGGAGCTGTGATGTGTTCTGAGTAAGGCAATTTAGATTAGGTTGGATTTTGAATGTAAATTTATCAGCACTGTGACAAACAGTGAGAGCTCGATGTAAATATAGAGAAGGTCACATCCTTGTATGGCTTATTGTTAGGTCAATAAATCATTTCAAAAGGAAGCGGAGTTCAAAAACGGGTGTTAAAACTCGAAAAATTGCTCCAAAACCATAAATATTTCATCAAATTTTGAAATGTTATGGGGAATAATCCATAATATTGAAATCATCTTGAAGTTATTTTGTCTATTCGCGTTTAAAGAGCAGTCAATGGCAACGGACCATTGAAAACCCAAAACTCCCAAACAATCTTCCCAAAGGGAGCAATGCCAAACTGTTTGTAAGAAACTTCAAGGAATTCCAGATCCGAAAGAAACTTCCGGTAACTCAAGATCTGAAAAGAACACACAGGAATTCAAGATCAAAAAGGAACTTCCATGAATACAAGATACTGTTACTAGTCTAATTCTTGAAATATGTTGCAGAAAGAAAGTGAAACCAACAAATTTTTTATAATATCAACAAGCAGTTTATTTTAGTGATTAGCGTTTCAGATTCTTGGCCGGGAGAGTGCGGGTTCGATTCATGCTATCTGATCAGTGAAAATTCGAGAATCACTTAAAATATTGTGAAAAAAATTTCAAATAATCCTAAATGTCCTTTCACAAGTCCAAATTATATATAATGTTTCGCATGAATTTCAGTGCTTTTCAATATTCTTATATAATACTGTGATGCAGTATAGAATATCTTTGAATTAGTTCACAAACATGTAGAGTCGATGAACAATTTAGTAACTACAATTAATATTTTAATAAACAATTCCTCTTCATATATCTGATTCCAACAATACAACAAATATAATCCCACATACTTAACTAAATCAGAAATGAGTTATTTGTTTATCATATCATTTATTTATACAAAGTTTCATTGATCTATATCATGTTTGGATTTGCTGCAATCCAACAAAAAAATCTAGTCTAATTGTAAATAATACTGACCCCTCATGTGCTATATAAACTTGATATTTACAAGATTCAGTAACCTAAAGTACAACTTACAATCATGTTCACAGGTTAGGCACTAAATATAGATTAAATATACATAGCAATACAAAAAAGTTTTGAACTGCTGAATGCTCAAACCATCTCTGATATTCTTGAGCAATGGAATTTAAAAATAGCTCTTTCTGGCAGACATATTTGATGCAAGATCGGCGTCATTATCGTTTAGGACAAACTAGACACCATTATAGATTATTTAATGATAATATAGTTATATATTAATGAGAATTGGTGAGAAGATATTCATTACGATCTTTGTGGCAGCCATAATGGATGTTTTCAGGACAATTTCATTTTGGAACAACGAAATATCATAAGAAATCTTCTTGTGACAACCCAATATCGGCATGACCATCAATTCTGGAGAAGCTTTTCATGATGGCCGCCAGATCTTCTTACTTTCATTCAGGACCAAATCAATACTATAAAAATGTTCTAGTTAAAAAAACAACAACAAATTGTAGATATGTTGTTCCATTTTAAAGAGTCGTGAAGAGAAGATTGTTATAATGGTTGCCATAGCAGCCATATTTAAGGACAGGTTGCAACCATTTTCATTCAGGACCAACTATATATAATAATTAGTCTTCTGGTGAAAAGCCAAAATCGGCATGTCTTTTCATTTTGGAGGAAGAGCAATACAAAATTCACAATGGTTGTCATGATGGCTATACCGAATGTTATATCGGCAGCATTTTCATTTAGTACAAGCTAAATCTAATTAAGTCTTTTGATGAAAGCCCACTATCTTGATATGACTTTGGATCTAGGAAAAGTAGCGATAAGATTTCCAAGATGGCCCCTGTGTGTCCATATTGAATATTAGATCAGCTAAATTTTAAGACCAGTTTGATATTGTAATAAGTGTTCCGATGGAAAAAAAACACATGATGATATGACCCTTCATTCAGGATGAAGAACAATAACACGATATTTCGAAATGGCTTCTGTAGTGACCATATTGGATTGCAAATCTGCATCATACTTATTAAAACCAACTAGACACAAAAAAATATATTTGTATGACCATCCATTCAGGAGCAGTAACAATAACAAAATTTCTGGCCATACTGAATGTCATTTTTAAAATGGCAACTGCGGTGGACATACTGGATGTGTGAACATCACAGTTTTCATTGATAAGTAGCGAGACCTTGCGATAAATGTGAGGGTCAAGTTGCATGGCAATCCACCAGTTAGTTTAGGAAGAATAGCGATAACAAACTTGTGCTAACGGGCTGACTGACGTCAGACGACAGGCGATTGACAACGGACAGAAGACCATCAAATAAGTTCTTCTAAAACCCCCAGTGCCCATTGCTTGGACGGATGTCTCCTAATTAGTTCGCAGCTAATAATAAAACCAGACTCTCATGCTCAAGGTAATTCCAGTGGGGAATGGATATTCTCTTTTTGGGGTTGGGGATACTGTCAAGTAAAATAATTTACAGTAACTTCACCAAGTATACTGTACTACAGAAGCACTGTTAGTGTTGAGTTCAGTTCAGTTGATAGTTACGACTTAGTTTCACTTAATTACGAGTTGGACTTAACATCTTACAATTTCACGTTTGTATCTCGAAATTAAGGTTTATTATCTCTTATTTGCGAGTAGACAACTCGTAATTATGAGAGAAAAAAAAAATTTCTAGCCGTGTTAGCAATAGGCCACCGACCAGTAATACAGATGGAAGAAAGCGCACAAAATAAACCGGTAAAAGTGAATATGTGCAGCAGATAATAATAATACACAAAACAACCGGTTTTAGCACAGGATTCTGCAGTTTTATCAATAAAGCAATACAAAATTTCTGACAACATGAAATCACCTTAACGGTATTATAAATTAACACAAGGAATGCAACCGTGATCACAACCCTCCGATCGATTCGACTTTTCTCACGCGTCTTTTATCGCTTCAGAATCATAAGATGACTGAAAAACTACATATATCTATTCACAAAACTGTAACGTACTAAAGCATCACTCTCGAACGACCATCGCATTAACCCAAACCGGCGAAATAACATTAATTTTCACCATTACGGTCGCAAGCCCTGAAAAGAACGGTCATTACAAGAAGTAGCACATTTCGACTAGTTTTTACCCTGCAGTAAATATGCGTTAGGGTCTAATAATCGTTCCGAACACGGCGTAGAATCTGTTCTCTTTTAATACTAGGCTCAAATAGTTGAATGCGATGACGTCATCAACCAATATTTGTACTATCATAACATTAACTACATATTTATGTTCTGGAAATTTATGCAAAAATTATTAAATGATGCAACCTGAAGCAGAAAAAAAAAATAAGGTAAACATTTTATCTTGTAAAATTAGTTTTATGGTGTTATTTAGCCCGAGGTAGAAATGGGCTATGCTTCCTATAATGACTGTCTTTTGCAGCCGGCAAGTTTTATTTTTGTGTGGTTCTCTAAATTTGCTTAATAGTATACAAATACTACTATATGAATGAAATATCCAGGATGTAATTTCCGCTTACATATTTTTACATAAAACAACAGATGTCGTTATGGATCATCCATTTCTCGGTCAATAAAAATTTATTCCAGTATCCGCAGTGTTACGTATCGGCTCGTTCAAAGTACAAAAAAAATAGTGAAGACAATAAGCTTTGTAAATTTTAACAATTATAATTTATTTCCCTATAAAACATGGATAAAAGGTAAATATATGAAACAAGACTTACGATTTACGAAAGAGATATAAAAGTTTGTGCTAAAGATACGAAAACACACAAGTTCTGTGAACAGTTCTAAATGTACAGTCTGAAGTTCAGTTCCGATCCAAGATGGCGGATGATGACGTACGATGAAGACTAACACAAATATCCTAGAATTTTTACAGTGAAGCACAGTTTGCATTGTTTCGTTCCAACTTAGAAGAATATCAGAAATTGTTTATGTCCAAACCAGTAGTGTTGTTCTCCAGGGAAAATAATTATTTAGAAAGTAGACGAAGTACAATTATCTCCACTAACAAAGCATATGTCGATCTATGTAGACACACGAATAGACAGCTTCTAGCACAAAAATACATTTTTTAAGGTAATAGAAGCTATGTGACTCTCTAATATATTGAAATCGGATGCGACTCTGACTGACTTTTTTTATACAGATAACTAAGCATATAAACAAAGCTAATACGTAGTTTCATGTGCATATGCACATTGGACACGTAGTTATTATCATTATGATGCATTATTAGGAAATCTTGACCAAATATCAGCCAATCATTTACATAGCTACTTCAAAATGTTAACTTGCGATTAATTTACTATCATACCCAGCTCGTGCTCACATGAGTCACATTTACGATTTAAGTAAACACGATGTTTCTAGCAAAACATGAGACCCATAGTAACATCATAATGATAATAGCTACATTTAATGATATAAAAATGAAATAAAAAGATTTATACAGAATTCATTCCTTAACACACATAATTCAACTACAGGGTCGTAACAGCAGCAAGTTATAAACTAGTTGAAACATAATAAAGTTGAAGGTTTAATTCCTGTACAAACAGCCATGTAAAGTTTTGCTAACACAACGTTTTTTGTGCTTTATTTGTTTATCTTGTCTATGCTTTGTATTTGCCTTTGAAAAATACTTATTAAGAGTCGAAAGCACTCGGGATAGTTAGATACTAGTTTTTGCATTTATAACATCCATGTGAAATTTTGCAAACACAACGGCTTTTGAGTTTTATTTGTTCATCTTGTCTATGTTTTGTATTTGCCTATGAAAAAGACTCAATAAGAGTCGAAAGCACGCATTTTAGTTAGATACTAGTTTTGCATATATATATATATATATATATATATATATATATATATATATATATATATATATATATATATATATATATATATAGAGAGAGAGAGAGAGAGAGAGAGAGAGAGAGAGAGAGAGAGAGAGAGAGAGAGAGAGAGAGAGAGAGAGAGAGATGCAAAACCTGACGTCGAACAGTGCAAAACAAGTATGTAACTAGCCTGAAAACCTCCAGGACATCCTAGTCAGGGCAAAGCTAACGCCAATCGCTAGTCAAGACCAACCTAGTCAATCTGGACCCTGTGGCGATAAAAGATGCAAAACCTGTCAACATATGATACAGACCAGGACATTCACTAGCATAGTGACTAGAGAAAAACTAAACATACATAGTCTAAACAAAGCGTGCAAAACATAATGTAATTCATCTCATCACATGTAAAATCTGTAGCCTTCAATATGTCGGAGAAACTGAAAACCTTCACAAAAGGATAAACCTTCATAGATCAGATTGGATGACAAAGACGCTGAACATAAGCCCGGTCGCAGATCACTTCTCCTCCCCTGGCCACACTTTTATTGATACAACACTTATCGCAATTGCTAACAAACGCAACTGGAGTTCCGAAACCAGGAAGGAAAAGGAATCTTACTGGATAGGCCGCCTTAAAACAATGAAATCAAGCGGACAAGAAAAAGAAAGCTATGCAATAGCAGAATTATTCTTTGCAGCCGACACATTTTTTTTTAAACTTTTTAAAAATCTTAAATATTCTTTAATTACTACTATAATAATGAAATATCAAATATCCGGGATATAATCTGCATTACATAAATGTACACAAAGTAATAGATGTCTCTATAGCTCACAGATTTCTAGGTAAGTAGAAATATTCCCCAGTATCCGCAACAAGTCTATATAGGCTGGTTGAGGGTTGAGACACAATGCATCTATAGGTTTAATTCCTGTAGAGACAGCCATGTAGAGTTTTACAAACACAACGTTTTTTGTGTTTGTTTGTTTTGTCTATTTTTTTTTTATATGCCTTTGAACAAAACTTATTAAGAGTCGAAAGCGCTCAGGCTAGTTAGATACTACTTTTGCACTGTTCGTCGTCAGTTTATTGCATCTATTTCAATCAATCCAGACACACGTGATCCCTTGCCTGATCCAGTGCGCTTGAAAGAGCTGTTATTCGCCATATCATTCGCATTGTTTATATATATATATATATATATATATATATATATATATATATATATATATATATATATATATATTGTTGTGAATCCTACAACAATATATTTGCGACAAAATCGATTAAAGCCTCAGAATGCCAATGGAACCTTCCTACGAAATCTCATATTTTAACCAAAAAAAAATTAAAGGTCCCATTTTACAATAGAGCCTTAGCGATTTTGTCGTGAATACATTGTCATAACCACACTCAAATTGCTGCCATCTACGTCTACAAATTTTTGCGACAAAATCGATTAAAGCCTCAGAATGCCAAATGGAACCTTCCTACGAAATCTCATATTTTAACCAAAAAAAAAATAAAGACCCCATTTTACAAATGGAGCCTTAGCGATTTTGTCGCAAATACATTGTCATAACCACACTCAAATTGCTGCCATCTACGGTCGCAAATATGTTGTCATTTCACCCTCTCTGCTGCTGATTAATACAAATTATTTAACCAAATATTTGATCAAGTCCAATACGATATCGTGACCGAGGGTCGTGTAAATTTATTGTTATAAATCCATATGGGGCAGACTGAGCATGACTAAAGTAATTTTTAAATCCA
This sequence comes from Potamilus streckersoni, assembly GCA_016746295.1. Lineage (NCBI taxonomy): Eukaryota > Metazoa > Mollusca > Bivalvia > Unionida > Unionidae > Potamilus > Potamilus streckersoni. The sequence continues at coordinate 291,330 of JAEAOA010001816.1, forward strand.
TTGAAGTCCATATCGGAACACCATGTTTGCCAAATATTTCGTAGCGTATGTGTATCAACGCCATTGAATACAGCAAGAATATTGCAGTTATCGCGAATCACTTTTGGAATTTGAGTATATCGTTGAGTGACATATATCACGTCAGTGTTTTTATGCCTACCTCGGGAAAATATTCTAGCAGGGTTCTTTTGATTATCTAACATTACATCATCGTACACTACAAGATTGTTTATGTCTCCATCGAGATCTTCTACTGATGGTGCATCATCAATATCAGTAATAAAGTCGATTACACTTTCACCTTTAATTTCTGATGCATTTTTATTAAAATCTTTTAGCACTTCATAGCACCGTTGATCATCTACGGATGGGGCAACTAAATATAATTTATCCCACTTCATAAATCGCATTATCAAATTAAGCAGTAATTGTGTTTTGCCTGATCCAGATGGTCCGATTATAATGGCACGGACAGAATTCGGAAGCGCTGCGTGGTGTTTTACCGGTTCTCTTCTTTTAGTCGCTGAAAAATCAATTATATTCATAACGCTATATATAAATTATGGATCTATATTGTGTTAAGTGTAAACAGCGTACTGATTCAACCGATCAGACAACCATTACAACTAAAAACAATAGACTAGCGCTTACTGGTAAGTGTGTAACATGTGGTACAAAAAAATTTCGATTTTTAAAAAAAAGCAACTCGGAGGTGATATTGCCGCAAAACTTGGAAAACTCCCCGGAACCCCATGGGCAAAATACCCCGGAGAAAAACACCTTCCAGGATATAGCTACTGTGGTCCCGGAACGAGATTAGATATCAGACTTGATGATCAAAATCAGCCCCGGCCTGGTGAGTATCCGATAAATGCTATTGATAAGGCATGTCATGCTCATGATGTTGCATATAAAAGCAATAATTTGCAACAAAGACATATCGCGGATGTAAAATTAATTCATGCCTTAAATGCTATTCCCGATAAATCCTTCAAAGAAAAATTGGCTTCATGGTTGGTCAAATCAGCTATGAAAGGCAAATTAGTGTTAGGTGCTGGTAATTGAAAACACCAGTGTTTTTATAGTATGGAATCTATTTATTATTCTCCGAAAGGATACTGGAGGGGTAAAGCAGCAATCAGTAAACTCGCTAACGCTGCAAAAGTGAAAAAATCCACTGCAAAAGATTGGTTATCCAAACAAGCTATATGGCAAATTTATCTACCACCGCCTAAACAAATTAATTATTCTCATTTTGATGTTACCGTACCCAATGAAGTTCATCAGGCTGATTTATTGTTTTTACCACATGACCATGGTTACAAATACGCGCTAACTGTAGTTGATATTGCGAGTCGATTTAAACAAGCAGAACCATTGAAAACAAAGTCAGCTTCTGAAGTCGCTTCTGCATTTGAAAGGATTTATCGACGAGGTCCTCTAAGATGGCCAAATCTATTACAAGTTGATCCTGGCAAAGAATTTCAAGGTGCTGTTCTATCAACAATGAAAACTCATAGTGTTACAATACGACGGGGGCATACTGCGTTACATCGTGATCAGGCAATTGTAGAACGATTTAATCGAACTCTTGCAGAACGGTTATTTGGATATCAATATGCAAAAGAATTCATCCAAGAAAAACGATCTCGTGAATGGGTCCAAAGGTTACCGAGTGTAGTTGCAGCGTTAAATAACGAGATTACTCGAACTATTAATATGAAACCAAATATTGCAATAAAAAAGAATATATTCCCGAACAACCGCAGCGGGTTAGCACTCAGCCACTTCTCGGTGATGTTACTGTGAGATATTTATACGAACCAGGAGAGCTTGAAGGCGGTAAAAGAAGAGCTACTGATCCTATATGGAGTGTTACTACGCATAAAATTTCAACCATAACGCGATCAACTGGTAGACCTCCAATCTACAGATTGGATTCAACTGCACCTCAGCGTGGTTTTACACGCGAACAACTACAAGTCATTCCGGACGATACTCAATTACCGCCACATGGTCTTAACTAGCTCCGTTACGTCTATTACACTCAAGACAGGTCAACATCACATTGTTTCTGACATGACCAAGACTGTTATTTTTTCTGTCTACGGTGAATTGTCGAGGGTCTTTATCCGAATACTGCCAGTGCATTATACAATTGCAACTGGCGCAGTGATTATTCTGTTGTTCTTTTAATGCGATTATTACTTCAGCATCAATATCAAATTCTCGTTGTTTTTTTTTGTCCTGCTGTTTGTAGCCAGAGAGTTTTTTATTAATGATGCTAATATCAGTGTTATCATCGTTTGCATTAAAATCATCATCGAAAACAATCCTTCGTAGTTGATTTATTCGTCGTACTCTGGACACTGCGAGATAGACTAAATTTGACCATTCAATGCGATTATCAACTATCCAAACAATTGTATCCGTGATGGTCAATCCTTGTGACGAGTGTATTGTTGTTACATAACCAAGCGTCCATGGTGATTTATCAGCGTATAATGCATCTTCTACAGTATTGATATCAACTAGCACAATATCATTTAACACTAGAATCTGTTTCTCCGTCTGGCCTGGAATTTCAACTTCAATATTCTGCTTTCGTGTATCCAATGGTCTATAACACAACGGCACTGGAAACGTTGGGAATTTTTTCTTGTGTAGCTCAAACAACTTTTTCTGAAGTGCGTCTCTGACTATCTTTCTACTTGCTACTACAAAATCATTTGGTTTCCATGTTTCCCAAAAATCATTCAAAGGTGTTTCAGAAATTATTTCACGCGCTACTTCACATTGAATTCTATCGGGTTGTAATCTAATTAGTTTTTTAAACTCACGTAACTGCTCATCGAGTGCTCTATAGTCAGTATCAATTTCTTCGTAATAATCAACAAATCCTTTTAACCAATTATGTGGACTTCTACCAACAAATGGTGGTGGTTGACCATGATCGCCGCACAATATAATTTTTGTATTATTTTGCAATAACCAATCAAGAAACATTTTTAATACATCTTCTGAAACAGTACATGCTTCATCCCAAATAATAACCGCTGGAATAAATTTCTCACCCATTCGCTCAGGAGTCCAAGCATCGCCCTTGTATCGAAAAAAACTATGATACGTGCAAGCTTCAACATTTCGTTGTTTGATCTCTCTCGCTAGTCTATGGGTTGGTGTGAGTACAATCATGGACGTTCTCTCTCGATATAATTCTATCGCACGTGTTGTCTTTCCAGATCCACCACAACCGTTTAAATAAACTGTTTTATATCTACAAATTGGATCTGATATCGGTGGTGCTTTAGACATAGATTTTTCACTGATAGAATTATCGTTCTTCAGGTAACTGCTTTTAATCTCAACGTCTGCTGATTCAGAATAATCGCGTTGTATTTCTTGTTTAATTCGCCATGTTCCCCAAGTCTCTTCGCTATTAGTAAATTTAGTTATCTCTTTGATATATTTTTTATCGACATACATTGAATCAATTGCAACTCTGACTGCTATACTAGGAAATCTATTTATCATTGCAAATAAATTGATAGATGCATAACCCAGCATAGAAGCTCTCAAATGTAGATATGCAGAGCTTTCTCCATCACTGTAAGTAACAATTCTACCTAACTTTGTTTTATTGGACAAGAAGGCTGTTTTACAATTTGCGTATCTATTTTTCTCTACTGCATCTTTAATAACGAAGTCGTATTCGGCATCATCTATAATCAATCGTGAGGATTGTTTTTTAAAGTTAAATTTTTTTCCACCCTGTGTAAATTTACCGATTATTCTTCGGCCGAGATCCTTTGCTTCATTATTTCGTTGATTAAATATCTTTTTTGACCATTCAATAATGTACTCCTCGTCAGCATCAATATGTTTTCTAGACTTATCGATTATACTATCAAGACATTCTGGTTCTGGTAACCAGACATTGGTTTGTTTTCGATATGAGATAATCGCTTCGCTGACAATCAACGAAACTAACATTTTACAATCAATCATATATCGCAATAACACTATTGGTAACCACATCCTTTCAGCCATGTGTCTACCAATCCAAACATAACAACACGGATGAAGTCCTTCAGCGAATTCAAATGATACTACGCAAGCAAAACCGGTCAAATCAAAATCAGGCAGTGGTCCATTAATAGCAACGCGAGTCATTTCATGTGTGGGGTGTCCAAACCGTTTAAAATACTCACCAGCGAATCCATATCCTAGAAAACTTCCTGGATAACAGGCAACGATATCAACTGATATCATACTCTCACGATTGTACTTAACGTTCCATAGACCGCCATGATAATATTCCAAACAGCTGGATTGAACATCCTGTAAAAACTCTTTTCGTGTTGGTTTCCAATTATTTTTCTTTCTTGCAAAATGAGCTGCAACTGATGGAATTGTAAAACAATTTGTAAGTAACTGTTCGTAATCTTCGGATTTTTCATTAAAAACGCTAGCGTTTTCACTGAGACTTATTGCTAGATTTTTCATCCTATTATGTAGACTTTCACTGCGATATAATTCACCGTTAGGTTTCACAAATTGATTGAATTGACATTCTTCATCTTCAAAACTATGAAGTAGCCATACTGATACAGGGTCGTTTTTACACAAACTAGCAATAGCATCGAATAATCTTTCTTCAGTGAGAATACCATCCTTGATGAATTCTTCTGGGATATACTTCACTGTTCTGTCTCGCGGGAATATTGTAACCACGGATGTCCATGCGTGTTTGTTATGATCAATAATTTTGATTGGAGCTCCGTTTTTATTGTATTTTGATTCGTATAATACTTCGCCAGTTATCGTTAAAACGGTTATCGGAAATCTCAACGACTTTTCCAATCTAGCTATATCGGAAATAGTTGCTCCGTTCTCTTTCACTGTTAGCTCCCATTGATCTATTTTTTTATGTCTTAGATCGGTTAATTTATTCCCACGAAGTGCATTTGTAAAATGTTCTAAGACTCTTTGTGCCACACAGTTGAGTGGCTTTTCCGCTGACGTTGACTGTTTCATTGGTGCTAGTTTTCCAATGTCAGGGTTATTTAACGGATACATCCCATAAACGACTGCTGTTTCTGGATACGCTTTTTCATAGTATGGTTTATCAATTCCAGTTAACAGCCCTGGTCTGGAATAACGGCTAACAATGACTGATGTCCCATCTTTGAGAATTGGAACAAATTTGTCTCTTATAATATATTCGCCCGATTCTAATTTGATAATGAATTTCACTCTGATAAAATACCGTTTATTGCCAAGTTGTGATAGTATCATAGCTGCTGTTTCATCATTCATTCTAGCATCAACAACACCATCAATTCTAAATGTTGACCAGGTGTGTGATGCACCATCCTGTTTAAACTCATGAACACAATCTCGTATTTTTCTAATCAGAATTCTATTAGTTATTCTCTCTTTTGGTACGTCTTCGAGAGTTCTATCAAGATTGAATTTAATATTTTTCCGAGGCTTGATTGCCGATAATCTCTTGAATTCTTCATTCATATAAATAAGACAAGTATTTAAATAGAAAAGTTTGTTTATATATAATGAATCACTGCAAATGGCTTATGATCGGATCAGTAACCCCATGCAATAAATCGTGTAGAGGTGAATTCTGTGGATATCACTTACAGAGTGTCAGAAATAATTCGACAGGCCCGTCCCCATGCATAAATTGTGGGGTGGGTGTGAGAGGAAAATCACAATTATGTATCAATTGTGGGGGTAAGCGGTTTAGAGAATTGAAACGTTATTATGATAAACGAATAAAAAACGCCATCATTGACCCTAACCATGACTCTGTCAAAGACAAAATCATAAAAACCCCTCAAGACTACATTAATAGATTTATAATTAAAGCAAATAATGAATTAGACAAATAGTATTATTATATAAATGGAGCAAGAATTCAGACCACATCCAATACTCGTTAATTATGAAATATCTCGTAATGGTGTTGTTAGACACTGTAGACTAAAGAAACCAATTGGTTTTGTTAATAATCAGGGATACTTGCAATTTACTGCTGGAGGAAAGGGATATCTCTGTCATAGGGCAGTCTTTGAGTGTTATATGGGACCGATTAAAGATGGCTGTGTTATTGATCACATTGATTCTAATATTCAAAATAACGCGATTTCCAATTTACAGTGTATTTCTCAAAGAGAGAATATAAAAAAAGGAAAGACAGGGACTTATAAGTCAGTTGGAAAGAGACCAGTACAGTCATTTGATACAGCGACGAATGAAGAAAGAGTTTTTCATTCAATGAATGCTGCAGGAAAATATTTTGAAATATGTATGCCTTCAGTACGAAAAGTTGCTGAAGGGATTTGTCAAACAGCTATCTCAAAGAAAAATGGACATAGAATAAAGTTTTCTTATTTACAAGATAACTCTTAATAATTACTATTTTGTTCCGTATTTCCCCTCATTACTACTGATCGTCACGTGACTATCCTACTTTCGATATTGATTCCCGGATATGTAATTCGTCCGAGAATACATGTGAAATTGGATTGAATTAATGATGTGTGTGATCTCATGTACGTATTTAATGGTTAACTCGGTATACGTAATCAGGTATGTACGGATTTTGATTTTGTGTTATTGTTTCTTGTTTCTAAAGACTGTATTGAGAACAGCAGTTAGGGTTTTGTTGGAAAAACCTATACAGGGTAGAAAATTTATTTGACAGAGATCCAAGGCCAGGGGTCTATTAATAGATTTTTTAAAAATCCCAATTACAAAGACGGCGTTAACAGCGTTTGTATGAAAATGAAATTACTTTAAAATTACAAATTAGTGAGGTCAGGGTAGTAAAACGCGCTACATGTAGTTTAGTTTTTTTAGTGTGGTTATGTGTAATAAAATTCAGAAAAATATCATTCTCGATTCAAGAAATAGCAGGTCCTGAATTGACAGGGATCCCCATTACGGAGTTATCTTGTCATGTAAATCCATTATTACTACGATTATTTAATCGTAATATTATAGAAATTAATAAAAAAATTGCTATTATTTAACAGTTGTATTTCTTGTTTTAATGTTTTATTTAAATACTTAGCTTCCATTGAAATTACTACACAGTATTCATTATGAAATGCTAGAAAAATAAATACACACCTACACATTGACACTGCAGTATTAGTTCACCTTATATATAATATGAGCCGTAATAAGTTTGGGGCTTTAAAACGAAGCCCACTTTGCCAATTAAAACTCCCACGCCATTGACATGGTGTGTGGTTGAATTTTTTCAACTGCAACCAGGGTTAATTTCTTGGGTTGCTTTTGATTGGCAGATTGGGTGTAGGTCCGCCCCGTCGTTTCATGTTTGTATCGTCCTGTACTGTCCCTATCATACCATCCTATCATAATAACCATCCTATCATATAACCATCCTATCATATAACCATCCTATATAATCGCATTGTATATATAACCTATAATCGCATTGTAAATACTCATTCATTGTAAATATTCATTCATTGTAAATATTCATTCATTGTAAATACTCATTCATTGTATATATAACCATCCTATCATTTCATTGTATATATAACCATCCTATCATTTCATTGTATATAACCATCCTATATAATCGCATTGTAAATATTCATTCATTGAATCGCATTGTAAATATTCATTCATTGAATCGCATTGTAAATATTCATTCATTGTATATATCCTATATAATCGCATTGTATATATGTAATGTATTGTTCAATGTTTGTAAAGAAATCACTTGGATTTCACGTCTAATACCCATATAACCCGCCCTTGAACTCGATTGGGGGGTTAGGGTATTGTATAAGTCTTTAATGTATGTGCCCTTTCTTGCCTCGAAACTCGAATGAGGAAGAGACGGGCATTGTATATGTTTTGTTTTTTTGTATATAAAAATATTTTAAAGATACAAATACATTAGTAATAATAATAAATGGAATTTCAAGATATTACATCTATCATCACAGAAATATCAAATTTAAGAAATCAAGGAATCGTACTTTCTGAATTTTTGAATGAAGACAGACTTTTGAATGAATTTGAACAAATTGATATACAATTAAAACATGGAAGATATGTTCTACCTAAAATGTATTCACTGATAAAAAGAATCCAAAAAGCGGTTAATGCTTCTTTGTATAACAATGATATTAATTTATTCATTCGGCTATTTAGTATAGTTGAAGCCATTAGAAAGAAACTCGGGGAACAGTACCAAGTTCGGTCAGAGATTGCTTTGAAAGTGAAATCTATAAGACGTTTGATTGATGCAAGCATTGAAACCGACAATTGAAAAATCGTTAGCATTTCCAATAATGACATCAGAAGCATTAACTACCAGACTAGCCCGTGAGAGGTTAGCATTACTGAAAAAGTTTATACCAATTCGAGATAACGTGCGAGATAAACTACAACTTAGACAGCAAGCGCAGACTGACTTTTCTATTGGAAGCGAACAACTTTTTGCCCCTGTAACTAAAGCCACTAAAGATATGAAACTTGCAACAGAACGTGCTATATACGGCGACATCCCTAAAGAGGGAGCAGTACCTATTATTGATGTATTAGGAAAGATTGCTACAGAAACTGAAAAAACTCACGAGGGGATAAAACAGCTTTCAGGTGAGTTACAAACTCAGCGAGAAATACAACAAATGGGTAATATTGATACTGATGATAACCCCGTTGAAGATGCTAGTGTTTCCGTTAAAAAAAGTGTTTCTTTTAACGAGAAATTCACTGATGAAGCTATAGAAGAAATCAGTGAATTTCAATTGCTGAAACCTGAAGACTATGCGTCATTTGGTGACTTCGCTATAAAAAGTTATTATAAGAGAAGGAAATTTTTAAAAGATGAGTATAAAAAAAACACAATAAAACGAGATCAATGGGTGGATTGGTTATTTAAAATTAATAAAAATGAACCCGGCAAATTAAAAAAGGATACATTGGAATACAGAGCTTTTAAAATGGGAGTTGATGCGTATGGTATAAAACAACAACAACGAAAAGAACAACAACAAGGTCGAGGTCGAGGTCGAAGTCGAGGTCAAGGTCGACAATCTCCAGAAATTCAAAACGTTTCCGAACCAGCTCCAGAAATTCAAAACGTTTCCGAATCAAAAAGTTCTTCAGGAGAGGGTTATGGAAGTTCTCATCATGATTCTCATATGTGTCCTAGTAATATCATTAATGATATATCACGACTTGAGGTTCTTATGGGAGGTAAGCGAGCTGGGAATAACTCAGTCGAAATAACTAATGAAGCATTTGATATTTGCAGACGATTATTCCAAGGTGGGATAATTGATATTCATACGTATCGAGAACTCTTGGATGAGTTAATAGACGGAATTCCGGGGGAATTTAGCGATTGAAATTGTATTTAGAAATTGCAAAGTCATTTCAAATAAGATGATAGTACACTATAATCACAATAAACCAACAAACGTGTATGTAGTGAACTCAAGATTGCCCGTTTATAAGGCATACTACGGTGACGGCCTTGGAAATACCATGGCTGGTTTATTCACAAGAATAGCCCCAAAAGTAGCACCAATTGCTAAACAATTAGCGATGAAAGCCATTGATGTTATTCGTAATAAGGGAATTAACGCTGTTGGAGATCTTGCAGGAACGGCCTTTTCTACCGCAAAGAATAGAATAACGTCATTGGTGAAATCTAGATTCGGACGAAAACCACCACCACCGCTACCTTCAACAACAATGATGCCTGCAAATGTCAGTAAAGTGATAAATAACGCAGTGGAACAAAAACTAGCATCATTAGCAATGACTTCACCAGATAGTAGTAATATTGCAAGTATGATAGCGGGAAGTGGTCTTGGAGGAAATCGAAAAAGAAAATGATTTAGAAAAACGATACGTTTTAGTATAAATGGCATTTAAAAAAATTGCTGATCCAGCGTTTGATATGGCGGCACCGGTGAATAAAGATGATTCTAAAATTAACTATCAGTATTATGCCTATCCTGCAAGAGAGCCAAATCAACGAGGGAGAGTTGAACTTCAAGTTCAAGATACAAGTAGATACTTTTTGCCGTGTGAGGCGTTTATTGAAGTAGAAGGAGAGCTTGTAACAAATGTTGCAGCTGATACGCCATATGGGAATAACCAAAATATACGAGTTGGTTTTGTAAATAATGGCATTATGGCGCTATTTAACAGTGCAAGATATATCATTGATGGAAAAGAAATTGAATCAATAGAACAAGATGTTGATATTGCAACAACAATAATCGGACTTGCGAGATATTCTGATGATTATACAAGGTCGGCTGGTCCGTCTATGATGTTTGCTAAGGATACCTCTGATCATCCGAACCATTATCAATTTGTTAAAGTAGGAACTGCGAGAGCTACTGCATTGGTTGATCAACAACTCCCGGCTAATCCAGAGCGTGAAGACCGGCCAGACGGTGAATTCGACATTTTAAAGGAGGTCAATGGTAATTTCAATCTAGGATTTGCAACACGAAAAGGAGCATTAAAAGGACAACATCGACGATTTTCATGTGCAATTCCGTTACATCATATATTCGGATTCTGTAGAAATGTCAGAAAAGTCATCTATGGAGCAAAGCATACGGTTGTGTTAGTGCGAAAGGAAAATGACAATGATGCAATTTGGCGTGCTAATGGTGTTGATGATGGTAAAGTCATTTTAAATAAATTGACTTTATGGATGCCCGTCTTGACACCAGCAGTTACAATAGAGCAAGAATTACTATCGTTTATGGACACAGGTGGAAAATCATTGCTAAGTTGGCTAACAACAACGACTGATACGAAGCAGGATAATATAAATGGCACATTTACATGGCACTTAGCATCAAAACAAGGTGTTTCAGCTCCACGTCATATCTTTATAGCGTTACAGGATGCAAATCGAGTGAGTCGTCAATTATCTAGTCATATGATATTTGATAAATTAGGGGTAAGTGAAGTTTCGTTGAGAATAAACGGACAACAAGAGCCAGCAGAGATTGTACAGCTTGATTATGATAACAACTACATAGCTCGTGTATATCATAGAATATTGTCGTATATGGGTCGTGATCAAAATGTTGATACTGGTTTGCAAATATCGCAAATTGATTTTGAAAAACACTATCCGATTTATTACTTTTCATTGGAACATCTTGACATGATGAGACAATCTGTTGTTGATATATACTTCCAAGCTCGGGTACAACGCCCTGCTGGTATAGCCGATTATAGAGCAGTTGCTGTCATTCTCAGTGATAAATCAATGTTGTTAGAAGGAGTTGGCGGACGAATGAGACTTATTGATGCACCAGTGGAAAACATGTAGTTAGGATTTTCACAATAAGATCAATTGAAAGTGTAAATTACATTTAGAATAGAATGACATATAGTATTGTTAATGTCCAGTTGACTGATGGTCAGGTCAAGAAATTGAAATCAAAGTCGGCTAAAGAATGTGGAACTACAATAACGTTGAAACCCACTCAAATGTCCGGTGGTGCACATAAATTATCACTGACAGATCGTCAAATAAAACATTTCAATGATGCGCTAAAGAACAAACGAGGAGTTCAAATTGATTTTTCGAAAGCAGCAATCGCCAGTATGATAAAATCGGGTGGAATATTCCCGCTGTTAGCTGCTATTCCAGCATTGATTGCAGCGGCTGCCCCAGCGGTTGCGAAGGCGGCAGCGTTAGGAGCCGTTGGTACTGCTGCAGGAATGGCCCTGAAAAAAGCTACTGGGAAAGGCTATAAAAAAAAGGAAAGGGTCTAAGACTACCAGGAACTCCACACAATTGGTACAAGGGCACGGGCCTAAGAATACCAGGAACGGCTTATTAGTGGAAAAATCCCTAGGATTTTCACCAATGTCCAATTTTGATTTAATTGATGCTGTAAAATCATTATCAATAAAAAACTTTAGAGGAGTTTTCATGAGAGATCAATTACCGTCAAAACCAATGAAAAATGAAACGGGTATTATCAATCTTGATAACAGCAGCGGAAAAGGAACTCATTGGGTCGCATATGCAATTGATCCACGTGGAATTGTCTATTTTGATTCATATGGATTAGCTCCACCAAAAGAATTCATGCGATATGTATCCACAATAACAAAGTCATCTCCAATTTTTTATTCCACGCTACCAACACAACAGTTAAATGATCCACCGATATGCGGTCGTGAGGTATTAAACTTCCTTGCAGAGATATCTAAATTTCCAAGAAAACCACCACAAGTTGTTGTTAATGAATATACTAGCAGGCAATGGCAAAAACGATAGCGTTATGATTTAGAAAAACGTAGCATTTTCGTATAATGATTGATATTTGGGGACGACCTTTATCAGAATAAAAAAAAACAGAAACCGATAGCAAATTCGCTGTCGAAAGTGTAAAAAAAATAATCGAAGATGAAATCGCCGAGACATTAAATTTGTCAAGTGTAGATCCTGGGGAAATAGTTGTATTTCAAGATCGCCAGGGCAAATTGAAATCTAGTAATGTTTCATTGGATGATGTCTTAATACGAAGACGTGACGTCGTTGAAGATACAATAGCGTTATATTCAAATGATGGAAAACTCAAACCGGGTGTACTCGTTTCTACAATCACAGATGCATTAAAAAATTTAAATGAAGAACTTGAAAAACATATAACAACATATACTTCCCTTCGTAGAAATATTATCAATAAATTCTTTGGAACACCAGCGGTAACCTCTCCATCTCTCGCTGAAATTAAATCCAATTTTGATGAAATTAAAGCTAGTATTAAAAATATTAATGATACTGGATTTAGTATTATTAGAGATAGCATTAATAGTATTAAAAAATCTATCGAGGATATTACAAAATTTAAAACAATCTTCCGCTACTTGAAAGAATAAAGATTCCTCATGAGAGAAATATCATAAATATGATATACACAGTTCTCTCTGGATCATTAGATTGGGAACCTAAAAAGAATACAGTAACCCTCACTGTGTCAAACAAGGGTATTTATCGATTAACAATAGTGTCACTGAATCAGTTTAATATATCATCATCGACTTCATATGGATACAACAACGTGATTTCAACGACTATTGACGTGGGTGAATACAAACGGTTTACAATAACAAGCACTGATCCTAATTTAAATAAGACATCATTTGTATGGTACATGGAGTTTGTAGCTGATCTAAATTAGAATTTTTAACAATTAAAAACCACTTGAGGTTTTAAAATAATATGATTCCATCATCGCAATATCGCTATGATACCGTCAAAGACTTCTTAACAAAACTCAAAACACTCATTGATGAATATGAAATAAAAATTAAAAAGTATCGCAGGAGAATTACCGCAATTGATGTTACAGTATACTCGGTATCTGGTATAATGGCCGGTGCTGGTATTATACTATCTTCAGTAACAATGGTAGCTCCGATTGCTGTCCCAATTGCTATTTCCGCGGTGACAACATTTGCTGGACTTGCAAATGCTATTACTAAAAAAATATCATCGTGTTCTCAAGAAAAACTTAACGACTATATAGTAAAACATCAAGCAGTATCTAACGGTTACTCACAATTATCCTCGTTGATGTCATCATCGATTGATGATACGATAATTACCGAAGACGAATTCTCCGCGATGATACGTATTTATGATACTACGATTAAAAACGCTAGCGTTTTTTCATCTATTGCAAAATTAGACATTGTAAATAATAATAATAATGTCGCAAGAGATTCAACTACTTCAGCGGATAGCAGAAAATACCACTCCGCGGAAAACAAGTATGATATCAATATCGTCAACAAACCCTAAATTCAGTGTGAATTTTCCCTCACCTGTTTCAGTAAAGGAAATCGCGTTGGCAAAATTACGAGTGTATCATAGTTGGCCTAATATCAGATCGGTTCCATTTGGCGGTCAGAGACCTAATAATTCTCTGGTGTTTGCATATAGGAATAAAAAAGATGACACTCCAGATTGGATCGTTGTTTCAATACCAACTGGATCCTATCAAATTGAGCAAATTAATAATGAATTACAACGTAGAATAAAATCCATTACTAAAAAAGAATCAAAAATTGCGATAACAGTTCATGAACCAACACTGTCATCTACAATTGAAATAGGCTCTCCTGGGTATGTTGTAGATATTTATAACAGTTCAATAAGAACAGTATTAGGATGGCCCGAAGATCCACCTAGAAGTGCTGATAATTCCACGCCCGAGCCTGTAAAATCTGATTACGTCACTGATGAAATAGGACCTGAAAATCCATCAAAAGGATATAAAACCCTCCTCGATATAAACTTTACAAAAACTTATCGACGTAAGAATGAATATGGTAAAAATGAGTGGACAATTCCATTTTTTAATGATTATATCCCACAGGAAGGTGAAATTCTGGAAATACATGAAACAAGTCCAGCAATGGGAGATATTGAAACTTTTATCTTCGAAAAAATGAATGATGATTTTAAATTGTTATTACCATCGTTAAGATCCGGTCTTCTCACACAAGCTGAGTTCATTAGTGTAGTCTCCGCGGGTAATAAAATCATCGATGACATGGAAATATTTAATTCGAGGATTACTAATCTCTTCACTGATGAAAATAACCCAATTTCAAGAACTAGCTCAGCCCGAGATTATAAAAAAAATATAAATGAAAATCCAAATTATAAACTCCCAGGATATAACGCACCTGAACTAAAAAATCAACTCAGAACTGCCATCAACGAAGGATTTAATAAAATCTATCAATCATGGAAAGATAGCCAGCCGAAGCCTATTATCCTCACTCATAATAATTCTCCCGACGGCGACGGTAGACATATCGCACCGAACAATGTGGATATTTCATCGGTGATCGCACTTAATTTAACGTGTGATGTAATCGAAGGAAGTTATCAAATTAATATGGAACAATCAAATCAAGCCCGACAGGGTTACATTCTTTATTCATTTGCACCAACAGCACCCCCCGGATTTTTAATTGTTGAGAATCCGACTAATCCAGTCTATATGCAATGTCAAAATGATTCACTAACCAGAATTAATTTTACACTCACCGATCAGTCAAATAATTTAATTGATCTACGTGGTGAAGTATTATCGATTAGTCTGTTTGTGAAAAGCTAACAAATAATTTGTATTAATCAGCAGCAGAGAGGGTGAAATGACAACATATTTGCGACCGTAGATGGCAGCAATTTGAGTGTGGTTATGACAATGTATTTGCGACAAAATCGCTAAGGCTCCATTGTAAAATGGGGTCTTTATTTTTTTTTTGGTTGAAATATGAGATTTCGTAGGAAGGTTCCATTTGGCATTCTGAGGCTTTAATCGATTCTGTCGCAAAAATTTGTAGACGTAGATGGCAGCAATTTGAGTGTGGTTATGACAATGTATTTGCGACAAAATCGCTAAGGCTCTATTGTAAAATGGGACCTTTAATTTTTTTTTGGTTAAAATATGAGATTTCGTAGGAAGGCTCCATTGGCATTCTGAGGCTTTAATCGATTTTGTCGCAAATATATTGTTGTAGGATTCACCCTCTCTGCTGCTATATATATATATGACACAATGATGTCTACCTGTCTGTAAATTCAAAATCATACCATGACATCCACCTGTCTATATATGAATTAAGTACCACTGTCTATCTATAAACTAAAATCAAGCATTGATGTCTCCCCGTCTGTCTATAATTAAAATCAAGCTGTGATGTACACCTTTCCAACCACGAAGTACACCTATCTGTAGCGGTAACTTATGAGAGGAATATCGAAATTAAATAATTGAATTTCTAACATTTAATTAAAAAATAGGTACAACTTTTCATGATTTAAAATATGTGTATCTTTCTTCTGAATGAATCATAATTGCACTGTCATACAATCTTTAACACGATGTTGTAATATCCAAATGAACAAATTTATATATAAATACTTAGTTCAATCTAGTTCAATCCATAACAAAATAAACTGGTACAAGTATTATTTTAAAAAAAAAAATACTATTTGTGTTGTCCTAGTGATACGATTGGTCTTTATAGGACGCTTTAACGTCAGAAAACGATATTAAGAATACCCGTTTTTGATCTACTTGACAGGGCAATTTTAAAAAATCTGATACATCGAATATGATACATAACACATACTGGGTATTTGCCACATTCTCCAAATGCATATGAATTATTCGTTGAGGTGATATGTATTGATAAGTATAACTGCATACATCTTTGTATCTTTGTAAATATGAGATGGTCGAATAGTGCGAAAGAATGTTGGGGAGGGGGAGTTCTCTATGAAGAGTAAGGTCACCTGTACCCGTAATTATAATTTTGTTCCTGCTAAAGTTAACATAAAACTTTAAATCTCTCTAATGACAGACAGAAAGAAAAAAAAGAAAAAACGGTCTACTAAATAATACAAGAAAGAACTAAACACAGTAATTAAGAAATCGATCTACGTGAAGCAATTAAGATCCGAAGACAGAAAGAAAGAAATAAGAAAAAGATGCATAAAGAATAAAGGAGAAAAGATAGTCAAGAAGGTAATACCCTTGTCGTAACAACAAGATACTGTGTAATTACAAGTTACCTGGTCGTAATTGCAATTAAAATATACAATTTCGTAATTACAAGACATTTCGATGTAATTATAAAATATTATGATGTATTTATAAATGACACGGTTGTAATTACAATTGCAAGATACTGTGTTGTAATTACATGTTATCAGGTCGTAATTACAATTACAAGATAATGTGTTGTAATTTACATGTTATCAGGTCGTAATTATAATCGCAACTACTGTGTTGCAATTACATGTTATCAGGTCGTAATTACAATCCCAATATACTGTAATAAACCTAGGTTATTTTGCATTTATGCCTGTGTTTGTAGCTTTGTTAGAATTTGGTGCTTAGTTGTTTGAACATGGGAAGTCGGCATTTCGGTGATATTTCTCAGCCAGATTAATTCTATGAAAAGACGTCATATGGTGTCCTAGAGACTTTATCATAGAATAGATTTATAATATGGTATTCGTGTTTAGCAGTTTGAGATGGGGTTAGAGCATTATAAAATGTTTCCACTTGACATGGCCAAGTAGGTCCTGACTTAATTTAAAAAAGTGTTGTTTGGCTGTGAAATATTTAATACACGTTCAATGGTCCAAGAGAGATAACTCTAAGTCTTTGTCTGTAAGGTGGCTCACATATTTCTCCCCTATCCCATATATTGCTGGCGGCTGTGGGAGGGGGAATCACAGGGTAGTGGGGGTGGTACAGCTCTCTTTCAAAATAATATGTAACCTTAGTATTGCATAATGGTCTGTATTCTCCCCCTCCCCTGCAAAATTGAGGGGAGCTCGTACTCAAATGCAAACATATCATAATCGCGATTTTGACCCTAATAATATTGCATACGATATTAAAATTTTTAACAAAAACATGTTCCCTGCATTTTACATTCAGAATGAATTGGATATCATCCATGGAGATTACACCATATACAACCAATAGATAGATAGATAGAATAGAATCACGAGTTTTAACTGTGTATTCTTTTGGTCATCTGTTTATCCATTAATCAACACATCGTTTCATCCTTTATTCCATTGATCCATCCATCCCATTCATACATATATGAATGAGGGAATTTGTGGTTATTTGGGGGGACACACTGGGATCAACATTAGCCATGGGTTAACATGCGGTATATCCAAGGTGGACAAGGGGAAATTCTGTACTAAATGTTCCAAAGGTTAAACTGCGGGAGACGGTATTGGGATTAAGGGAAATCGAATGTTAAATTTGTATATATGTTTAACAGGGGAATGGCATTATGAGGACAAAGGTGTTTACAAGGACAAAATTGTTAACTTAAAACACACACACACACACACACATTTTGATTATCATCACAGCCACTTACAATCCAACACCCACCTTTTGATTACTATACAAATATACCCACCTACAATGAAACACAGCAACGAAAACGGTAGGATTGTTCATACACACACTATTACATAAATTGATAAAAATTGTTTACAGATAAACTACTAGGCTGTCTTATATTTGTGAAAACACATAAGAACGGATGAAGAAATTTTAAGTTTAGTTATAAACAAATAAACATCCATAATCCATCCATCCACCCAACCACACACACACACGCGCGCATACATACATACATACATACATGTATGCATGCATGCATGCATGCATGCATGCATGCATGCATGCATGCATACATACATACATACATACATACATACATACATACATACATACATACATACATACATACATACATACATACATACATACATACATACAATACATACATACATACATAGACAAACTACTATGCTATGCTGTCTTATATCTGTGAAAACACATAAGAAGGGGTGAATAAAATTTAAGTTTAGCTATAAACAAATAAACATCCATAATCCATCCATCCATACACACACACACACACACATACATACATACATACATACATACATACATACATACATACATACATACATACATACATACATACATACATACATACATACATACATACATACATAAATACATACATACATAGTTATATATATATATATATATATATATATATATATATATATATATATATATATATATATATATATATATATATATATATATATTTCATATTGTTCATGACTGTAAATTACAATGATTATCTAGGGTATAGATTATATTTTAAGGCATTAACAGTGTCGGTAGTTTGTAAAGGATATATGAATAACCACGTTCAAGTTTTTATACATATGTTACCTTTTAAAGGCAGAATATGCAAATTTATGTTAATGAAATATATTTTCTTTAATAATGTGTTCATGCAGAAAATTATGGCATTTGTGCGTCATTTTGCTACGTAAGGTCTGTGTTGTTTTCTTATAAATCGAGGTAATTAAGTAAGTAATCAAGTAAGAAAGCAAGTTAGTAAGTAAGTACTCAAGTTCTGAGCCTCATAGGATTGTCCTTTTTACTTTGTTTGATGGTAAAAACTCGTCTACCTTTGGAGTGAGGCAGATCCATGGTGGATTTTGGAAATATTTTATTTTTTCAGGTTTTTTTCTGGGATATCTAATTCTTTTTCCCAATAGCCATTATCCTTCGGGTAGATATTTTTTCGTTCATGTTAATCATGATTTTTTTTGGTTTGTAAAGCTACTGGCTCATGTATTGCAAGGCGTGTGAAGTACGTAAGCATCATTTCCTGAAACCTCAGTTGCATCGGAGGTTTCTCTGTTGCATGTATTGTCTAGGAGTGCATGATTCATCGACCAGCAACTTGTTTTACAAATTAATCAGAGGTGAGATCCCTCTTCCAATCAGAAGAGAGATTACGCATGATGTCAACATCACACGCACACACACACACACACACAAACACGTATGTATGTATGTATGTATGTATGTATGTATGTATGTATGTATGTATGTATGTATGTATGTATGTATGTATGTATGTATGTATGTATGTATGTATTGTAGCAGAATACTCCCTCGGCTACACTACCCCGAGTATAGCTATCTCGGGTTCTTTATGATAATTGTTGTATTTGGTATGATACCCCACGGAATCTGTCTGAGGAATAGCGCTCCATAATGCGACAGATTTCTACCCCAGAAGGATACCATCTTATTCATGGCTTCTTGTCGCCGACAGGGTCGCCGATTGAGTCGCTGGGTCATCGACTGGATATCCTGTATTAACCGGCTATGTCACAGAGTCGCAGACTGTGTAGCTCATTTGGTCGCAGAGTCGCCGACTGGGTCTCAGACTGCCGCAGAGTCGCAGACTGGGTCTTCCTCAGGTCGCTAACTTGGTCGAAGAGACTTTAACTGTGTCGCAGGGTCGCGTCGTTATCCGCTCGATCGATCGAGATGACAGTGTGAAATTATGAAACAAGACTTATCGTCAGTCAAAACTTGTATTTCCGCTAGACCTCTGCGGTTCATGGACGAATCTTAAAGCGCCGGTGTTTTGGTCGACTAAAGATTATGTCCCTATTTTCCGATTCCCTGGCCAGGTTCTCTCCTGTCCGACGAGATAAGACTATATCTGGTGGGGTGGTTCTGCTGCTTGACTTACAAGGGGACGTTTTCCCTCAATACCGCTTCATAATACACCAAACTACAGCAGTCAGAGTTTTCCACGTATATATATATATATATATATATATATATATATATATATATATATATATATATATATATATATATATATATATATATATATATATATACACTCAAGCGGAATCACTTGACCCAAAACTATGACGCTGAGAGAGAGAGAGAGAGAGAGAGAGAGAGAGAGAGAGAGAGAGAGAGAGAGAGAGAGAGAGAGAGAGAGAGAGAGAGAGAGAGATTTTAAACGTAGCTTCAAAAATTTTTCAGTCATGTTGCAGTGGAGCAGTTTATAGTGATTTCAAGCACTGGGGCATTGTGCCACAGACATGTAGCACCATGTCCCAACCAATCTCATTATCATGACACCAGGCCGATTAGTCCTAACACTAACCTCTAAGGCGCCAAGAGAGGCAGTTGTCAGTCTCCGCATGCATGAATGTTTGGCCGCTGAGAGAATACTACTTTCGTCTCCTTCTCGATCGATTTCATTGGTTGGTAATTTCAGAAAGAGACAGAAGGGAGAAGTGGAAAATATTTTGTTGTGACAGGCTCAAAAGTGATGTTTGTAAATACGGTAGATTCTGCAATAAATGGTAGGAAAATCTTGTCAGAAAATACTAAAGGCTTGTCTACAGCCTATTCCTGCACTTGATTAACCATTTAGCAGAATAATGGTAGTGTGTGTCGGTCTATTACCTAAGAACAAGTGAGGCAGCTAATAAGTGAAGACTAAAATGTGTTCATTCACAGGATTTCCCGATACTATTCCTCTGAGGAACATTAAAACTAAAACAAAAACCATAGCAAAACCATTGATATATTTTTTTTCAATTTTTTAAACACTTTTGGTGTTCACAAATCTGACGAGCCTGAAAAAAAATGGTCAAACTTTATGCTTGTAATTTTCCAAGAAATTTTGCATGAATTAGGCATCTAATGGTTGAAATCTTATCACCCTTTAAGTCATGGCATTTGGCAAGATTTCATCCAACGTCGAGTTGTTATATATATATATATATATATATATATATATATATATATATATATATATATATATATATATATATATATATATATATATATATATATATAAAGAATACAAATCATATGGCGAATAACAACCCTCTCAAGCGTACTGGATCCACCAAGGGATCACGTGTGTCAGGGATTAATTAAAATATATGCAATAAACTGACGACGAACAGCACGAAACTAGTAACTAACTAGCCTAAGCGCTTTCGACTCTTAATGAGTCTTTTTCAAAGGCAAATACAACACATAGCTATGACAAACAAATAAACACAAAAACGTTGTGTTTGGAAACCTCTACATTTCTGTCTTCACATGTGCTAAAACTATAAATACAACCAGCTTGTATAGACTAGTTGCGGAAACTGAAAACGTTGTATAATTCCCTAAAAGTCTACAAGCCAAAGCGACATCTATTTTTACTTTGTGTACATATGTAACGCAGATTATATCCCGGATATTTGATTCTATACCGGTTATTCTTATAGTAAAAATTGAAGGATAATAAGAAGATTTAGAAAATGTTAAATTCTACTAGTGCATAGTTTTCATTTTCTAGTCTTCTTGGTTTAGACCGCTTGGTTTCAATGTTCTAAGGCGGCGTATCCAGTATGATTCCTTTTCCTTCCTGGTTTCGGAACTCCAGCTGTGGTTGTTAGCAATAGCGATAAGTATTATATCACTGAAAGTGTGGCCAGGGGAGGAGAAGTGTTCTGCGACCGGGCTTCTGTACAGCTTTTTTGTCATTTGTCATCTATGAACCGTGCAATCGTCAGACATACTAAACCTAATACTTCCGAACAAACCTGTAGTAGCTTACCGGAGACCAAAAAACCTAAAGGACATCCTAGTCAGGGCCAAGCTAACGCCAATCGCTAGTCAAAACCAACCTAGTCAATCTGGACCCTGTGGCGATAAAAGATGCAAAACCTGTCAACATATGATAGAGACCAAGACATTCACTAGCACAGTGACTAAAGAAAAACTAAACATACATGGTCCAAACAAAACGTGCAAAACAGAGAATGTGATTTATCTCATCACATGTAAGATCTGTGGCCTTCAGTACGTGGGAGAAACTGAAAAGCTACACAAAAGGATAAACCTTCATAGATCTGATTGGATGACAAAAAAGCTGTACAGAAGCCCGGTCGCAGAACACTTCTCCTCCCCTGGCCACACTTTCAGTGATATAATACTTATTGCTATTGCTAACAACCACAGCTGGAGTTCCGAAACCAGGAAGGAAAAGGAATCATACTGGATACGCCGCCTTAGAACATTGAAACCAAGCGGTCTAAACCAAGAAGACTAGAAAATGAAAACTATGCACTAGTAGAATTTAACATTTTCTAAATCTTCTTATTATCCTTCAATTTTTACTATAAGAATAACCGGTATAGAATCAAATATCCGGGATATAATCTGCGTTACATATGTACACAAAGTAAAAATAGATGTCGCTTTGGCTTGTAGACTTTTAGGGAATTATACAACGTTTTCAGTTTCCGCAACTAGTCTATACAAGCTGGTTGTATTTATAGTTTTAGCACATGTGAAGACAGAAATGTAGAGGTTTACAAACACAACGTTTTTGTGTTTATTTGTTTGTCATAACTATGTGTTGTATTTGCCTTTGAAAAAGACTCATTAAGAGTCGAAAGCGCTTAGGCTAGTTAGTTACTAGTTTCGTACTGTTCGTCGTCAGTTTATTGCATATATATATATATATATATATATATATATATATATATATATATATATATATATATATATATATATATATATATATATATATTCAGTTACTTTGCTTTGGTAGCGACTTATCAAGATTTGGATGAGGGTGTTTATTTGCTGGTTCTTGCTGTTAGGGACTCAGTTCAATAATCATTAGGTTTTAGACATTTTGAACTAGGTTTTGGATATACTGTATGTGGACTATTTAAGTTAATAAAAAAAGAAATTTCTGTCAACTGAAGATTCAGAAAAAATCTTTTTGACTATGTCTCTGATTCAAACGTAAGTTGTCAAAGGCTTTTGTTGTAGCAGGATATAATCTTTAATCTACTCTGTCAAAAATGAAGTTATGGCATGTCTGAAATACAAAGAAAAGACATTTACAGCCTGGTGACAGTTCTGACTCTCTTGTCCATACTTCAAGATCCTCTTCGTGATAAGTAGTATGATCCTTATACAGCTGAAAAGTAAATAAGTGATTTAGATCATGTCACTAACACTCCTGAGAAGAGGAAACAAAAACAACTTTGCATATAAATATGTTAACAGAGTATGTTGATATAGATAACACTTTTAATCAGTCAATCAGTTTAGCTGTACCTGTCCAACACAATAAACAGGTAAACGAGGAATGCAGTAGGACTAGAGTGACTTTAGTTTAACCAATCTTTGGATTTCAGAAACTGGAGTTCACGATGCATTCTTGAGCCGATATCAGTTAATACTTTCCGCATGTAAGCGAAGTGTCACCAAAAGGGATTAATTTCTAATACCAACGACTGCATTTATAAAATTTGAAATACAAAATATTTCAGCAAGTTTAGCCTTTTGAAAGAATATTGGCACATTCCACTCATAGAAAGAGCAAAATAAATTTCGGCATTTACAACTCCAGATGGACTTTATCAATATAAAGAGATACCATTCTGTTAGAAAAGGTCTCTCTTAACATTTTAGCGTTTAATAAAAATGATGATATCTGAGCTTGATAGGTATGATGCGTATATTAATGACAGAATCTACAAAGATATCTTGAAATACTTGGCTTTGATACTGACTTTGCAACACTTCAAAGTACATACTAGTTCAGCTCCTCCTCAGATTACTGTATTCCGTTATCACAACTCTTTTACTTTCATTAACAAAATAGCTGATAAAATGTGTGATTGTCAGGATGGAATTTGATTTTGCAGAAAACGCTACTGACATTGGTCACTTGAAAGGAAAAGATAATCTGCTTGCAGATGTACTTTTGCGTGTATAAAAGTGATGAATTGCTGTATTTTTAATATTTTTTGTATCATTCATAAGACATCTTTCCATGTACATTTAATTACACAAATTAATTGACTAATATGTAAAAGAAAGCTTTATTGTATCTTTCTTTTCTTTATGAGGGGAGGTATTATGTATATTGTATGTTAAAGTTTTGTCCACGATTTTAGATTGCAAGAGTAATCATGAATTCATTCACATACATTTTAGATTATATCAGTGACTATTAGCACATCAGTATATTCCAGGCTATTCGTACATCAGCACTTTGTAATTTTTTTAAAAAAATATTTTATTTAAATTTTACCGTTTTTAATATCTATTATTCACGATCTCGTTTAGTCCCTTTAAATATAATAGTGGCTGTGGCATGCGAGTTGCTTGAAATTTAAAATAATCCAAATATGATATAAGCATGTGCACATAATACTATAAGGAATGATTTTGGATACATAATTTTAAGTTTTTGCAATGCTTGTGCCATTTTTTTGTCCAGTTATTCCAAGTTAAAATATAGTGTTGAAAAGTTTTGAAACCTTTTAGTCAAAATATGATCTGTATCATATCTACCCCCATCAAACGGCGTTAATGTTAGAATGCTTTCCATCAAAATTGTCAAATTGTGTTGTGTTTTTGTTGTTTCTTTAAACAAGCATTTTATAAATTCTTCTATCATTTCGTATATGCTTACTTTGATGGTTATATGGCATTAGTTTTTTTCAAGAACGAACTTAAGGTTTTTTTTCGCGTGTCTACTTATTTTGATATGGCCTTCGAGTTCATGTCTTTAGTTGACTCCTTGATGCACTTTATTTGAACACAGAGGCCGAACAGATTGTTTCTGATTACTGTTTAAGATTACAGACAGTAGATATTACAGATTGATTGGAGTCTCTCTGTTTCCAATTCAAGTTATTTGCCATGTTTCAGTTTTATAATAAGGATGGCACATTCTGCTGATGTCATTATAAATCTGGTACTATGATCAAAATTATTGCAAATCCAAAGACTTTTTGAGTTGCTCTACGCTCGTATTATTGATTCACTTGCCATGTCAGCAATATTCTGCAATAACTTTGGGGTTTGTGGTGTGCTCGATTAATATTTTTTAAATATAGTCTCGCCATCAGCAGCAAGGGAGACTTAAATTTTAGTGAAAGTGAGAACTGAATAAAAAATGTAACACACACACACACACACACACATATATATATATATATATATATATATATATATATATATATATATATATATATATATATATATATATATATATATATATATATTATAAACATATCTACCAATAAAACAAATAAGGTTAGGGTTTTCTATAGTTTTTAAAATATTGCTATAAAGTGGGAACAACAATTTTTAGAAGATGGATTTTCATTTTATAATCACTCACTTTACATCCTCGTTAAAACAATGCAATATTAGAACTGCAAATTTGTGGCACTAATATGTCTATGTACTTGTGATTAAGTTGTATATTAATATGATAGTTACTTGGCTACTCTTTTCACAATGTCATTAAACAACCTTGACCTTATTGTGCTTCCTGAATTCCAAAACTTGCAATGTGTCATGTTTCTGACCTACATAATTACATTTTTAGGCTAAATCTTCTGCCACATATGACTTTGCCTTCTATAATATGTACATTTTCCTTGATATATCTGCCCAATAATTACCCATTCACCACATAAACCAATTTTTACAGATGGCAAGGTCTATCAGTACTCCCCCACCCCCAACAAGCTCGCTTAGATTTCAATAAAAAAATTTTAAAAGGCAAAAATAACAGCAGTTAAAATCGTTAAAAAACATTATTGTGCTTTCTATTCTTAAAACAAAAATTATTTACATACTTATGTTTCAAAACATACATCAATATTTTCATCATATGATAACTTTAGGAAATCAGGCAGTGACAACTTCAGGAAAGGGTTCATGGTCAGTCAGCCATTAAACAAACATCTGTGATTGTAAGGGTTTGTCAGTGCAATTGATAACAAAGTCAGCCACTTGATACTTTACATTTCATCTTGGGCTATAATATACATGGAAACTACCTAAGTCTCAAAAGTCATAACTACAGTCAAACAATCTTCAGCTGAAAAATCACTAGGTGTAGAAATCACTTTTCAACAAAATAAAGCAATGTTTACAATTTGTTAGGCACCTTAGTGGCCCATTTCAACTGGTAGCATAACCCCTGCCATAAATGTTTACAAATGAGTGCCACTTTTGTGCCAACTACTATACCATTAACTTGAGTAATTTTGGCCATTCACCACACAATATCTCCACTGTAGCTTCTTTTGGTAACCTCATATATGCCTTTTTTTTGAGCTCTTTAGTGTATGGAGGTTGCTCAAGAAGCATTTTCAGTTGGTTATTCTACTGGTCAACATTCACTCATTGCAAAGCAGAGAAGTGAACGAAATATTTCACGCAATGGGCAAATTTACCAATTAAACACCTTAAATAAATGCGCAATAAAGTAATTAACAAATAACTATTAGGCACAATGGATAAAATCGTATATCAATGTGTATGTGGATAAAGAAGATAATTTAGGAATAATAAAATTGTGAACAAAATTATTTGGCAAATCAACAACACAAATATATAAAAGCAAAAACCAATAGTTAAACTCAATGTTGAAGTAGCATTTTATGCAAGTCAGTCACTTATGAACTTCCATTCATGATGATGTTTTATATTACGCGAAATTTAAAAATGCTTAGAATTTGCACATAATGAAATCCTTGTTAATCTTCCTTAATCTAAGAAATTTAAAAATGAAATAATTTCCTCAGAGTACTTTTTTCCATTGCATTATATTATAAAAAAATTCTGCAATGAACATTATAATAATTTCCCTTTGCTTACAATGATTGTATACTTTCTCAATAGGGCATGTTTCACAAAAAATAATGTCAGTTTTCAAAATTACTTTTATTTTCTCTTATGCAATTTCAAACAGATATATATGCATTTGATGATTAAAAACTTTAGATATTTCTGTGAAAAACAAATATTTCCCTTGCTAATTTTATTTCCATGTATACCAGTTTTTTTTATAGTGTTTTAGTCATACCTGTCTATAATCCACTGATCACGTTCAAGAATAGCTGGATGGTTTATCAGTTATATGGTGAGCTGTATCTTTTATTTGTTGGCACTTTAAAGGCATTAATGAGTTTCCACATCCTCCATGGTGTGGGTGTTTGTTTCAATAACAGATCAAAAAAATTTGGAAAAAGCAAATTATTTATTTTTCAGGGCTCGCTCATTGCTATCTGCATTTTAGAATTTTACACCGTATCATACTCAGAATGTCATTGGAGCTCCTCCCTTTGTTTTCCTTCTTAGCATATTTCTTTGGCATGTACTTTTAGAAAGAGAGAGAGAGAGAGAATTTCTTCATTTTCTCACTGTATACATATGTACTTACCATCCTTTCCACACAGTAATTGTATACTATGAGAAGGGCTAGAATACACTTTTGTCAGGATTAGCTAAATGCAAAAGACTTGACAAAGCCAGGTTCATTAGTGACGACAGCAGTAATCTCTTGTCCAGTGGATAAATTGGGTTACGAAAAGGTCTATAAAAATGGTTAAAGTCCAAAAAGGCATTCTGTATTTGTAAATTTGTTGTGGTCACTGTCCAATGCTTGCTTCAAGCTATTCAGTCTTCATCAATAGTCTTATGTGTATATAATAAGGGAGTTTTGTACAAAGAAAATGGCAGTTGATAATTTCTGATATTTACTCTGTTGGGTGGGTCTTGCAAGACATGATACATCTACCAGTGTTTTTAAGTTTTGAAATTCTTTTAAAATGTTTTTGAAACTGGTAGACATCATGATGTCGGTTTTTATCAAGAAAAAAAGGTACTAGAAACAACCATAATCAATTTGTATATTTTTTTTATTTTTTGAATTTTACATCCTGTGATAGCCTGAGGCTTGTACTTATGGCACAATACAGAACATTGGCTAACTTTATCTGTACACACCATATACAACCCCACTGTACAATATCTGGTAATAATGATGCAGGACATCAATTAAGCTACCTTGCCAACAAAGTACATAGAGATAGTAACTACAGCAAAACTAGTAAAGTGACTGAAGGGTTTGCCACCAATACCCTCCACCCCATATGAAAGAAGCAAATTCTTCAAATTGTAATGGTTAGTTACAGACACAAAACATTTTAAGTCTTTTGCAATGAGATAGTGTAAATGAGGAAACAGAAATTTTAGTAATGTTTAATTCTACTGTTTACATGTTGAAAACAAGATTTCTTACTTTTATTTTTAAAGGTCTGTCCCATGACCTTAAATCTCCTGAAAAGTGAGAAGGATACCAAGTCTATTCTGTCAAAGAAATCATGCCAATTCCCAGAGATACATTATAAAGTATGTCATTCTGACATGGAAATCATGCCAATTCCCAAAGATACATTATAAAGTATTTCATTCTGACATGGAAATCATTCCAATTCCCAGAGATACATTATAAAGTATGTCATTCTGAAATGGAAATCATTCCAATTCCCAGAGATACATTACAAAGTATTTCATTCTGACATGGAAATCATTCCAATTCCCAGAGATACATTATAAAGTATGTCGTTCTGACATGGAAATCATTCCAATTCCCAGAGATACATTATAAAGTATTTCATTCTGACATGGAAATCATTCCAATTCCCAGAGATACATTATAAAGTATGTTATTCTGACATGGAAATCATTCCAATTCCCAGAGATACATTATAAAGTATGTCATTCTGACATGGAAATCATTCCAATTTCCAATTCCCAGAGATACATTATAAAGTATGTCATTCTGACATGGAAATCATTCCAATTCCCAGAGATACATTATAAAGTATGTCATTCTGACATGGAAATCATTCCAATTCCCAGAGATACATTATAAATTATGTCATTCTGACATTGAAATCATTCCAATTCCCAGAGATACATTATAAAGTATGTCATTCTGACATTAAAATCATTCCAATTCCCAGAGATACATTATAAAGTATGTCATTCTGACAAGGCAATCATGCCAATTCCCAGAGACACAAGATAAAGTGTTGTTATTCTGACAAGGCAATCATTCCAATATTCAGAAATTACATTATTAAGTATATCATTCAGCAGAAATCAACCAGTATATACCTAGCTGTATGATCAGCACAGATTAATTCTGAATGTTGATGTCTTACTTTTAAATACAGTAAATCTATGACAACTCGATGATCATCCATCATACGAACATATGATACAACTCAAATACCTTGCACAATCTGAACATGCACATTTTTCTTGCCTGTGATACTAAAAATAAGTACCAATTCAAATGTTGGTCCACAGCACCTAAAGCTCAATATTATACAGTAATGAATTGGATTATGAATTAGTCTTTAGTGGACTTGCACAACGTAAACTTTAATATACCTTAAAGCCCTGAAATTTGTATGCATTTAAAGAGTATTACAACTGTTTTAAAACCCTCAGTTTGAGTGCTCAATCACAGCTCCAGCCAAGCGATATGATAGACTTATCTTTTCCTGGAATAGATGTTGAAGTTTTAACTACTCAAGATTTGGTATGGTATGTGTGCACAAAGAGTACAATTTTTATTTTAGACTAAAACAGTCCTCAACATCAATCCAGTATTTAAGATGCATGTGTCATTTTTTTTTTTTTTGTTGAATGTAGACTGGAACAATGAAAAGGATCATAAATATGCAAAGAAATTTTCTCAACCCTAATTAATTCATGCTGCTAAAACAACCTTATCCAACAAGAAAAAAAAAAAAGAAAAGGAAGAAAATAAAGAAAAAAAAACGAGCACACTAAAAACCCTTCAAAAATCCAAAGTGCAAAAACAAAAACACTTCTTGGAGATTTTATCACATTTGAAGATTCAAATTTTACCTATAAATAGCCCAAATCAAGTCCATTTTTATTAATACTTGGAAAGCTAATTTCTGTTTATTGTTGACTACATGCTACAAATGTTTTTTCACAGAGAAGGACAGCCACGAGTGGCAGGTGGTCTAAAGCGCTCAACATCTCTCCTCTTTCTGTATGGGTTAAAGTCTCTAGCTTGTCTAACGTGTATGTGAGAAAGCTTGCAAATAGCTTCTCATAGGTTGGTGGTTCTTCTTAGGAATTCCCCTGGTTTTTCTCCACCACATATAATCTTGAACTGAAAAATGGCATTAAATCACACAACGTCCAGTGAATAGTTCTGCCAAATCATTACATACGCAAGAAATAAACATGACAGCTGTCACTACCAACAAGGTATGGCCGAAGATAATTAGAGCAATGGCCATCTGATCTTAACTGGTACAATAACTCGAATCAAGTTTGACATTAAAAAATGCAAAAATCAATTCAGACCAAGGTCCAAATTCTATATTAAAGGACTATCCATATTAAATCTGAAAAAGTTCCAATCAACATTATGTAACTTCTGTGTTCTTGAGAGTCAACACTAAAATTTGGTCCAAAAATTAAAAATCCTGTGAAAATTAAACCAGATATAGATCTTGATACTGGGCCTTGAACAAATCAGATTTACATCCATGATGTCATTCAAAGGTTACTGTGCAGAGAGAAAATTCATGTTGCAAGGCAAACTTTAATATAAAAATGTGGTCATAACCCATTTAAATTTAACTCGGTGGAAAAGTTGTAAATGAAACTGTATCTGTCCTTTTGACATTAAGCTTTATAAAATCAAATTTAAATCCCAAAAGTCTTTCATAAAGTTAATGAGCAGAAATGAAATTTTTATTTGATGAGTAGTGATACATTTAGACAAATTTTTTAGTCCTTCAACAAAATATAGCACTGGGACAAAATTCTAATAAGTTTGCAATGTTAGAGTATATTTTTGGATATTCACATGATATAAGTACTGCAAACTAATTAATCAGAACATTTAATGACTGTCTGACAACTCCAGTAATAGAATTAATGCCAACAGCAGCAAAACTGCACTGGTTCAAGATTAGATCCTTATTGAAAAATGCAATGTGTTCCATTTTCTATACAAGTACTTTTCAATATAGATATATAGAATATCATAAACTGTCTGAGATCAAGGGCATCTCAAAACCATGAAACTCATTCTATACTAGTTGTGGAGAAAAAAAGAAAATGATTCATCCATGTAAAATCATACAATTTTAAAAAGTGTACAAATAAATATATTGTTTGCTACTGATGTGCATGTTTGGGATGGTTCATTTTGGTGTGTGTGTGTGGTAATTCTTAACCTCTTGCATGTGAAGAAGAAAAAGGAATACAAAACAATGTCTAGTGTGGGACTATCATTATCTGTATCCAAGACAACCAATCCTGTTGATGTTGTAAATATACAAATTGATGTAGCATTATGACCCTGTACTCAATTGCACAAAATTAAAATATACAATGAATGAACATAAAGTTTGAATTACAAACACATTTAAGCAAGAAAACAGGATTGTCCTCAGAATGTGTCAATTGTGGACCTCCTTTTCATTGGCATGTTATGCAGAGTTAAAAGGTTATTTGATTTTGATGCATAACAAGACGAAATATCGAATTAAAGACCTGCACTTTATTTAAAATACTGGTAAACCTAGCTCTCTAGAGGAATGCAAAATGTACTTAAGGTTGTCATTTTTTAAAAAAATTTTTCAACTTTCCTAATTCTCAACCAATGCTTGCCTTGTAAGCAGTGAGGAATTTAAAAAAATATTCTGAGTAAGATTTCAATAGTTGCAATCCGCAGTCAGAAGACTGTTCTCTTGAAATTTAATGATTTTTGAACCCAAATTAATTGCCAAATAGATGTAATATGCAAACCATATATTCTAAATTTCTTATAAGATAATGTTACTTATAAAGTGATATAAAATAATCAAAATTTTATGATCTGCAGATCAAATGAAGATTGCGAAGAAACAAAATGTATTGTTAGATGATATGTATTGTACCATAAAGATGACCAAGCTATCAAGTCCAAAAGATGTCTAAAACGGCATCTAGTCTTCAAAGTCATAAAAAGGATAAAATGGCTGTTTTGATACATAATGCAGGTTACATAAAACAAATCATATTGTATATAACTTTAAATAAGGCGATCAATTTCAGAGAAATCATATCCATTTATTTTCAATTTTAAAAAAATATGCTATCACTGTCAAAGCTAAAAACAATTCAGGCCAATGATAATTTTTGTTACCTCATTGACAATAGTTTTATATATGATAATGACAAATTTCTTCCAATAATTCCATGACAATGAAAAAGAGGCAATGAGATCGTAAAATTATGGCACTATACAAAGGTGCAATCTTTGCCATTTTGCAGTGCAAGCTTTTTCACTATCTGAAATATATTTATGCGTGTTGGACTAATCTACATAAACAAGTACACACATCTGTACATTCAAATGGGGCAATACATGTACTATGTTCTTTTTATTTTACTAGGCTCGAATTCATCTCCAATGCTTGATCTATATGGAAAAAACTACTTAAGTAAACAAAATAATCTATTTTGTCAGCTGGCTTAAATATCTACAGATATTTACATAACAACAAGGATGAGAAATTACAGGTATTTACAGGTATTTAACAAATGATGAGCAAATAAAAACTCCTTTAATACCAGAATCAAGTCTATCTTAATTCTGACTACAACATGTAAATCAAAATGAAAAAAGAAGTCACACATATTATGTAATGATTCGGCTGCCTGTTTCATGTGTGTCCCATAACCTACAACACACAAAATAATGACACTGATGAAGATCATGAATAATTATGTGCTTCTCCACCAGACAACTGTCTCTTATGTTTCGTTTTTTTTCTACATGGATGTCGTTGTGAAGAGGATGGCGAGAGGGTCTGATGATGCTGATTGGAACTGTAGCTGTGGCTGGACTGAGAACTGTTGTTGTAACCAGAGTATTGTGAACGAGATCCCACGTCTCCTTGGGAGACATGGTGAGGGTGATGGTGACTGGGTATGGACTGTTTTGTGTTGGGTACACTTCCAAAACTCGACACAGATCGATGACTGTAATCAAATACTTGCTGTTGAGCACATACAGCCCCAGATCCACTGAAAGCCCCTGCCACTGTTCCACTGCTCCCAAGAGAACCAAAGTTTATACTACTGTAAGTGTTAGGCACTTGAGTGGGTGGAGCAGATATCAATGCAGCTTGAGGGGCAGGATGAGATAATGGGTGTGGAGAAGATGCTGAAATTCCCTGCTGGTTTGGCGCTGGAGGAATTACTGGAGGGAAGTTCTGTGGTAACCCCGTCACATGGCCATTCAGATCTAAAATAAATAAATGAAAGTCATTTCTAGCATCTTTCTTCTATTTAATTTTGGGGCTAGGCTACAAATTTTGTTCTAAACGTTTTGTATGTGCTGATATATTGCCACAAAATATATTTCTATCATTCAACAATGGAATTTTTGAAACGTCTGCAAGACAAATGTTCGCTCCTTTAGTCTTGTGCTTGATGACTACCAAGTGTTTAGATAATTACAAAAACAAGATAATCAAACAACTACATAGGAAAATTATAGGCACCATTTCTGATATGTCTAGTTATAAAATGGTCATCAAAGTTTACTGACTGGTCATGTGCAGCAAATGTGTTTTTTAGGATATATATCTGACATGCAGGATCTATCAAAATGTAGGTATTAATTCAAATGAAACATGAAATAGTTGCATGCAACTAATGCCAAATCTGCACAGCTCATGCATGTGCAGACATTTACCACTATAGGTGATGTGCTCCTTTTGCAGGTGCAAGATATTCAATTGCTCATATATACATATTATTCCTAATTGACTTATTCTTTTGCTGATACAGAACAACACAGACACTTCATATGATCAATTAATTATTTCAATTGTGTATGGGATCAACTTGGATGAGTTTGGATGCCTATACTTCTGGTGTTTCACACAGTGGATCAGCAACACTCAGTTCTCACAAGCAGTGCTTATTTTCTCAGGACTTTAGCAAAAACATACTGGCAATCAGAACTGAATGTAGCATATTTCACTGTTTTACACAATGGAATTATACAGCTTCAAATTCAAAACAGACAAGATACAAGTAACAGAAAAAAAATTTGCATAAAAGGTGGCTATTAACCCTTAAAGTGCTATGTGGTTTTGTTGTACAAGATTTTTCAAAGCTGAATTGTTTGAAAAATTAAAATAAATTACCATTAAGCTTTAAATTAGCTGTATTTTAATTACTGTATATAAGATATACAAACCTCATATGAAAAATGATTTTTTGGGAACTTCATTATAAGCATCAAGTAATCCATGCAACCTGAACATATTTGCACTTAAGATATCCAATTACACAGTACCCTTATATTTCATCAAACTTTTTGTTTCCTTTTTGATAAAAATGTTCAAGTATGTCTAAAATGTATTCTACTATTGTGTGGATGAATCATACACATTTATGGCCATTACAACTTTATATCCAAGTTGTGAAAATTACAGGTGTACATTAGAGGTGTGTAATATTACCAACATACCAAAATAGTTTTTGTCGTTATGTAGAACAGCACTTTTTCACTGTACTGGTATTTTGATAAAGGAAGGAAGGTATGAAATTTCCAAAAGTAACCTTGTTACAAGTTTAATCAACAGAAATCTTTTTTGATATTTTACTTTGTTTTTAATTCATAAAACAGTTCTACATGTTATAAATTAATTTGGATTATTACAACTATATATTTATGGTTCTTTAATCACATATGGCGCATATGCAAAAGTAATGGCCGGCCACATGGGATGTTGGTAAAGATTTGGGCCAAATCCAAGTTGGGGAAAATCTTAATTGTTTTTTTTTAAAAATGTCACTTTTAGTTATTTAGAAGCACTAATATGCTTAGTACATGCATTTTGTTGTAAGACTGCAAATCAAGCAAAAATTTTCAGGAGTGTTTTCTGTTCAAAATTAGTTTTATATAATTTGTTAAGTTCAATCAATATTTTCTCATTTCATATTAAGTGCTGTTTTACTTAAATGACCCTCCCTGATAAATAATTTGCCCAACAGTAGTCATCCCACTCATTTTCCACCTCTCATAACAATAATGTAGCTGTGTCAATACTTCTCTTCAACAAGCTCTCCAATATCAGCACAATATCTTTCAGAGTTTCTCAATTATAGTGCAAGCTTAATCATCCCACTATACAACTTTTAGATTGCAGTTTAAACAGGAATTTACACATAACAAAATAATTTGCTATAACGTACTGACCATTCTTAGGGGGTGTGGGTGGGTTGACTACAATCTTTCTTTTCCTTCTTCAAATAATATAATGGATCTAAAACGGTGGTACTTTGCTATAAATCAGAGTAAGATATTTTTTGGCTATTGATAGAATTTTTTTAAGTGCAAGACCCATGCCAGCAAACATTAAATTGTTGGTCTTGAATATACCTGTGCTATAACATGGAACATATCATAGTATGTTCAGAAATACCACAGTACACCATGTAACAAAGTTTTTCATTGTACCAAGCTCTAGTGTAGAATAAGTAACAGTTGACATATACCCCACCATCCTCAAAATGTGTAATAAATATTAAAACAACCAGAGTTTTTTATTTATTGCAGTATGCATCTGTCATCTTATTCCTA
Source organism: Potamilus streckersoni (assembly GCA_016746295.1). Taxonomy (NCBI): domain Eukaryota; kingdom Metazoa; phylum Mollusca; class Bivalvia; order Unionida; family Unionidae; genus Potamilus; species Potamilus streckersoni. The sequence continues at coordinate 327,324 of JAEAOA010001816.1, forward strand.
TCTGTGAGCTTACACAGATGTTTACATTTCAATCTCATTACCTACGTAACAGGGGATCCGAGTGAGTGGCCGATTGGTCTAAAGCACTGACCAATACGGATCACTGCCATCTCACCTCTGTCTGCCTGAGTTAAGAGTCCAGACTCAGCTAACATGGGTAAGTGAGAAAGCCTGCCAGTAGCTTCTCGTGGATCGGTGGTTCTTCCCAGGGTTTTCCAAGGTTCTTCCTTAACCATTAATACTGGCCGCCATGTATAGTCTATCTTGTGCTGAAAAATGGCGTTAAACCTTATAACAACAACAACAACTTAAGTAACAACCCCAGATGATATGATGATCTATGTAGGTGGTGCAGCAGAGATGTTGCCATAAATCTCTGTAAGTTGAGGTACCCCACGCCTTCCTTCAGAGGTGGTGTTAAACTGTGCCAAATGGTACACAAATGGTAATATTAACACAAAGTATAGAAACACCCAATTTAGTCAGCATTAGTAAAAGAATTTCTCACTTCTTTGACAATAAATGTACAAGGTAGCTGCATACCTGTTTCTCAGCTGGTAAATATTCTTATTTGCTTCTTATCACTCCCATTAAAGCTGGATAATAATTTACTTAACCATATACACATCTGTATAGTCTTCAGTTTATTTACTATTTTAGGTGCTAGCCCACAGACCAATGAAACTGAAGATATAGGATTTTTTTAAATAGGATTTTGTTAGTTTTTCTCTTATACAGATATACTGACATTTTCTTACTACACTAATAATTTTCAAAAGCATGTGGTTCACTAATGCTCCTGAATGGTGTAAATTTGATTGAATCCCCTTCCATATTCAGTTTCTTCATAGAGGCAGAATTGCTGCAATTAAGGCCAGTATGAATAGATTAAGGACACGGTGTTCATGATATATATCCAAAATGCAACTGTCTGCAATTCATGCATGTTGTATCTTGGATATTTCTCTTGATGAATCAGATTTTCTGCAAGGCCTGAACTGTAGTAATAAAAAAAATGCCACTTATTTTTTATCACTGCTTTCTATGCTATGTTCAGTTTGCAGCAAACCATCTTAAATTTCATTATTCCTAGTTTTGCCCTCAACATGTGATCATACAATGTTCTGCCTTTTGTAAAGAAATCAGTTTTCTTTGTTCCAGCAAGATAAATATATGCCAAGCTTTAGACATGCTCCTAATGGCTAATTGATAGATCAATTTACTATACTTTCAAGGAAAATATTCAATGCCTCCATGTTTCTACAACACTTCAACAGATCTCCATCATCAAGGTGCTTGTTTGTATTCCAATAATATTCATTGCTATAGGATTAATAGAGATCATAGACATGAAGCAAAAAAATAATCTGACCAACATGTTCTTTTTACAAATATCAAAAATCGTACATTAAGAGTAACTGGGGGAATTGCATATAACTTCCCCTACGTTAACTCCACTAAGATTTAAAAGATGCATGCTGCTTGATCCTTTCTGAGAGAAAACCATTATCACAAAGCCTGGCAGCATCTTTGGAGTAAAGAATAAGAGTTTTAAGCTGGATGCTGTGGTAATCATATTGTATATCAGATTAGCACCATTTTCACTTAGGACTAGCCAGATATCATAAGTCTTTTAGTGAAAACCCCATGCTGATACATCCATTCAGTAGTAATGATAACTAGTTTTTCAGGTTGGCTGCTTGGGTGGACATATTGGACATGAGATGCATTGTTTTCACATAAGACGAACCAGATACCCTAAGGTTTTTTAGTGGATACCAAAACAGAGCTAAATATTGATTTATGCACCAAATCCATGGTTATAACAATCCAAAATGCTATCATTTCATCATTCAATTAACAAGATATTAAGATGGCTGCTATGGCAGCCATATTGGATATCAGATATGCATTATTTCAATTTAAGACCAATGAGACATGGTATGAAATTTTTTGTGAATGCACAATATCAACATCAACAGCCATCTAGGAGGTGTAGCCATAACAAGATTTTAAAGATGGTCACAGTGGCTATCTTCTGTACATCTGAACTACACCATTTTTGTTTAGGACCAACTGACAGCACAAGGAGTCAATTAGTGAAACCCAACTGTTGAACTTGATGTCAGATCAGCACCATTTTAATTTAGGATTAACCAGACATTATAAGAAGTTTTCTGGTGAAAATCCCATGTCACTATGACTTACTGTTCAGAAATAGCAATCAAAAAATGTTCAAGATGACTGCCATGGTGGCCATACATTTTCATCGAAGACCGACTAGATATCACAAGAAAACTTTTTGTGAAAATCCCGTGCTGATATGGCCATCCATTCAGTAAGCGTATTATATAACAAGATTAAAGATGGCTACTGTGCTTTCCATATTGGATCTCCGACCAACAGCATTTTAACTTAGAATTAACTAGACCACGAGATAAATTTTTGTTTAATGTTTCATGGAAATTTTCCAGGTAGTTTAGGAAGAAATTGAACTTGTGCCAGCAGAGAGAGGGAGAAAGAGAGATGACACAATCCCATAAGCTCTCCTGGTATATGACTGGTAGTACCTAAAAAAGGGTTAGGGATACAGTACATATGGCAGTCTGCAATAATGGACCCTGACTACCACATTATAATGAGTAAGAGCTGTACTTACCCTGACATCATTACTATGAGTTAACACATGCTGAAGTACCATTTCGTGATTAAAAAACCCCTTCAAATATAGTGAACATAAACAAATACATTTAAAGCAAAGACTAGAAAGAAACTGATTAAAACAAAACCCCCAAAAGACATTTATGGGCTAAAATATACACCCAAACCAATATCAAAGACAAATTTTGCTGAGCATCCTGAGACCCAATTGACCAAGAAAAGAGAGTAAGATGTTCCGTACAAATTGTTGGAAGGAATAATTAGCTTGAACTGGGGACTAAGCTAAGGGCAGCAATGCAACAGTAGCAGATAATACATTACTACTAACAAAAGTGCAACTGTTTTCATAAGAAAGTCTACACTGGAGCACAAATAACCTTACTTGGATAAAAGTTATTTATCTGTGGCTGTGCAGCAGGAAGCTTGGAAGTTGGGTCTACTACTAATGATGTGGCAGTTCCATTCTGTTGTCCTGTCTGTCCCAGAGCAGCTTGGAGCTGTTGTGAAGGAAATGTTGGGATGGACATGAGAGAGGGGATTCTACTGCCACCAAGGCCATTGGGTGGCTGTTGCTGAGGGGTAGCTGTCACTGGAAGCTGATGCTGAGGTCCTGAGGGACAGGCCAAACTGACCAGCTGAGAGGCCACTCCTTGGGGCTGATGAAAACCAAGTTGGGGTATCTGTTGGGAGGGAACCTGTGGTAAGGGGTGAGGCAATCCCAAGGGCTGGAATGTCTGCAGGCTGGACTGACTTGGGGTTGTACTGCTTGCTGCTTGTTCTGGAGTTTTGTCTGACAAAGAAGAGATAAAAGTTATGCTTATTTATCATGATGAATCATAACACTTTTTATATAATGAATCAATTACACAATATAAAAAATGTGCACCATATATTTTTTTATAACTTTATTTTGTCTTAACATTGTTGGGGGAATACATTTGATAGAATTTGAACATTTGTATGTTCATGTTAACATTTACTTAGATGGATTAATTCTTCAGTTTTAGTTAAATGACCTTTACATTTCTAAACCATTTAATTGGCAACAGGTATCCATTTTATGCTGAAATGCCATTTGACACTAATATGCAACCAAAAAGCAAAGATTTTTTTTTTACATTCAAAGTTGTTGAATTACCACTATAAACTAATTCCAAAATAAACTGTTATGTCAATATACAAATCAACTACACTGTATGGATGAATATGTAGCAAGCAAACCAAGTCTTAAACTGGTGCTTCCACACAATCTGTAAGGCTTCCACCGTTTGACGACTTTTACAACTGCTGAATTCCCCTTTTTACAGGATAAATTTTGGCCTCAGAATATTTACTATTAAACATTTTACTACTTCAATATGTACATTATGTACATGTACTATTATCAGAATGCCAATACTAAATAAAAGTCTAACAAGGAAGCATTTATCCATTCATCTATGCATCTATATACATACAGCATTTGTATAATCCATATAATCAATACAAAATGAAAACAGCACATGCACATTCATTATTAAGTTGTTGTAAGTTATGTTTTCTAAATATCATAATTTATAATCATGCATACAAGAGAAATAAACAAGTCTTCAGTTGTTACAGTGTGGTATCAAATTCTGTACCAATTCATTAAATGATGTATTTCTTGAAATCATAACTTTTCCATCTTCTCTAGTCCAAATTTTCACAGTAAAATATTTCTTTGAAACTGTATTTGGAATATGATATATTCAAGTACAATCTTCAATGCTTTTATATGCACATTTTATAGTTCTCCAAGACATAATTGCACACATTCCCAACCACCAACCCATTTAAAAATGATCAAGTGAACAAAAAAATTGGGATAAGTGTGGTTTTCATGACCTAATGAGCCAAATAATTACAATTTCGCCGACAACTTGAAAATATGGACCAATTGTTTTGAGATATTTTCCTTATAATGGACTCAGTCATATAATAAAACCATGCATATAATTATAAAAGCTGTCAGTGAGTTTTATACTAATGATTTCCAGAAGAATGACAAAAAATTCATGAACTGAATGAAGAAAACTATTTGTAAATTTTTTAAATTTATTTCTATGTCAAATTTGTATGCATAATTAATTACAGATGTTTAAATGGTCATTATATTTACTAATTCTGTATAAGCTGTTGGTGGTATTTCTGAAAACAGTTATATTTTACACAAAGACTAATATCACATTGCTTGCACACTTTGGACACCTCATTCTGCCTTTTTTTCCCCAAATGTTGCTGGTCATCTGTTTATCAATTTTGCTCTATAGCTGCTAATTTTAACTACAATTATTTCAGTTAATATGGGGTGTGTGTTAGTTAAAAAAAATCTCTCTTACCTGTCTTTAAAAGCAAGAGCCATCATTTATAACTCTATTTTGATTGGTTCAATGTCCTTTTACGGCTCATTATAGATAAATAAAATCATCTGTAACATGAACATACAAATCGGATCTGTCACCAAGGTCTTGGGCACATGACCAGCAAGCAGATAAATCTGCTATGACAGATAATTATGCTTGCTTACAAGCAAATATATATCACAGCAGAGGCAAGGCACATTTATGCAGTGGATATATATGTCCGTGGTAGGGAAAGAATGATCATACAAATGTTTTGCATCACAAAATAGATGCAGTTTAAAGCATCTTAAATACTTCTCTAAAATTAATTTTGTTCCATGACCAACTCCACTGAATCTAATATGAAACCACAATCCCAACCAACATGATCAAGACAGTATTTGGATTTTACTGCAAACAATTCTATTTCCATAATTTGTGCTTTTATTTTGTAAGTCTGTACTTTAAAGGTCAGTCCTGTAAGACCTGTGGCAAAATCGTTAGGGTTGGCAAATTTGCCATACCAAAGGGAGGCTGATTAGAATGTTCATACAAAGCTAGTTCCCTCCTCACAGGATAAGTCATGAAACCCACTCCAAAAACCCTCCTCCATTTCATGTGTGCAGGTTAAAAAAAGAGACTTCATGGTTATTTGTATGAAATATGGTTTGTCCTTATAAATATCTGCAACTACTGAACATGGATTTATTGATGACTGAAAATCAGCACGAAAATTTTATGTACTGATGAGATGCTTACTCTAATTAGGACAAGCAGAAGGCTATGTGTACACATAATACTGATGATTGGCACTTGAAGCAAAATTCCTGTGTCAGTTATCTCAATTGTGTTCACTGCCTGTCTTTTCATGCAAGATTTCTGCTACATAAATAATAATACTGATTATAGTAGATAAGAAATGACAAGTATAACCTAGAGCTTTTTGTGATTACAATGCAATTCAACCAATCACTACAAGTGGCCCCATATAGTCTTAAACAAAGGAGGTTGTTTTGTGAAACCAAAGTTTGGGAAGATGGGGATTTGGGAGTTCGCCAGTACCTAAACTCCTCTAAATGAGGACATTGATTGCTTGTAATGAAACTCCTTCAAAGTTGCATCACAACAATGCACCATCCCTTGAAAAAAATTAAGCAGACGGACATGAGCTACAATTCTGACCAAAATGGAGAATACAATGTTTAAATTGCATCAGAATATCCTGAATGATTCCTAATCTGTTATCGCAAGTTACAGCCCCAAGTAAAATGTATAAAGTTGATTGATAATTTTATCCAAAATGGTGAAGATGTGATAAAACACATAAAATAAACCCCCATAAAAATCAAATAAACAGGAATTTACTGAAAGGTCTTTGAGCTATGATGATTGCAAGTAACATTCCAAGCTTCATGTTAGACAAGTTTGCACAACAGGTGGCATAACTCTGTCCACACTAGAGAAGACCAAGCTAAACCCATACAAGTTTACATGCCAATGTTCTTTGGATCATGTAATGTTGCACGATAATCAAACTGCACCAGTTGCAAACAACTATTTCATGTATTTATATTAGTCCCAATATGCACCAATTGATCCCACCAGGTCTTGGCTGACAGCCAAGCTCCTATTAGCTGCAGGTAACAAGCTAAAGAGATGATAAGTAAGGTTAACTAACACTTTCCATTTTCTCTAAAACATGGCTATCATATCATTGTATAATAAATTGCAAAGAAAATGCAGCTATAAAATACATGAGTTCCAAAACTAACATTCAACTATTCTGAGTGAAAAACTACTTCATGCAGCATGTATACAATATAACATGAAGTATAGAATGCTACACATATACACTGAAGGTGATGCATGAACTAAAAGTGAAGCTGGGAATGGCATTGGAAAGACATAACTGCTTCTTAACTCACCCTCACCAGATGTCTTTCCTTTGTGTGATGATAACAAAGCTTTGCTGGGTGGAGGAGGGGGTGGGGGGGAAAGTGATGATGATGATGATGGCTGGCTGTTGGACCGGTGATGAAGTTTCAAGTCTAGAAAAAGGATGAATATAACTCACAAAATGGCAAAAAATATGTTTCATTTATTTCACAGTGATTAAGGGACTTACATATAATGCAAAGACATTTTTAACCCTTTCATCACTATGGACCGGTGTAGCGATCCAGGGAAAGTAAGTCTGTAAACACTGTAGACTGCTGTACCAGTCTGGAGCAGTGTTCTTCTTTAACATTATAGAACCCAACTAAATAAATTTTGGGAAACCTCTAATAAATTCCTTCTTGTAATGTAAATATTACATTTGGATTATCTTGTGAGTTTAGCTAGTATACAACTAGAAATATTGAACAAATTAGGAACTTTTAACGCGTTTTCCGAAGTGTGAAATTTGTATCCAAAATGGCAGAGTTTGAAGAAAGTTAAGAGGAGAGTGAAGTGTCTGATTTTGAGTTCTCAGAGGATTTAATTACTTTTAATCTAGTAAATTTGGATGAAAATGAGAGAAGACGTCTGGAGACACAATGGCATGCACTTGTGGGTGACAGTTATGACGAAGAGGACTTTGAAGGTTTTGAACCAGAGGAATAGTATGCTCCACATGATTTTGTTTGGACAAAGTTGAAATACCAAAGAGATTTGTTTCAGTTTTCTGAGAGTTGGACCCACCTGAGTGTTTGATGGCTCTAGGAAAGCTTTGGAATATTTTCATATTTTCTGTTCAGATGAAGTTTTTGGAAACATTGTCTAAGGAATTTGAATGCAATGATCAAACGTGCCAGAGGCAATATAAGTGTGTGGAGAGATCTCACCTTCATGAAAACTACTACCTGCCAAATACCTGAAAGAAAGACTTGTGTTGCTACTGGAATTATTCGCTAGTACATCAAGGGTCAATTAAATAAATTTTGAGAACTTTCTAAGAGGTAAATAGATAATTACTTGTATTTTACCTGTTGTGTTACCTGCTTGCACCTGTATTTAAACAGTTGTAATAGATAGGCACATTTTAGTGAATTAGTCACAAAATTTGATTTTTAACATTGATTTTGACACCTAATCCAGCCAGATCTCTTTAAAATTGGCAAAGTTATGTTATTTTAAAATATCCACAAGCCATTTTGCTTTACAACTCCAAAACATCTCAGTGTTGAGGATTTTGTGCCTACAAAGTTACTTAGTGATGAAAGGGTTAAAAAAATGAATAAAAATGACAATAACCTAACAAAGTTAAATATTCAAAACAAGTACTACAAAGTTAATTATACAAAACAAGTACAATTCTCAAAATGCATTTATCACACATTACTAACTAGTAAACAGATTAGTAGTCATCAGTTATACATGTTAATTTACACATCAAAAACTTGAATATATGAATGTCAGATTAAAAATTAATACTGTCAAAGAGCAGCTACGTTTTGCATTTGTCTCATTTAACTTCAAACCTTACATCCTAATGATAAGAGTTGACTTCTATACCATCTGCTTCCAGCTGCTGTTCTACTTATTCAACTAACCTGATGGGGATCACCTTGACCTAGATTCATATTTTAAAGCAGCACTGGCCTCATATACTGATCTTTAACGAATCCGAAGACATCATTAATATGAAGATTTTCAGCTGGACATGGAAATTGTTCCATTCCAATGATTACAAGAAATAACAGTAAACAGTTTTGCTAAGAGCTCATTTAAAACTATTCTTTTTCACTGTAACAATTAAAATTTATGGCAGTCAGAGATGAACAAGCACCTTTTCAGGTATTACTTAAATGGCTGTCACATCACTTCAGGACTGCAGGGAGCAAGCACATTAATCACTATAGGTAAAGTATGCCAAGTGGAAAAACCCAGTTCACTTTAAGTTAGTTAATCTGGGAGGCTTGTTTTGAAGAACTAAAGTTATGCATTATTTCCTTGAATGAAATTATTTAAGCCATTGTTTAATAAAGGTTTGTATCATGTCTGTGTCTGACAGAGGTAGTCAGATTTAACTCCATATAAGAAAACATAAAGCATTATTACTTTGGTAGCTGGAATTATGTTAAAGTATGATTTAATCTTGAAGGCAAAATGTTGAAATGCAACAGAGATTCAGGAAAGGATAAGCCATTAGCAAAATGAGCAAAAGCCCATCAAACCTAGTTTTTGGAACTCCAGATGGATAGTTTGACTGCGAAGCATTGCAGCAGGGGGAGCATTTCATTCTTTGCACAAACTCATAACTGCTATAATATGATATCTCACACTGAAAAAAAAAAAATTTTTCTTACCCCCAACCCCTAACCTGCTTGTGATGATAAGCTCTCCCACCCCTGATTTTTTGACCACCTTGATATATTTCTGTTAACATATAGAATGTTAGGACAGTAAACAGTCCTTCTTAGAGTTCACATAAAACTATCCTTGGGACAGTTTATGCTGCTAAATTTCACATAAATTTAATGGTCAGCCAGTCAGATAAACAACTACCATTTCAAATATATAATTGGCTGACAATAGTTAGGGTGATATGTTAAGTCCGTTGAAGACTGTTGTGGAGGAATCCATTATATGGCCATTCACTCTGGAGGTGAAGCGATAACAATAATTACAATATTTTCAAGATGGTTCTCATACTATATACCATCTTCATTTAGGACCAACTATATCGCAAGTGTTCTAGTGAAAACTCCATTTTGATATGATCATTTATCCGTGAGTATCAATAACAAGTTATAATTATGTGAATTGAATTCAGTGCATGCAGCAACACAATTCCAACTCTGTGACTGATGGCTGTTTCAGCAAAATATACATGGGTCATAGGAAAGGCACTTTTAATGTAGAATAGTCACCCAAAGATCCAATTTAGAATTTTGTATTGTTTTCATTAGAGCTCTATGGGTAATATGAGTAAACAAAAAGTTGTTTTTCTGGGAACCATGTAAGTTTCAAATGAATAGGCCTGGGTACCATGTGTTTCAATTGAATTGGCCTGTGTACCATGTATGTTTCAATGGAATAGGTCTGGGTACCATGCATGTTTCAATCGAATAGGCCTGTGTACCATGTATGTTTCAATGGAATAGGCCTGTGTACAATGCATGTTTCAATCAAATAGGCCTGTGTACCATGTATGTTTCAATGGAATAGGCCTGGGTACCATGCTATGTTTCAATCGAATAGGTATGTGTATCATGCATGTTTCAATGGAATAGGCCTGGGTACCATGTATGTTTCAATGGAATAGGCCTGGGTACCATGTATGTTACAATGGAATAGGCCTGGGCACCATGTATGCTTCAATGGAATAGGCCTGGGTACCATGTATGTTTCAATGGAATAGGCCTGGGTACCATGCACGTTTCAATGGAATAGGCCTGGGTACCATGTTATGTTTTAATTGAATAGGTCTGTGTATCATGTATGTTTCAATGAAAAAGGCCTGTGTACCATGTATGTTTTAATCAAATAGGCCTGGGTACCATGATATGTTTCAGTGGAATATGTCTGTGTACCATGTATATTTCAATGGAATAGGTCTGGGTACCATGTATGTTTCAATGGAATAGACCTGTGTACCATGTATGTTTCAATGGAATAGACCTGTGTACCATGTATGTTTCAATGTAATAGGCCCGGGTAACATGTATGTTTCAGTGGAATAGGTCTGATGTTTTAAGCAAGTTTTAAAAACAAATTTATGTATTTCTACTGACAATGACTGCAAAATAAAATTTCTAATTCAGACACTGCCAATTCATCAATATTGAACTGTATAGTTATAGGTTAATTACAATCTCTATGTGTACATGTCAGGGGGAATGTTGCAGTTATCATCTTTGCTTGTTGAATAAGCTATGTAAAGGTCTCCTGTAATTTGCATTTACTTCTTGGTTCTGTGAAAAGCTTTAAAGAGTCTTGTGTATGCTCGAAAAGATAATGCTAAAATATGGCTGAAAGAAGAAAAATATCATAGATAATAGTCAATCTAAAAAGAAGGAAATTGATGTATTTTATGTCAATCTTTGAGGCTGTTAAGAAGTGTGCCAATGGATGGATGAATAACAGGCAATGGAAAACAGGCCATCGCATAAGTTCTTCTGGTCTATAACCAGAATGGATAATAAAACCATTATAATGATCAATCAATTCAACAAATGGTTACAAAATGCCACCAACTCTTTCCACAATGAAATAGCTTGTTATACTAACCAGAGTTGGAATTCTCCTCTTCTTCTGTATCATCCAAACCAAACTCCTGCTTCAATCTTTCCGCAAGACTCATTTGTTTCCTTGGCTCTTCCTTCTTTCCCCGCCGGTGGAAAATCGGAGACACAAGATCTGATGAACCTGAAGTCAAAATGGTTTAATTTTTTTAAAAAAATGACTTAACTGCAAATTGTCTTGGTAGATATTTAGCTGTTTTTTTAATGAAAAATTTGCATCTACTGCGAATTGTTTATGCCTGGTGGGGTACCAAATTTTGTGCTCAAGCTATACCAGAGGATCTAAAACACAAAGTTCAGGGATTTATTTCTTGCAAGATAAAATTTGTAAAATAATAGTGCAAAATTTGTCTTCACAGCAACAGTTTTGATAAAAATTTTAGTATTACAACATTTACTTCTTGTTCCCAACTTTACAACTGGCTGCCTTTTACAAGAGCCATGTTTTATTTAATTTGGATGTGAAATAACATTTATAGATCTTGACAGGTAACAAGCTCAGTGAACAAGAAGATGCAAAAAACCTCAATATATGCCAATCACACATTATAGAACCTGCATTTCTGGTCTACAGTGGGGGTTTTCCCAGTTTTATGTACCATGGCACATTTTTACTGTTCCAGTACTTAGGTAATTTCCATCAGTAAGGAATGTAGTTATATCCATATAATCTTGTTACAAATTTCATGATATTAAAAGTGTGCTTTTAATTTTTCATAATAAAATATTTTGTTTTGATAAAGTAGGTATATATGTCACCAATTAATTTCAGATTATACAAATAATTACATTTATTAACTTTTTCATCCCATGTTTGCAGAATACAAGGTTATGAAAGATATTTGGGTTGAATTCAGCTTTTGGAAAAAATTGAAGAAAAATTATTTTTTTACCAGAGTTTAGTCATTTCCTATCTTATATAAATGTATTTAATATACATTTAGTCATTTCTAAGACAATCATCATAATATTTTCAAGAGAGAAGTTGTTTTGTGTTTGAATTTTATTTCATTTCTCTAGTCCACTACCATCTATACCTGCTTATAAGGAAACTTTTTTTTTTTAAAAAAAAGCACACACCCCTTCCCATGCTGACAAGGGACATCCTTTTAGAGCTACACACATAAATTTCATAAATCTATGGGTAATGTAAGAAACTCAAGATGTTTACAATACACAAAAATACAGTATACTTTATGTTTTCATGTTACTATTTCTAATAAGTAATATGCACATGGTATGCATTGTGTTTATCCATTTAATGATAGCATTTACTACAAACTGTTTGTATCTATAGTTAGAAAATATGATGGGTAAATTACATATTACTTACTGCAAAGTGATTGTCCACCAGTGTTGTTTACAATGGGAATTTTACTGAAATTATAGTTTTTTCATTTTGGTGAAGTCCAAACAACTGTTTTTTAAATTAATATTTGTGTTTTGTTGTATAAACAGTATTTGATGCAATAAAAGTTTTGATATAATTATTTTCCTTTTCCATAAGTTCGATTCAATTCCCAAGTAATATTTCCCAAGTTTTCTGCTAGTACTTATGACCAACCAAGCCCTTGGCTTGTAGTAAAGGCAGCAGTCACTGTTTTCAAGTTGAGAATTCTTTTGAAAGAGACATGAATTTAATGCATATGCTTGTTCAGTGCTAAGTCGAGTTCTACATCTTCCAGTGAATGTTTTATCTTTTTGCACAGTTTACAATGTTGCACTTTTGAACAGATTTTGCAGACTGTACGATCAAAGTGTCACTTGTTAAAATTCCAGGGTCATAAACTGAAAGAAGCAGAGATGCTACCAGGACAACATCCCACCCCACCCCACCCCATCGAAAAAATGTTGCAAAGGAGGAAACAGCTATAGTTCTATATTTAAGTAACACTTCAATATCTATCTCTTTCTTTTGGATCCAATCTGTAAGATCCTATTGAAATCAAATCTATTAAAGATGTTGCCTATAGTTATATAAGCAATAATCTGTTCATTGTTTCTCAGCTTAATCTGTTTCTTATCTGGATATGAAACGTTCTGCATTGCAAACCCCCTTTCACAACTAATTATCTTTTGGATATTTCGTCCATGAGTTTTCACTAATAAAAGCTCTGCCCAAAGTTTAACTTTCTTGAGTTAGCACTGCATTGATAATTATGCTACATTTAATATTCCATGATGCTGTATTAGGATTTTAAATCCATTAATGTTATAGTCTGCTTGTTTACGATATACAGCTGAAAGAAGGGTATACCAGCATGCCTTCTGTTTTTGCCCAAACAGCAGGTACATAGGATTCATTTTTAATGCCATTTTTTGTGTTCAAAAAAATCACTCACTGGTATCTCCATTAACACTTTCCAAGATCCTGTAATTGGACATACTTCATAACTTTAAAATAAATTCCCTTCATTACTATGATCAGCCAGTGTTTGCCTATATTAATCATGATCTAAAGATAAACAACACCTGGAATTGGGCATTTTGGGTCTTTTAGATAGCCCAATTTATAAAAGTGCATTTGTAAAACTTCACTGATGAAAGTATCAAACTTTGACACAATGCTTGTTATAGGGCCTAACATGCCAATCAAATTTAGTTTAACAACCATTCATGTCAAACCGAAGAAACCAGATGTGAGAAGTTATGAACAAATATACATCATGACAAGGGCTACTATATTTCTACCATTTCTAAAAGCACTTTACGGGTAAATGGCATAACAAAGTTGTATATGGAACACATTTTCATATGCATGATTTGACATCTCTGAAGAAGCAAAACCAAAAAGTTTGGCAAAACTTCACAATTATCAATATCAGAAAATGAAAATCGGAGAAGGAACTTGCAGTATTATAACTGAATCTAAAATAGTCCTAAAAAAGTTCTATTAAAGCTCAAAAGAATGAAATTTTCCATATAAATTTCAGATTTCAAAACAGTATTAAAGTCAATTCTCACTCATTATTTCCACTGAATAATCCAACAAATGTTTATCCCCTCAAATATTATATAACTATAACATAAGATACATAGGCGGACTGGATTTTATAACAAGAACACAGAACAATGAGAAAATTGCTCATTGCAAGCTACTTATATCCAGTCAAAAAGGCTCAAACAGACATATCATCATTACTCTTCTGTGGAAAATCTAAAATCTATAATAATGTAGAGCATACTTATGATTAAACCATCCAATGGGAATTAATTCTTTTAAAATACCTGACCGACCTGTCCAATAGGAAAAAAACAAACTCATAAACATATTTACTAATAGTTTTTAACACAGATGTAAGCATCTATTTATGGATCCGATAAAATTTTACATTGTAATATCCTATAATAGAACCTATGCATGTGCAAAATTTCAACTAAAGTCTAATCACTACAATTTACAGACATAAATGTTTTAAAAAATTATAGATATACACGACACACTAAAGCCCAAGCTGTCTCTACATAAACACCCCACATATGACAGTGAACCCAAGGATGATCTTTACAATGATTATATAATGAGGATTTCAGAATTTTATCAGGCAATGAGGATGAATTCTTGGACTTTGTAATAGATGTTATCAGACAGTGACATTTAATGGATAGTGTGCATCACAAAATGTCCACTTAACATTCTGTTACTTGTAGACATAGAACTGCCACCATTTTCATTCAAAATCAACTGAACTTAAGAAGTCTTCTGGGTAAATCCCATTTCATATGACTTTTCTGTTAAGGCAACAGTTGTGAGAAAAAGATTGTTGAGATGGATGCCAACTAGAAATCATACAAAAATCTTTTAGTGCAGAATCCATATTCATATGACCATCCATCCATTCATCAGAAGAAGCAATTTTTACAATTTTCAAGATGGCTCCCAAAGCGGCCTTTTTCTTTTTACATCAAATTGATACTGTTGTCATATACGATCAACAAAGCATCATAACAATTCTTTCTGTGAAACCTTATGTTGATAAGGATATCTAAAAAGGAGTATTAGTGCTGATATTTCAAAATGGCTAGCCTGGTAGCCATATTGGATATCAAACCTGTACCACTATCAATTTAGACAAACTAGGCATTATAAGAAGTCTTTCAATGAAAACAAAACAAGATTTTCAAGATGGCTGTCATTACAGACATACTGGATGTCACATCAGTACCATTTTCACTTACAACCAACTAGGTATCAAAAGAAGTCTTATGGTGAAAATTCAATGCTGACATGACCATCTACTATGGTGCAGTATTGATAACAAGATTTTCAAGATGGCAAATATGAAAGACATTGAATGTCCATGCAAATCTGTTTTCACTTTGGACAAACCAGGCCATGGGATGAATTTGTGTAAAGTTTCATGGTAATCCTCCAAGTATTGATAACAAACTTGTGCTAACGGATGGACATACAGAAAACAGATCATCCTGAAAGTTCTTTCAGTCTGGCAGAATTAAAAAAGCTTCAAAGTTACAGACCAAAAATGAATTTGAGGAAAATGTAAAATATAGAGGCATGACAATGACCTTGATGACAGGATCTCCCAATGGGGTTTATCCCACACCTCCTAATTATATTAAATACATACAAAGTTACATCTCTTAATTTTAAACAGCTTGAAAATCGTACAGTGGAAAGGAAAGCACAAGTGATTCTACCAGCAACAGGCCAAAAATAGTTTTAAGGTCCATCTACTGCATACACTGCTTCATAGCTGAAATCTAAAACTTTTAAAAATGAAAAGAATTTTTAAAAAAATATTTTAAAAAAAAGAAAACAAACACTGTAATTTTATGTGTTTGATCAACACATTAGAAAACCTGCCAAAACCAGTCTATTTGGGACCAGAAATATACATAGACAGGTGTGATGTGTGGCAGAGCAAATATAACATTAAATAATAATTGACACATGTTCAGAACTTGCAATTTTATCATATATTAAGAGAATACATACAGGTAAAACCCTGTTATAACGTAATGCTTGATGTCCAAAAAATAACACCACAATATGAACGGGATCGTGTTTACAAATTTTTGGAAAAACTTCTGAACAGAAAATGTTATCAGCTTTTACTAACCTCTTGATCATATCATATAATCTGCTAAGGATATGAATGATTGGCTTTTCCAAGAGCATGTATTTGGATGTGACAGAGATGTCACATTAAATAAAAAAGCAGAATGTTATAATGGGTTTTACTTGTATTATGTCAACAAAAACAATGTTTTTGTTTGTTTTCAGTACCCTAGAAGAATGTACAATTTATGCAGATAAAAAAATCAAGTGGTTTGTAAGTTAGCTTACTGATCAAAATGTTAAAATCTACTTTTTAAAATCAAGTTTCCGTCACATGTATAGTTAAGTGTGATGGAAAATAATATACTGAGCAATGAGTGACCCTGTTTTCAAGGATAGGAACCTCAATCTGCTATGTGAGACACGTTGTAATGATGATGTTTAAGAATATTATGTTTCACTCTTTAATCTCAAATGGATTTAAAGTTGTGCAGCATGAAGTATGACAGACAGACAGCATGACTCCTGCTTTTTGTAACAAATAAGGGGAATAGCATGAATTCCTACTTTTAAATTCCTTCCTCTCAGTTCGCCTTGAAGTGTAAGGTACAAATAGGGGTAGTGTTGGCAGGCCATCCAGTTTAAGTGGGGGAGACGTAGAGCCAGACAGGGAACTAGAAGAGTTGCTTCCTGAAGCAGAAGTGGATCCTGGCAAGCCATTCAATTGTACTTGGGGAGGTGGTGCTGCTGTTGAAGGCTCTTTTGGCTTCTCCTTGATCCTCTTTCTATATTCTTGTAAACTGACCTGAAATAAATGAATTTTATATTATACTGATGACACTAATATAGGAAAACTATAGTTTTGTTAAACTTTCTCCTGGATTTAGCTTAAATACCTGTCAACCCATATTCTCTGCAATGTCACCTACTGATGCCAGGCTTTTACTGTGCAATGATGCCTTTTGATGCCAGGCCCTTTCTGTGCAATGCTGCCTTTCAGTGCCTTTCAAGACAACCTCAATTAAAACCCATATTTTATCTGAGCAACATTTTGTCATGTGTTATTTAAAAAATATAAAAAATTTGTTTAGGAACACTGCATAAAAATGCGACTTTTCATTCACATCTTATGTCCAGCATATGTAGTTTTTAGTGGTAAAACTAATTTTAATTATGTAATATTTGCCTGACACTACTGTTTAGCTTATTCTTTTTGCAACGAAAGAACCCCTATGTACACCATCTACCTGTTCAAGAAATTCTATGCGAATCGACCCAGTCTGACTTGACACCAGTGACCCATGCACAGTATCACATCCTTTCTTTTCTAGGGCCTTGATTAATGAAGGAAATCAGAACAGAATGAGAGGAAGTTGACAAGTATCACATAATTAAAATTAATTTTACCCCTATAAAACTGCATTTTCATATCAGCTGCATTTTATCTGAATATCTAAGTAGGAAAACAATGGGCTGTAAGGGAGTAAGCAATAAAATATTACTCCCTATGTACCAGTCACTCAACTGCAACAAAAACTGGAACCTGAGAAAAAAATATCCAGGTCTGTGCAATAAAGACTGATGGTAAAAAGGTGGTCATGTGTGATTACCAAAATACAGCTTTCATAAAAATCCTCTCAAGTTGAGTTGAGATGGACAAAAGAGTAGTAATAATCCTAACTTCATGGTCTTTAAAACCAAGTATATGAGAGGTCTGTCAGTGAGAGACCAATAAACTTTCTTGATGGTATGAACAATTTTTACCCAGAGATTCTGAATAATGAAATATCAGCTAAAGCCTTTAAAGGAGAAAAATATGATGTGTGGTTATTCTCACATTATAATAGGTGTGACAATAACAGTGACGGACATAAGTTTTTATGGCTTTATTTTTTTATGTGCCAATAAAGCATAATCCATATACAAGGAAGCATAATTATGTGAAAAATAATAAATGATTAAGCCAAAAGCATAATAGTTAGCATGTCTGCATAACATCCCTTCACTGTTGAAAATAAATGCAGTTTGCTTGTTCTTCAAAATGAAACAAGAACTTGAAAGATGGTTTTAAGCAAAAGCTCTTTACCTTCTACTAATGCATATTTGCTGCACTAAATATAACCTTGTAACCTCAGAAACATGTATACAAGTTGCTAACAATACTCTCTCTCTTTGTCTGTCTCTCCCTCCCCAACCCTCTCCCTGTTGACTCATGCATGGTTTCTGAGCTGCAAAAAGGTAGACTTTGTTAGGACAGTACCGAGTCCTTGCAGAAGATAAGGAGTCAACCATTGACCTCATTGAACATGTTGCTGTGTAGGTGGATATACATGAACCAAAGTCAGTATTGTGCAGTGTGCTAAAACAGAACACTGATTACCTACATGACTTAATATGCATAGGCCTGTAAATTAAATTTTAAGCAGTGGAATATGTGTTAAGTTCAACATCAATTGAACCATTTCACATATTTGGTACACATCTCTATAGAAAAATATGAGTTAAATATGATCTTTATAGTTGCATAGTTATTATTCAGGAAGAATTTTTTTTTATAACCTTTGAAATCTTGAGAGAACTCATTCACCATCAAACTAGTGAAGTACTGTGATGAACTATAGCTGATATTACTCAACCTTTAAATATAAAGGTTCTATGTCTACTCCACTAGATCATCTTAATTTGACAAATCATCACACATTGGTGTTGCTTAGCAGGCTTCCTTGGGAGCACTTTGTACCTGCAGAAGGTAAAGAGCCTATCCCTAATAACAGCTTTCAAAGCCATGATCCCATCATCCAAAATTGAGAAAGTATTGAACAAAATATGCAGCCTTCATTTTTGAGAATCCAACCATCTTATTTTAAATGGCTGATTATAACTAGATCTTAAACAGCAATCATGTGATGTGTTTTACGGGTCATTTATCTCAATGCCTATAGTAGCTAATAAGGCTTTGTCTCCAAAGAGGTACCATTGCAGCAAGTTAAAAATGGCTGATGTTTGTAGTAGGCACCTATACATACTTGCTAATGGATAGTGCCAGGCCCGACCCTAGGCCAAGGCAAAAGAGGCAACTACCTTGGGCCCCCGCACTGCTGACGGAAAATCAACTCTGCAATGCAATAGTTTGATTGGGGCCCCACTCATCACTTGCTGCTTTAGGCCCTGCACATCCTAAGGCCATTTCTGAATAGTGCAGAGGTACCCAAACACACTTACATGCAAAGTGGTTAGAGGTGTCCACTAGCGCTTCTGTATGAACTGGGTAAAGTCATTTAAAGGTTCTTGGATGAGGTAAAGGTATTTTTCTTAAACACATATATAACACATTAAAGATTCAACAATGGCACCAATGAACACTGGTTTCTGCAGTGAAACAGATTACCTTTGCATTGTGAAAACAATTTCTTCCACAAAAGGCAACACTGGGTTTGTCAATCAAAAGGAAGAGTAAATTGCTAAGCCAAGATCATGAAATGTGATTCTAACTTTGTTGAATATACCTGGAGGGAATGCATAAGTAAGTCAACAGCTGATCATACTATAGGTTGAAGGAAACCAGTCTTAGGTCTCGGATTGCAGAAACATAAACAAAGACTTGTTGTCAAGTTCCATTGCAAAAAGTCCATTAGAGGATTCTCCAATAGAATGGAGAGAGAGAGAGAGAGACTGCAATTGTTGTAATGTCAGACAATTCAACCTTTCTAGGTGAAGAACAGTCCAAATTGTTTGTGTAGTAGCCATTCATCCCACGACCAATGACACTGGAACAGCAATCCTCACTCTAAATACCCCCCCTTCAATGAATATGAAGCATTGGTGCATAGATTGGAGTGGCTTTAAGGCATGCAGAGAAACTACACAGGACTCGAATGTAGCACAAATTACTTTGTAGCCAGAAGGACTAGTATGCTGAGAAATTTACTAGTCCTGCCAAATCTTTACTAGTCCTGTCCAAAAAAGAATATCACACACTTGTATTGAGATTAACACAATTATTTATAAGTAGCATTATCATATGAAATGCTGAAGTACATAATTATAAATCAAATGCTGCTTCAAATCATCAATTAGTCAATTCACATTTCTTGTTTCTCAAGATAATCTGGATCCAATTCCAGAAAGGGATCCAGGTATCCTCTCTTGTCATCCACCTGCACTTTGAGTCTAAATGGGGCTTGTTCAGGTCTCCTTACCCGATTCCCTGAAACATTCCACAAATGTATTGCTGGTGATGGATTATGTGTTGGAATATCATTTGTATGGAACATTATAAAGAGCAGGTTGGCCAGAACTCATGGTTGCAAACATATCTCCAGTCACTCATCACTATTTTCATCTCTGAGAAACCCCTCTCAGCAGAGTGGGCTGGGATTGTCAGGATACGGTCAATCAATGCCAGAATATTCTTGCAGTCCGCAGCCCATCATTTTACAGCTGTGGACCAAGTCAAAGCATGTGTCTTTGTAATTGCAAGATAACAGAATATATTAAGAAAATAATAATCTGATTTACATTAAGAAAAATGTAATGTAAATACTTAAATAATGTTTATATTAAATTGTTTTTAAAAGTTATCTTTAAATTGTTACCTCTTGCAATCAAGATACTGTGCTTAAAAAAGAATTTTTAACAAATCTTGCATCAATGATGTTTCTTGTATTTATTTTTAAATATTTGAATATACACCTACTTGATGTAGACAAAAGTCTTTAACATGTCCAATTTCTATTCCACTACATCAGCATCCACACCTGCACTGACAAGCATTGGCCAAAAATGCTCCACCAAACAAATTTCTGCCTTTCAATTCCAGTGATGTAGTGAGTAAATGTTACAACATGTTTACCAACCCTGTAAGTCTCTCCAACATCAACTCCTTTCATCTCATCCAGCTAACACATCCATGCAAAATTAGTGAAGTGTCTTCGGTTCTTTACTATACCTCTTTTCACCTGTTGTTCCGACAGCCAAAATTAGCGAAATTCATGTTTAGAAACCTGTAACTTCAGTTTGGTGCAACACACAAAAGTCAATTATAATTTGATAAATAGAAATATATCTCAGGAGTAAAACAAGCCAAAGCATATGGTCATAAGCCTTTACTGACAGAAATAGCAGAAGGAAAATGAGGGTCATGGATCAAACAATGTATTTGGAAGTTACTGACCTTGTCTCTTACATAGTATGGTAGACAGTGGTCTATGTCAGAACGGGTCTTGGGGGTAATAGGAGATATTTTTGTCACTATGTATTATTATCTTCCTTCAGATTATTGGGTTTGTTTCAGTTAGCATCAAACTTGTGATGAGCACCTATGGTCAAACACATTCCATTTAAACTTTCCAAGATCCTACCAGAGTTTGATTCTTCTGGTGGTATCTGCATAGCTGCTTTTCTCTCTGAACTTTTTGTATTGCCCACGAGCAACCTGCAACAAAACTGGCTATTTTCTGTTTCTTTTTTTTGCGAATTCATTACACCAGTTATACGGCATAATGTTCTTTTCTTCATCATAATTCAGCCATTCCCAGTCTTTTGTCCAAGTCTTCTAAAACATTTGATTACACTTTTCCCTATGAAAAGAATTATTCCTCTCTTTTGTCATTTTCATTCAACTTTTGCTTTTTTTCCAGTGGCTGAACACCTATAAAATACCACATGTTGCCTGCCTTATAAGGAGCAAATTGTGTCTCCTTTAGAAAGATGAGATGTTACAGTATAGCTGACTCGAATTATTTAAAGTAAGACAAGGAATGTCACAGTGACCTTTATATGAGCTTTTCAAAACGTGCCTTTGCCTCCCCAGTTAAATGGCCTCTCC
Source organism: Potamilus streckersoni (assembly GCA_016746295.1). Lineage (NCBI taxonomy): Eukaryota > Metazoa > Mollusca > Bivalvia > Unionida > Unionidae > Potamilus > Potamilus streckersoni. The sequence continues at coordinate 349,422 of JAEAOA010001816.1, forward strand.
CTGATAAATACTTGACTTCAACAGTTATTCTGCTATTGTTAAACACTATTATAAAATATTAGCATCACCAGATAATGTTAGTTTCAGCTTAGAAAAGGTGTGTTCCCATCTGACTATGCGTGCTCTATGTAACAGTGCCAATAATGATCTCATTATTAACAGCAAAAGTTTGGCAAATGTTCCTAATTAATCGGACCTCAGTGTATTCCTTAAATTAATAATATGGTGGAACATTTTCAAATCTTATATGCCCATGCTCAGAGATTTTAATTCCCAACTAATGTGCAGTATTCTGAATGATATTTCCACTGTATAAATGTTCATTCTTCTAAGGAAAAAATATAAAATCTATTACCATCATACAAAAAGTGTTATATGGAAAAGATATGGCAATAAAGTTATCGCAGTAAATTGATCTAATTTTTATAATTATTTTGATGCAAGTGTAAAATATATAGATTCCCACTTGTGACTGTTGGAGTGTTTGGCTAGCGAGCAACCCCCTCCTCCAAAAAGACCCTCTTAATCAAAGAAACATGCAAACTTTAATTTATTCGAATAGCTTTTGTGGTGTTCTTTTGTGCTGTATATCGTCTTGTAGTTTATTACTGTGGTCGAGTGAATAAAGTGTGATACCAAGTCAATATATATTTAATTCGTTATCAAATCAATTAGGATGAATTACAAAACTGATGTTAATGGCGATACCAAAGTTAGCGCTGTAAAGCAAAATGCACAAATCGGATTGCTTGTTATTGAAATGCACTTCCCGAGGTAGATATTGACTTTATCTTCCCATACTAATATTTTATTTACTGTTGACAAGTTGTTACTGCTCTGATTCTACAGGACATGTGCTTAAGTCAAGTCTTTATTAGGAAATGGCGTAAACAAACACTGACTGTTGATAACCGAAACTTACTAGCTCATCGAACTATTAACATCATGAAAGTTACTAGTCCAACAGGAAATCTACTAGCCTCGGGCTAGTGGACTACCGCTAATTTCGAGCCCTGCTATATCAGTATCTATCCTAATTTTTGCAAAGATTCACATGTCTGTGTATAATGCAGACTGGTATGTCTCAGATCTGAAACCAAAAAAGTCTAAAATCAAGACACAAAACGGGATCACAAGCTCGAGCGAAATTTGGCTGAAAAACAACTTGGGTCCAAAAAAACGACATTTTTTCCTCTGTATTTTGTACTGCAATTAAAACCTCCATATTATTTGGGACCATCGTAAAGCTACATTATTATTTGAGGCCATCATAGAGCTACATCCGTCTACCTTTCTATAATACCACCCACTTTATTGTGTCACACATGGCCTTATCGTTACAGAGCTCAGAAGTAGGCTACCACCTCCTGTAAACGCTGCGCTAGGGGTTAATGAGTTAAACAATAACTTATGATAAATATTTACTTCCTTCAGAAGTCTATAAGAAATGCTAACTGTATCAAAGAGCTCCCTCATGTCTTGCACACTGTAATGATGATTAGCATAGGATGGAGATCGAAATACTTCAACATACAGTGAATATTTCATTGCAAGATATGCACTCTCGTGGCTATTTTCCTTATAGTATGTACAAGTGGGTTAAATAAATATGACCGATACAAATTCTTGCAATGACTACCTCTTCCCTATGGACGGCTCTGTAGGAAGGAGTTCATTCTCCTAGGGTTGGCTTGATGGCATGAAGTTTGTTATTCATGGCATAATTTCATGATGTAGCCAATTTGCGATACAACATTTAAAATCTGTATAGGGTGTATTAAAATCAGATGGTTCTAGTGCACTGGTAGGGTGATTTGTCAACATGAAACAAGGATGTGTTTATATAACAAAAAGTTCCAGTGCATTTTATATCCAAGTTTGTGGTTTCCTGTCATGTTGCCTCTGAATTTCTTCACTCCAAACTCAATACTGTATATAGTTTTCATCTGACAAAATTATCGCCAGATAATAAAGTGCTTAACAGTGAATAGTTCATTGCAAGATATGCACTCTTGTAGCTATTTTCCTTATAGTATGTACAAGTGGGTTAAATAAGTATGGCCGATACAAATTCTTGCAATGACTACCTCTTCCCTAGGACGGCTCTGTAGGAAGGATTCCATTTTCTAGGGTTGGCTTGATGGTATGAAGTATAGGGTGCATAAAAATCAGATGGTTCTAGTGCACTGGTAGGGTGATTTGTCAACATGATATAACAATTAACAATATAACAATTTTGTCATTAATAAGGAAAACAAAATTTCAATTTGCGACATTGGCGAAGTCCAGAGCAATCACTATTAAATTTAATTTCCGATTGTAGCTGTATAAACATAGCAAACTTAATATCAAGAGACCAGACAAAATGCTGTTTGCAGGTTTAGACAAGTATTTTAGAGTTAAAAGCTTTATTTTGGTAAACTGCTGTCGTGTGGTCATTTCACATTTCAGAGGTGGTTGATTGTAGGTAGTCAGTTGCATGGCTAGTTTGATTATATTACAGCATACATTACCAAGGCCAGGTATCAGCAAAAGTGGATTATGATATAACAATTAACTGTTAGGGTGGTCTGTCAAAAAGAAATAAGGATTTGTGTATGTAACAATTGATTCCAGTGCATTTTTATATCAATTTTGAGGCTTTGAGGCTTCCTGTCAAGTTGCCTTTGAATTTCTCCACTCCAAACTGCCTTTGAATTTCTCCACTCCAAACTCAAGACTGTATATACAGTTTTTATCAGCCAAAAATGTTGTAGCCAAAACTATGGCCAGATGGTATATTTTGTAGCCAATATGTAAAACAATTGCAATTTGCGACATTGGCGGAGCCCAGCGCAATCACTGTTATTGATTTCATTTCCAGTTATTGCCGTATAAATATTGCCTGCGACCTCGAAATCAAGAGACTTGGAAAAATGCTGTTTGCAAATTTAGACAAGCGTTTTGTTGTTAAAAGGAAAAATGATAAAGATTTCAATGAGATTCAGAACGGTGCTAAAGTTAAAATAATTGATAGTTTGGATGCAACCCTAGCCAAGTGTAAGTATGTGATTTCTGGCTTAGTGGGGACTGCAACATTTGCTGGTGGGACTCCTAGTTTTTACCAAATTAGGAGTTCTGGACTCCTAGTTTTAAAATCCTAGCAAGACCTCTGCACTAAATGATGCTATTAATTTTTATGTTGAAAAGCTTCACCAACAAAATACTGCCCTGGGGCACACTCTTCTCCTGATTGTGCATATCAGGAGAGGGTGGAGTACAGATGTACCTTGAATTCCCTGTCTGAGAGGAAGTTTGATATGAACGATGGCAGTTGGCCTTTGAGACCCAGAATGTGCAGGTCATTTAGTATTCCGTACTTCCATATTGTGTCATAGGCCTTTTCCAAATCAAAGAAACCCACTACTAAGCTTTTGTTTTTGATGAAAGCATTGCAAATAAATATTTCGAGTCTAACTAGATTATCACTGGTACTACAACAGTAACGAAAGCCACTTTGGAAAGGAGATATTAATTTGTTGCTTTCCAAATACCATACAAGCTGAGAATTTATCATTTGTTCCATTGTTTTGCAAACGCAGCTAATTAATGATATAGGTCTATAGTTGGTAGGATCTGCGCTATCTTTACCTGGTTGGGAATTGGTATTACTGTTGCTTCTTTCCAAATTTTTGATACATCATTACCAGTAATCCATAAATCACTGAAGATTTCCTGAAGAACTGTTAATTATTGGTCTGGAAGGTGCTTCAAAAACTGGTAATGTATATCGTCAGCGTCAGGCCCAGCGGATATATCATGTACCTTATTCAAAGATTCCATGAGCTCTGATAATGAAAATGGTTGGTATAGCTCTCTGAATTATTCGATGTGAAATTTCAGCTGTGTTATTTCTTTTTCAGATTGTAATCTTTGGAAAGTTCCTGAAAGTACATTAGCTATATCACGTTTGATATACTGGCAAGCTTTCTCACATACCCACAATGGCTGATATATAAAGTTGAAAAAAAAAAGATTTTTTTTTCCCTGTGGTACTCTATTCTAAGCCAGTCTGATATTTTTATCTTTTCAAAGGTGGTCTTTATTTATTGGCTATCATATTTGAATTTCAATCACTAATATCTCCAAACCGCCCCAACAGCGACACAACTTGTGCCTGCCAAGTTGCAGCAGAGAGTTGCTAGGTAACTACCTGCCGAATAGGTACTTCAATGTGAAATGTTGTGTAGAGGGGGAGAACTAGTCAAACAGCAAGGGGTTTAAAACAAAAAATTGCATGAACTGTACTGTATACTGTTATTTTATGAACACTGTACCTTCTCTGCATAACTTCGTTACCTACTGTTGTCATGTGTCATTTGATCTACCAAATTTGACCTCACCTTATACATATTCTTCTATATCTATTTTTTGGACAGTATGAAATAAAGGAAATAATATTCAACCTCAGTTTCATCTTTTTTAATTCCCTCCATAAAATTCAAATTTTAGAGCAAAATTCAAGTTGTTCTACTTGTAGTTTGCCTACATAAAATTTACCTGACTGGAAAACAGGAACCTGATGGATATGATTATAAAAGGTGTAAATTTCTTGGCATAAATATTTGAAAGATTCTGAAACAATCTAAATGGTTAGGCATCTGTGTGTTAATTATGCCAATTTTATAGTACATCAAGTAATACCTTTTTCTTTGTGGGTAAATTCTGACTTTCATCCTGTAGAGAATTACTTGAAGATGGCCCCTGGTCACTGGCAGAGACTGGCTGTTGATCCTCAATAGGTGTTTTTGAGGGAGATAATTTACCATCACCTGTCAAATAACTATTCACAAACAGTCCTGAATCAGATGCAGATGAAACGTCCATGGATTCACATTCATTGGACCCATCATGCAGCGAGTCCTGAATACTAATATAACTAGTAGTATTTGATAATGGGAGTGAGTGAGATGTGGTTGAGTCTACAGTTACTTCAATTTGTCTGGCACTGTCAATGAATAAAGAACTGGCTGTGGAAAAACTACTACTACTACATTCATTACCCGTAATACTATCTGTATCACACTGTGAGGAAACTAAGTCATTAGTAGCTTCAATCCTGGAGCTATCTTTTGGCATTAAACTACTCTGACAATCTGCAGTAATTTGAACTGGATATTCTTCCTGTTTGTCATCAAATGAAGTCACTACACTATCACTTATATGAGAATATGTCACATCACTACTAGCACTTGATTCAGTACAGTTCTGTAAAATAGTTTCTTGTTGTAAATCTGTACTACTATCCACTTGAGCTTTGTCTATACAAGATGTATCTTGCAGTGTTTCATCTCTGTCAGCTTTTAACTTGTCAGTCACCTCTGATGAACTACAAAATTGTTCTGGAGAACTACTGCTACAAGTCATTTTGTTCCTAAGGCTGTGACTATTGTCTGAATAAATTTCATAACCATCACTCTGAGTTACTGAATCAGAACGAGTTTCAGATGATATACAAATGGAAGATACTGGTTCTTGATCATTGTTTTCATTACAAATCCTCAACTCTTTATCATCAACCTGAGTACTGTCAACTTCCATTGTTTCATGAACATGTTGTTCTCCTGAGAATCTAGGGTGCACCACATCCAACTTGTCATCATTGTTATTAGACAAATTAACACTATCACATTCCATTTCCACTGGCCCTTCCTTCTCCAATTCATGTTCCTTTACACAACATTCACTGCTATCTGGTTCTGAATTTACCTTGTCTTTTGAGGGATTAAAAGAATCTTCCATATCAGATTCTGTATCTCTTGAACTTACTACAGTACAGTCAGCAGAAATCCTAGAACTGACAAAAACAAAAGGGTCAGACAAACCAGAGGATGCTGTCGCTTCACTCAATCCAGATAATTTTTCTGAGGAGGCCATTACACCATTCCTTCCAGATAATATTTCACTGGTAGTCAACAAGTTAGAATTATCAATCGAATAACAATCACTAGAAATCAGGTTATTCCCTTCAACTACTGGATTTTCATCCCAATCTGAGGAAGTGGGGAGTTTTGATTCTGACTTGGGTTCAATTATTTCAGACTCAATTTCATCTGCAGTCTGTTGAACTAAAAATCTATCATCACCGACAGATGTAGAAATTTCCTTTTCAGCTGAACACACATCTTTTTCTAAGCCATTGCTGACATAAGGTTCTGTTGCCTGTGATACAAAAGCCTGAAAAGATGATATTGAACTGCACATTAAAATTTTATTATACTACAAAACTATAGTAATTAGACATGTGGAGAGAAAGAGATGTAAATTCCTCAAGTAATAAACAATAAATCTTCAAATTTCATGAGAATGAAAACTTCTGTTCTATGGGCTAAAAAGATTTCCAGTGTATAAGTGTAATTATTGCTTCAAGTGGCAAAAAAGAATAATCTGGATGTAAAAAGTATAATCCTTATATTACGTGCCACAATTACAGCAAATATGAAAAAGATATATTTTTACTACTACTATATTTGCCTTATATATTTTTGGAATCTGTCAGGCAAAGTTCACATGTGAAGAAACCTGTCTGTTTTCTTGGATAAGGTTATATACAGTTGCTATAAATAGCAAACAAGGAAAATACCCTTATGCTATTCTTATGCAGCTGTTACCCATTTAAGAATATTCTCCAATTTGTATGAGTGTAATTAAAGAGGTAATAATAAAAATGACAAAATGTTTTATTGATTTATTTTCATTGTATATTTTGATGTACCAAAAAGGTGTACTCCAAACAGTTTAGAGTAAAATATAATTTGGAGAAAAAAAGTAATGAGTATGCACAAACCATATTGGTTGGCATGTACAAGCCATCCATAAGTAGTAAAAATAAGATTTTCAAATCAGTCCTTGTGGCAGTCATATCAGAGTAGTATTGGCTCTTTTTTCACTTACAACTAAACATTACAAGAAGTAATTCTTTAAAAAAAACCCTGGTTGACATGAACATTCATTCAAGAGAAAAATTGATACGAATTTCAAGCTGGCCGCTGTGGCAGACTGTGAATATCCAAATGGCACCATTAGGACCAGTCAGACATCATAAGTTGTTTAGTAAAAAAAACACATATTGATACAACCATCCATTTATGAGAAGTAGTGAGAACAATAGATGACCACTCCTGTGGCCATCGTGGACTATCAGATAATGCCTTTTTCATTTTGGACCAACTATATTTTATGCAAAGCCTTTTGATGGAAACCCCATGGCAATATTACTTTTAAATCAGGAGGAATACAGGATTAACAACAAAAGGATTTTCAAGTTGGTCACTTTGCCTGCTATGTCAGACATCAAACTGACACCATCTTAATTTAGGCCATACTAGATTTCAGATGATGTCAATTGGTCAAATCCTCACATCAACATTACATTTTGTTCAAAGGCCCTGGTGGAAGAGTGAAGCTTATCATGTGCCGAAAAATGGCTTGGACCAAAAACAACCAAACTACACATTTTGTTCATGAGAAGTTGCAATGATAAGATTTTCAAGATGGTCACTGTTGCAGCCCTAGATACCAGATTAGCTCAAATTTCATTTAGGACCAAGTAGGCATCACAAGAACTGTTTCAGTGACAACTCCATATTGAAATGGTCTTCTATTCAGAGGAAAAGCAATAAGAATTTCAAGATGGCCACTCTGGTAGTCATTCTGGATTTTCATTATCATTAGGACCAAGTAGACCATGCAAAAGAATGCATGTGTACATTTTCATAGTGATAACAAGAGAGAGACACATGATGGACACCACGCCAATCCATAAGCTCTTCTGGTTTCTGACCAGATGAGCTAAAAACAAACAAAACATATTACGATAGCAGCAATGAGATGTAATTAAGATGATTTTCATTTATGACCAACTACATATCCCAAGTCTTTTTGTGAAAAGCACAAAGAGCAAAACTATTCATTCCATGTCAGTATAACCATTCATTCATAAGAAGTAGCAATGCAAAATGTTTCAAGATGGCGACTGTGTTAGAGATCTGACTGGCATCATTTTGATCTTAGGTCATAAGTGTAAACCCAATGTCAATATGTGAACAGCTACAAGATCCAAGTGTTCATACTGGTGCTGATCAGCATCTATTTCTATTATTAGCAAAATGATGTCATTGAGAACTCAAAGTAAAAACTACATGTTGATACAACTATTCATACAGAAGTAATGATCACAAAAGTGTTAAAATGGCTAACATGGCAGCCATATTAAATGTCTGATAAGTACTTTTTTCTTTCAACAGCAACAAATCATTATTAAAAGTCTTTCAGTGAAAATCCAATGTTGGTTTATATCAGTTTCATAGCATGTCAGCATAATACTGCCCATTATTCCTGCCAAGCATGCCTTTAAAAAAAAAAAATTGAAAATAAAAAGGAAAAACAATAAAAAAAATACCATACATATCGCATGATTTCATAGCTGCCAACCTTGGAGTACAAAAGTACAGACTGCTTAAAACAAAATACTGATTTTCAGGAACAAACACTGATTTAAAATTTTATTGCACAAGTAATTGTATACATGTACAACTATCCATAAAGTAGGACTGTACCTTCCTTAATTATTTAATGTCAAAGATGCATGTGGGCACTCTGTTCCATTTGGGTGCCCATTTAGAATGAGCAAGAGTGCAACACTTTGACACTGGCTGTTTATATGAGCCTTTTCCAAAGCTAATTTTTTTCTTTTTTTCCCCAATCATTATCAGTTCCCAGGTACAATCTTACACTAATGATCTAACTGATTTTGTTGTTGTTTACAGAAGTAATCCTTTTAGATTTTACTGTCTGGAAAATGTGTGTGAAAAAAAATCACTAGCAAAACTAGTGATTGAAAGATGAAGGTTCATTTCTAAAAGATATTTAATAAACTGAATTTTGACTGAATTACATCAAGGTTGCTCTTGTATTTCATGGGCATCTCCATGCCCAATAGTCATATTACACAATTTGCAAAACCTAATGTTCTCCTTTACTGGATGGTTTCACAAATTCAAATATGATGGAACATTTGTCCTTCCAGTTTTGTTTCCTTGTCTTTCCTGGAAAAAATTCTGAATATTCCGTTTTCCTGTTCAAGATGATTCAAATTTTAATATTATGAAGATGCAATACAGTGAGAGTGGCAACTGTTTGTGAAATCAAATATGGCATATAAATACAGGCATTGTTGCCTCAATTTTGAATGAACTGATCATATTTTAGAACTGTATTCCTATATATATATATATATATATATATATATATATATATATATATATATATATATATATATATATATATGATACATATCTTTTAGAAAAGGAAATGTGTGCCTGTTCTGAACTGAAAATTGCAAGGAAATTTTATTATTATTTTCTTCAATTAAAAACGTACTTTTTGCAAGAAAAATGTAAACCCATATTCAGGTCCAAAATACGGGACAAAAATGGAAAAAACAGGACATCTGGCAATTATGTTGTTTGCTTGCCATGTGTTTATAACCATCCATAAAGACAACTAAAATTTCTGTGCCAAAATCATTTTGTTCTTTTAGCAACTGACATTCATCTATATGCTTTTGACCCCAAAACTGAAAGGGTTCTTTCTTAGCCCACTAGAAACATGATAACCATTAGCAATCGGTTTTGTAGAATAAGCTATCATCATCACATTTCAGCAAATTTTAATTAAATTCTAGTCAAAACTATTAACATTGCTGAATTTTTAAAATGTTATCTATTTTGTCTGGAGGAACATGCCTTTCTTTTCTAATTACAATGGTAAAAGAAATGTAATTCTATAATACTTACTCATGTCCTCTTCAAAGAATCGAGTAAGTACAACAGAGACAGAGATACTGATAACAAAATTTTCCTGAAGCATATCTAAAAAGCTAAATGAGTCAAACAAGGTATGAGATATATACCTCCCCCTCCATGATGTATGTTCTCATCGAGTCAGCATTCTTTTCAAGTTCTAATTTTGAATCAGCATTTAAGTCAGTTGAAGTTATGGAAGAACTTTGTGATGAGACAGTTGATATGGACGGAGAGCTGATCACTTGAAAAGGCTGGTCTATAGATTCTCTGGCTAGGAGTCTTTTTTTCAATGGAGTCACAAAGTCTATAAAAAAAAAATTCAGTTAACATCCCTATTTAACAAATAATCAGTTCTTAACTATTTGACACCAATTAATAATCAATCATGAAAGGCAACCATGGACAATTATATCATCATGCTTAATAATAGCACCATATTATTACAAAATCTAAAATAAACACAGAATAAAAAAAAGGCTGAATCAAATGGTGGCCATTTAAATGTTGAAAACAATACCTCATGTATGAGCATGAAGCCAAGCCCTAACAAGTTCAATATTTACCATGTATTTTTGTCTGAATAAATGGAAACAGACACAGCCATCAACATTAAAACAATATTACCATCTCTATCACCACAAATAAAAATCCTGTCAAGATCAATCACTTTCACTGCATTTTTGTCTGAATGAAGAACATCAAGGAAGGCAATGCCACTATGTCAAGACAGTGGAATCACTCCTGTGTTTGCACCAGCTTCAAGTACAGACCAACTTCAACAATTATATGTGACTATAAATAGTACAAAGAAGAATTACAATCACCCTTCCACAAATGGTATGCTTAAAGGGTCATGCAGGAAATCACAAAAAAAAAAGATGGTACTGGTGATGATCAGTGCACTGTACAAGTGAACTCAGCAACCTCATTAATCATGCCAATTCACGATGAATGTTACTGTAGCCCACATGACAACAAATAAAAGATCTTGCATAATTATTAGTGGTTTTGAGAAAGCTGGACTTGTTTAATTCAGCACTTTGGGGATTATGTACCTGACAAGCATCTGTGTAGATGTATACCATGAAATTTGATGTGATGTAGATTTAATAGCTCTGTCCTAAAATCAGTGAAGAGCAAATTATAATACTCTGCTGTAATTAGTGTGTGTATGAGTGCATGGATGTATGTATGAATGTATGTATGTATGTATGTATGTATGTATGTATGTATGTATGTATGTATGTATGTATGTATGTATGTATGTATGTATGTATGTATGTATGTATGTATGTATGTATGTATGTATGTGTGTGTGTCTATGTCTGTCTGTCTGTATGCATGCATGAATGCATGTATGTATGCATGTGTGTGTGTAAAAAAAGTTGCTTTCGCAAGACAAGAAATGGTGCAAGAAAATTGTGATAATTTGGTACCTTTGTTACAACAAATTCCAGGCTTTCTGAAAGTGAATGACGATGATTACAGGAATGGATGGAAAAAGACGAACAACAAGAACTGACTCACTTCAACATAATAGCTCTGGTGAATCAGAATGAAGAAAATCATGACACTGGGACTGAAATTTGACTTAGACAAAATGGAGAAAACAAGTCATAACAAAGGAATTAGTCTCTAGAGGTGGCACTGGTTTAAATTGAATGAAAAGAGGTTGCAAATGCTACTGAGATATATATATATATATATATATATATATATATATATATATATATATATATATATATATATATATATATATATATATATATATATTCTGGTGTGACCATGCCCAAAGGAAGAGCAAAGATGGGAAACAAACTTGACCCTCTCATTTTATTTGACACTAACTTCTGCATCTTGTCATACTGTATACTATATGTTGCATTTAATTAATTTAGAATTGTTTAAGTTATTTTGTAGAAATTTATTTTTTTAAAATTGTTCTGTACTTGAGTATGTTAGTTGTACTGTAGAATAATTATTAATAAATCTGATTTTATACTTATACTTCATTTCCATTTAATCATCTTTACTAGCCACGGTTCTGATGTGATAACCCTATCTATACCTTGGTGTAATGAGCAGATATTTCTGTGCTTCAGGACTGTGAATTTCACTGGATGTGGACCCCCAAACTGACGTTTTTTTCTTTATCCCAAGTGAAGGCTATCTACTAATCCTGATGAAAAGACCTGTCTTAGTAATTTCAAACCAGATTAAAAGTACATCACAATCTTTAAAATGTTATTGTTACCTGCTGGTGGAGATGCTCCAGGACTATGAGTGGAAGCCAGAAGGTTAGGACTCATGCCACCATGACTTGGAAAAGCTGGAGGAGAGCACAACCCACTTTCTGGACTTGGAGTTTCACCCATAGCTTGCCTTAACCATCTCTGCCAAGAAAAGAAAATATTGTTACTTAAAACAGCTAATACATCTTGTAATAAAAACCTTCAAGTTTATTTTTGTCTGTCATTAATGACACTACAGCTTTAGAGTTAAATTAATGAAACAACCACAGCAACCTTGTAATTGTACCTTTGAATGATTCCACTCCCAAGCTCTTTTCCCTGGTAAACATATGTACAGTAAATGAGGAAAACCTTTTTATAGAAACTAAACATATTGCCTATTCATAAAACTACCCACAGAAGAGTCTGCCCCCCCCCTTCATCTTATGACGCTAACATATAACCATCTGAACTGTTATCCTCAGGATATTACTCATAGAATAGTAATCGCCTTAAAAAAAAAAAACACCCACCCCCAAAACAACATGGTCCTGTATCACTCCACTGGTATACATTGGTAAAAAATACAAATCTAACAATAAGGTATGCACACTGGATTGAAAGACCTTCACAACATAATAATTTCCAGCTTTATGTATACATGACCCCTCCCCTGTAAAAGCAGAATTATTTAATTATTGCTACTATAAGTAGGAAAAAAGCACGATTTGGGTGTAAAAAGTTTAATTTTTATATATTAAATTCATGTATAAAAATGATAAATTTATGTTTGCTACTATTCTGGTTCTACAGCATGTCAAAATTCCTGTCATAGAGGGCAAGCTCCATATGGATTAGAACCAGAATACCAACACAAAAGTAATTAATTTTCAGCACTCAGTTAAAGGCCCCAGGTGTAACTTTCACAGAAAAATCATAAATTCTGCAAATGAGCATGATCATGTGTTCAGACGGCTGTATTAATTACTTTCATGTTCTTCTTTTAAAGTTGGTAAATCGGTGTTGATTTGTCCTTTATTTCATAATCTGACATCTTTTGAAGCGTGATAAAAATCTGCTCAAATTTTTTCCGTCATACATCCACAACTCACACCATAAAGCATTTTGTTTAACATCTGGTGACATTTTGTTTAAAATACAGACTGGTCTGCTACCTAACTTATCAATATAAATAATCTGTAAGGAATAGTTCCATTCAAAAAAACCTACTGTTTACTTAAACTTGGGTCAATATACAGAGGAAGGTATTTTTATGCTATTCTTAAACATCAGTCATCTTTTATTTAAATTTACTTACATGAGTGTAATTAAAATGATAACAAAAACAACTTTTAATTGCTTTATTTGTATTTTATTTTTAATGTACCCCAAAAATATAATATCTATATACAGCAAGTGTAGAATGTAATTTAGTGACAAAATGGTGTAATAATTATGCAAAGTGTAATGGTTAGCATATATGTGTATGGCAACAATTGATAATATTTTACATTTGCTAAACTGTATTTCTGCTTTGAGTAACTTCAGCTGCAGACCTGCCAACCCTGACGAGTCCCTCTCAGTAAGAATGATATTTTTTTCCATAAGTTTGACCAGTTTTCAGTAGGTTTAAAAATAATATCATAAATTGCTAGTGTAATGCTCGAAAACGTAATTAAAAGTTTGGTATTCGATATATGCAGTGATAAAAAACATTATGTTTAACTGAAGCGATTTAAAATACACATAGATGTTATTTACCACTAATACAGTTGCACAAACTCAAGTTCCAATCCCTACTCAGCTCAATAGCTTGTTGCTGTCTCTCAATGGGACGTAATTCTCATCTTTTTCCATTGCACATGTCGAAATCTTATCTCCCACCATGAGTCATACTCAAATTGGCATGTGATGACCAAAACACGTAATTGTGTTCATGCCATCTTTTATTCACAAGAATCTGAATATTCCTTTATATTCTTCGGTGTTGATTATTAACACTTTTTAAGAGACTTTTTTTCCCTTTCGTCTTAAACATGCATCGCTTTTTGGATGCCATTTTAAAACAAATTCTATAATCAACAGTTGCATAATGCAGATGCTTCACATCAACAAACAGTAACATATTAAAGCATCAGAGGTGCTGCTGTAAAGCTAGTCTGGTTCCCTGATAATTTTCATTTAATTCTAACAAAACCCAGATCCAAATCAAACACAGATGAACAAATTTTTTGATTTTACGGCAAGGATCATTTTTTAGTAGTTTCTGCTTTTATGCTGTATTTTAAGGGTAATTTTTGTAAGACTTACCACAAAATCTTAAGAGTAGGCAGGTCTGCAACTGGACAAGATCGTGCATTGGCATCATTTAAATGAATGTAGGAGGTATTCATGCAAGACTCCAATCACACAACTGGTATGATATGGTAAAGGTAGTTTTATAGAGAAAATCGCTCATGATATACAACAGGTAATTATATCTGATCACTTAAAAGTATCATTTGCAGGCATTCTAAACAATTTTTATGGAAAATAATGCTCAGGGAGACATCCAAGAAGCAACTTTTGGACACGCATTGAACAGTTATATCAAATCTGACCAAAAGTGATTACACAAATTGAAAATAAAAATTCTTTGTGGTTGACAGTAAACTATTTGCTAAAGGATCAGGTTTGATTGAAACAGGTTCACCATTCTAACACAAGTCAAAAATAAGTTTACCATCTGGTTACTAATGGAGCCAACCTAAATACAACTGGGAGAGAGTATGCCCCAAAAACACCACACCTAATCAGTTAATTAAAAACAAGTGTTCCAACTGACTGCTAATGAATGTGCCCTGACAAACATTATTACCGAGTTTTTATCAAAATTGGCTATGCCATTCAGGGTAAGTATTAGAAATCAGGTTTCCAATAGTTGCTGTGAGAGCTAACAAACACAGATAAGGGTGCCAACCTTATGAAAATTTAATATGGCATGTTATGACAAACATTTCTATATAGTTTTATAGATATTAGGTCAGAATTCTGTAAAAGATCAAAATGTTTTGAACACAGTTGCAGTGGAAGTGATGAAAGATGTACTAACTGGCATTCCAATCATATTTTATTAACATTAGCTTAGCCATTTGTTGTAAATAAAATTTCCATATGGTTGCTGTGAAAGCTACACCTTTGCTAAGGATGTCATCCTGAACAAAGTTTAAATTAAATGTGCAAAGAAAAATTGCTACCAACTGACATTGGATCAGTAATAGAACAGAAGTCAAAAACTATTTTTCCACTCGCTGTTGAAGAGGCACCCTGGAGAGAATTTTGAGAGCATGTCATAACAAACATTCCTACCATATCTGATTGAAACTGGTTCAAGACAACATATAGAAACTAGGTTTTCCATCAGTTTACTAAAGAACCCACACTGCTGTGAGAGGTACTTTCATTTAGTTTTTCTGCACTAGTTCGAGTCTCGGGCTCAGATAACGTGGGTATGTGAGAAAGCCTGCCATTAACTTTTGTGGGTCAGTGGTTCTTCCCAGGGATTTCCAGGGTGCTTTCTCCACCAATTATACTGGCCACCATGTATAGCCTATCTTGTGCTAAGAAATGGTGTTAAACTCTAAAAAAATAACAACAATTTGTTTTATTGTTGTTAAACTAAACTTTAACACATTATTGGCCCTATCATGCTGAGGAAAAAAAAAAACAAAACCCAAATTTTGAAAGAGCATGTCCTAACAAACATAACAAGCAAGATTTATTGAAATTAGCTCAACTTTTCTGGAGAAGATTAGTTTTTCACTACTGTAAAACAATTTGTCCTAATAGCAAGTTTGTTCATCAGCTCTGCTATTCTGGATAAGCCGAAAATAGGTTAATGGTTTGTACAGCCCTAATAAGTTTTATTTTATAAAGACTTTTCATGGTGTGTTTAAGATTCGTTTTAAGAAAACTCAACTTTTCCCATAATTTACCTTATACCAATGCATAAATTTGTAAAAGCAGAAGAAAAACACTTTGCATTACAACAGCAAAAAGTGCTACTCCATCTGGGAACAATAGGTGATCCATTTCTTGAAACTCCCAATATTATTCTATTTTTACTCCTTTTTTTAAATATATAACATTCATTCTGGATTTTAAAAATAATTCTATTCATTTTTAAATTCTGGTATTCAGTTAAATTCAAGGATTTTCTAATGAATTTGTTCCAGGAATTTTCAAGGAAAAAAAGCAACTTGTTTGAAAATTCAAGATTGTCAAAGCACACTCTCAAAATCATGGAATTTTCAATGTTTTCATGTGGTTGCTATGGAAGCCATGCCACTGCTTGGGAAACAACTCTGGACAAAATTTTAGTACATGTGTTCTGAAAAATTCTGACCCATTCTAATCAAAAGTAGCTCAGCTATTCCTAAAAACAAAAGGAAATTTTGTTTCAGCCTTGTTGCTATGGAAGCCACACATTTCTAAAAGAGGCATCTAGGACAAAAGTATGTTGATGTCCTATGAAAGATTCCATTCAGTTCTGAACAATATTGGCTCAGCTGTTTATAACTTGAAAACATGTTTGACAAACAGTTGCCAAGGAAGCCACAGTTTTATACAAAATGTTCAACAAAACATTCCTACCAAGTCTGATAAAAATTTGCCAGTTATTCTGGATACAAAGCTGAAAACTTTTCCATTTTGATTACCAAGGAAGCCACATCACTCTTACAGGAAATACTAATATAATTGTTTAAAAGCATATCCTGAGAAACTTCTCTACCAAGTTCAAAGTTGTCCCAGTGGTTTCTAAGATGTTCAAAATGGCAATGTGGCTTAATGACACATGCCTGAAGCAGGACCATACAATAGTGCACATGGGATCATGGTTATAGTGGCCCTGTAAGGATGAATGGTATAAAGCACTCATCTTTACCAATCACTGCCATCTCACCTCTGTCCATGTGGGTAGAGTCTTGAGCTCAGCCAATGTAGGTATGTGAGAAAATTTTCCTAAGCTTTCCATGGCTCAGTGGTTCTCAGGTACTTCCTATGCTTGTTATACTGGCTGCCATATATAGCCTATCTTGTGCTGAGAAAGGGAATTAAAACCAAAACAATGGCTTTGCAAAGTAGAAAACAATTTTATGTTTAATAGGATCTGATGGCAAGTATGCAATGCAGATTTACAAAATTTATTAGCAAATTGTCAAGATAATATCAGGACTCTTATTAACTTAAAATAATGGAAAAAAAAGAGCACAAACCAACAAGTTTCATAAAATTCAACAAATAACTTATTTTCCTAGAACACAGTGAAAATGTCAAAATAGCTTATGGTATTGCAAATTAAATCACACATAATTCTAGAACTTCTAACACAAGTCCTAATGGAATTTATTCATTTTACAATACAAACACATTATATATTATTTTTTTAAAAATCTTTACTACTTTACCTTTTTGGCTGAGCCAGCACTTGACTCTGGGTTAGGCCTGTGGCTACATCCCTGACTTTGACTGTTTCTACGCAAGCGTTCCATAGAATTTCTTGGACTGGGTAGACAAGGTACAAACAGGCTTTCATCTACAGTTACTTCTAAAGGTTCTGTCTTCACTGGTAATGGCTTGCCATCTTGACTTTTCTCACTCAGCCATTCATTCATAAGATGCTGCATAGAACAGTACATACTATTCAATAGTAGTGCAAGCCCACTTCTCAATCTGTATTACATGCTTTTAGCTAGTAAATTGTGTTGTTCATTTAGTAATATTCAAAAGTTATGTATATTACATTAAAACTTTATACTTTTAAAACATCCATTTAAAAGTAATATGACAAATTCATTTTTGTTGATCATCAATATGAAGACTGGTATGGAGGGCTAATGCTAAGGACATGGGAGTTAATTGCGTTGGACAGAGATATGCCATAATGAGATATAAGTTTCAAGCAAACATGCTGTAGAATTATGTGATGTGATTATTTATTTTTTAACGTAGCTTCAAAACATTTACAGTCATATTGCTACGATGTCTGCAGTGTGGCAGTTTATAGTGATGTCTAGCACTGGGGCATCATGCCGCAGACATGTAGCATAATGTCCCAAACAGTCACATTATCCCGACACCAAGCCGACTAGTCCTAACACTAACCTCTTAATGCGAGGAAGCTGTTAGTACGATTTTTTAAAGTCTTTCGTATGACTTGACCGGGGATCAAATCCATGACCTCCTGCATCCAAGGCAGCTGCTCTAAATACTAGACTACCAGAACTGTTGAATTAAATGTTTCAACTTCATGATGATTCATGCCAAGTATGATGAGAATCTATTAAGTAGTTACGAAAAAAAATGTAAATAACAAACTTTATCTTAAACCTTGAAAAACATTGATGCCCCATGCAGTAGACAGTAACTAATATTCTACACTTCCACTATCGTCAGCTCAACAAAACAAGTCACACCAACATTAAATTTGTAAGTGACCTAATCTGGGTTTTCTGGTTACTCACCTAAAGATACATCCATATGTACAATTTCATGAGTGTTGCTGAAATACTGCCTAAGATATTAATAG
The DNA here is from genome assembly GCA_016746295.1 of Potamilus streckersoni. Taxonomy (NCBI): domain Eukaryota; kingdom Metazoa; phylum Mollusca; class Bivalvia; order Unionida; family Unionidae; genus Potamilus; species Potamilus streckersoni. Next base: position 368,066 of record JAEAOA010001816.1, read on the forward strand.
CTGACAACATGATATTAACAGCTGAATCATCAAAGTCATTTAGATGTGAAAAATAGGTCATAATTAGCATCTTTCTATGGTCAAGTTACTCTTCACAAGGTGCATCTACATACCAATTATCTTCAGTAATTGTGAAATATGGCGTAATATGGGTGTAGTGAATTGCTGAAAACACAATATTCATTTTAGTGTAACAATTAGGTCAAAGTGACCTATTCTTGGTGTGTTTGTGTGATTATGATTTTTAATGCAGCTTTAACAATTTTTCAGTCATATCGCTATGATGTCTGCAGTATGGCAGTTTAAAGAGAGGTCTAGCACAGGGGCATCATGCCGCCAGTCACATTATCCTGACACCAGCCTGACCAATCCTAACACTAACCTCTTAATGCTGAGCATCAAGCGAGGCATCTGTTAGTACCATTTTTGTAAGTCTTTGGTATAACTTGACCGGGGATAAAATCCACGATCTCCCGCATCCGAGGCGGACGCTCTAACCACTAGGCCATCAGAGCGGTTCCTTGTCTTGGTATGACTCACTTGCTCACCAAAATATGCAATCACTTACAAATAAACATACGTAGGTCAAGTAGTGTCTCAAAATATTTAATGTGTTATAAATGAATTGCTAAACATACAAAGTCATCCAGCTTGAATACTATGTAAAAAAATGACAAAGTTTTGGTATTGAAATAATTTAAATCATATGGAAGAAACAACCACAACAATTGTTGTTCCTTTTCAATAATCTGACATTCCAATTGTTCATTGTACTTTACAAAAGTTATTTCACCATTCTGGAAACCTTTTGTTACCATTCATTATGATCTCTTTTAATACTCTTGATTCTAGTAAGTTATTCTGTTGATTAAATCATGATAGCTGTATCTGCAGAAATCAACAAGCTCTTTAAAAGTTACATAACAGCTTATCAGGTATATTGTGAAGTCTCTGATTTCCCAAATTATTCTTATTTTTATGTACAATGTTTGGACAACTTTCTTCACTGTATTTCTTTCTGTGAGCCATGGTTCCATTGCTTGCACTGTCTCAATTTACCATTATTTCTGAGAATATCTGCTTTGATTTTAAAACCAAAGTACAACATTATTCAAGTTAATAAAAAAATTTTCCATACAGAAATTTATCATGAAAATTATCAGGAACATATTTAATCAAGGCTTTCACATTAAAAGAGTTCTTAATCTGCAGCTGATGCTACTTTTCCATACATACCCTTTTTGTTTTCAGGAACTTGAAAGATGGAGGTGCATTTACAGCATCTGCAGGTGTGACAGGACAGCTGGCCACCCCTAGTGGTCCTTGATTACTCCCTTCGTCATGTGACACAATAGCCTCAGGATCAATGCAGCTGATGCTGTACCTGGTTCTTCTGTACAAATGAACACATATATATTATCCACATTTTTATCAACATTAAATGCATTCAGTTTATAAACATGTTGCTAAAACAATGCATCATCCCCAAATTGCACACACAAATGAATTTCAATCCCCATTATCAAAATGCATCAAGCTAATCAAAATGGTTCTAATACCTTGTCCATTAACAGAAGATCTTTGAAACAATTATGAAATGAGCTTTAACAGAGAAATAGGTATGAAGCATATTGGCATTTTTTATGTAAACAAACTGACAAAAAAGTGCATGAAGAAATTTTTCCATGCATATAAATTATGCAAAACAAAGAGTCCTTTTAAGGGCCTCGTCCTCAACTGGGCAAAGATTTTTCCCAGGTATTTAAGTGAAGACCATTTCTTAGTTGTTTATTTGTTGATTTAATGGCATTTTTTTCAGTACACAATAAGCTATAACTTGGTGGCAAGTATAATTGTTGGAGGAAGAGTTCAGGAAAACCCCAGTAATGACCAGCAACTCATGGGAAGCTAATGGCAAGCTTTCTCACACACCCACATTTGCTGTACTTGAAGCTCATAGGACAATGATAACTCATCTGGGGGGAGAATTGGCAATGAGATGTTTAAGACGGCTGCATTGGTTGGTTTGCTTTTTTTTTGTTTAATACCATTTTCTTAGCACCTGATAGGCAATACATGGCAAATAGTATATTTGGTAGAAGAAGAACCGAAAAGAACCACCAACACAAAGGGAAGCTACTGGTAAGGATTATCACATACCCATGTTGGCCACACTGAGAACCATTACGCATCAGGAGAGTGTTCCATAAAATCAAACAATTTTGATCATTCTGTCACCAGGATCTGGGAGCAATATTGGATGCATCTCTGGCACCTTTTTCTATTTTGGATCAACTAGGTATCAGAAGAAGTCTACAGCTGAAAACCCCAAGCTGATACAGCTATCCATTTAGAATGAGTACAGATTGTAATGTCTTTCAAAACACATGGTGGCCATATTGTGCGTTATTCATTTTTTATTAAAGACCAACTAGACACTGTTATAATTCTACTGATGAAAAACCATGTCAAAATGACATTCCATTTAAGAGTAGCAAAAACAAGAATTTGAAGCTGGCCACATATTGGACTTCAGATCAGTACCATATTTTAGTTTAGGATCAGCAAAACTTTAAGAGAAGTCTTTTAGTGAACACCCACTGTTGATATGACCATTCTTTATGTAGAAGTAGTAAGAAAGTTTTCAAGCTGGCCACTGTGGCAATAATATTTGATATCAGATCAACACAATTTTCACTGAGGATTAAGTAAACATCACAAGTCTTCTGGTGAAAACAAGAGATAATTATGACCTTCCATTAACCCTTTCCCTCATAGAGTGTACAGCTTTATAGCCTTTCAATAAGCACGTTGTTGTTTTGGGGCTTAACGCCATTTTTTCAGCACACTATAGGTTATACATAGTATTAATGGTGGAGGAAGAAACCGGAAAATCTGCGGAAACAACCACCAACCCACGAGAAGCTACTGGGAAGCTTTCTCACATATCTACATTTGCGAATTTTAGACTCAAACCTACGCAGAGGTGAGATGGCAGTTATCCGTAACAGAGAGCGCTTTAGACCACTCGAAAGCCCCAATAAGCAAGTAGCAAAGTTACCCAGTGCATTGTGCTACACATAGACCTGTTAAGCAGTTAAGTGTATGTTATGTTTAACAGCAATTTTAACAATTTTATGTTTTTGGTTCACATATATTATGTATGGAAAGATTTAAGAGTAAAATACAGTCATTATAGCTGAATAATTATTATTCACAAAAGAATTTTGCATGTGCTTTAAAATCTTGAGAGAACTCATTCACCAACAAGTCAGTGAAGCCGTGTAACTAACTGTAGCTGCTATTTCAAATACTCGAAATTGACAAGTTCTTTGTATCTACATCACTAAATCAGCTGAATTTGATAATTTATAAAACTACTGGCTTCCTACATCAGTATCAAAGCCTTTACCTAAGTTATTGAAGCTTTCATAGTTGTAATTCTAGTTGTGTAAACTCTAGCAAGTACTGAATGATATCTGGAAACTCATTTTGGAGAGACACGGTTAGGACCTACTTACTTTAAATAGCAATTTCACCAGAACATAAAAAGTGACCACGTGATCTGATGTAATGGTCATTCACATCAATGAATGTAGTATTATAATAGGGGGATTTCCCCAAAGGTGGTGCTATGAAAACCAGCTCAAAATGGGTGCTGTTTATAGTGGCGTCAAAAGGCGCTTGTATGTGAATCAGGTAGAGGCGTTAAAAGGTGCTTGTAGGAAGTAAAGGATTAGGCTGTAGATGTGACAAAAAGGTTTTCAAGCTGGCCACTGGCAGTAATATTTGACATCAAATTAGCACCATTTTCATTGAGGATTAACTAGACATGATAAGTCTTCTGGTGAAAACAGAGATCATTTCGACTTTCCATTAAGTTGGAGATGTGACGAAAAGGTTTTTCAAGGTGGTAGGCAGTGACCATACTGGACCTCAGATCAGGATTGTTTTCATCTATGACTACTAACCATGCCTTTTAGTGAAAACCTTATGTTGATACAACCATCTACAGGCCAATCAACAAAAACACTACCATCACAGTATGGCAGTTAATACTTTTACACAAGTTTGACCAATTTTCAGTAAGGTATAAAAATATATATAGTTCCATTGTGAAGTTGTAAAATGTGTATTTAAAAATACCAGGAACATGATGGGAGTCTGATACAGTGACGGTAAACATTATGTTCAACTAATAATTTGCAAAGTACACTTAAAAAGTAAATAACTCCATTACAGTTTCAAACCTTGTGAATCTCAATGATTTCATGCTATCTTTCAATGTGAGGTAATCCTTGTCATTTTTTTAATTCGATGAGGATATGACAATCATCTCAGGAGTCATAATCAAATCCACACACGATCTACAATAAACATAATTGTTGTCATTCCTGCTTTTATTCACAAGAATCCAAATATTCCTTTTTATTCCTCAATGATGACTATTTTAACTTTTCAAAATGCTTATATCCCTTTCCTCTGGAACATATATCATTGTTTAGTTGCTAAATTCAGAAAATTATAAACAAAAGCTTGATCATGCAGCTATTTTGCTTGCAACTATATGCAGTATAAAGCATCTGAGGAACTCGTGTAATTATAGTCTGGTTCAATCTAATATAAAATTTAGATCTAAATAGACAAGCCAGTACCTGGATTTTGTTTTCTGCAACAATCACACTTCATTAATATTTGTTATTATTCTGTAAGTACATATTTCAAAGGTCATTTACGTTAGACTTGTGCTCAAATTGTACAGGCTGGCATCCATTCTGGAATGGCTATAACAATAACAAGATTTTCAAGATGGCTGATGTGGCAGCAATACTGCATATCAGATTGGCATAATATTCATTTTAGCTCAACTTGTTAACATACAAAATTTTTGGTGAAACCCCATGTCGACAACCTTCAGTTCAGGAGATGCAACAAGATTTTTAAGACAACTTTTGTGGTGATGGCAGTTATACTGTATTTGAGACCAGCACCATTTTTATTCAGGATGTCTCCAAAACCAAGAGTTGAGATGTTACTATTGCAAACTAATATGTCTGGATCATTTTTTGTACTATGACTATAGGACCAATAGAAAATATGCCTTCAATTTTGTTAACTAAAATAATGATGTCAGCTGGAGATGGTGGTGTGTGAGAACTTTTGTAACATCGTATCAGGAGAAATGAGTCTGATAGGTCCTTGAGGCAACAGTGGCTTAAACCTTATGGGCTTTAATCCTCATGAAAGAAAGATCCCTCTCTATCATGGACTGGTAAGAACCCATGATTGTTAAGAGAATTCAACTTGAAATATCAGAAACCCTTTTAAATGAAAGAAAGAGATGCTTCCTATCCTTCTTTCTCCTTCTAAGAGCAACCAAATAGAATCACAAAGCCATAACTGGGCACTATAAATGATCATGCTCATTCCCAGCACAGGTAAAACCAAGGGACTTGAAAGAAACATTACCCAGAGGTTGTGTGTGTGTGTGGAAGAGATTCCCTTTCTGCATTAGTAATCATGACAAAGGTCTCATCAGCTCAAATTAAATCAAAAAGGTCAGAAACACATGGATCCAAACCAATGGCTTTTTGAAAATGTAAGAATGTTGAATAGGGAACTAGATCTTAAGTTCTGATAGATAGCCTTATAGTCTGTTTGAATCCAATGGAATTACATATGACCTCAAGGGGTGAGACTAATGATTTATTTTCATATAATGTGACAGAAGATTTAGGTTGCTTGTTTATATTTTTACATTGTGATATAGTTTGGAAGAGGCACATTGACAACCCAAACAGAGTGGAAAGCAAAAAGGGGCAGAGTAGAACAAAATGGCCAGACACCTAGAATATTTGGTTGGTTGAATTTTTACGGCACACCAGCACAAAGAGGCCATTTAGCGCCATACAAAAGGTTATATCCTTCATTTTATACAAATGGTAAAAAGGTTCTGTATCAGCCAGCGATACGAAACCAAATATCCAAAGGTAAAATGATAAAAATGGTCATGGTGATAAAAAAATAAAGTTTCCTGATCAATGGGTATTGCAAATGATGTATGGAAATTTTTGGAAAGAAAGGAAAAGTGGAGCAAAAAGACTAACTGGTGCAAAGGAACCAAAAGTATAGTCTGAGTGGACCTGTGGGATGAAATCAAACACCAGGTTATGAATTGATGCAATGCAGAGTTATTTGATCTTCTCACTTGAGGTTTAAAATGATGATTTTGATTCTATCGTAAGCAGAATTGGTAAATTTTATAATTTTATTTGCTTTATCAAATTCTTTAACTAGTTTGATACAAAAAGAAAGGTGTGCATCTTTCGAATTGTAACATTCATATCATTTGGTTAGGAAATTTTATAGCTTTGAAATTTGATTAAATTTTGCGTTTGTTTGTATGGGGGCTCAAGTTATTTCTTTTCTATATATATTAGCTCATATTACGTATTTATTCCACCCACAAGTTTATACTTTGTATTGACTTTATTCAATACAAGAAAAATTACACTGTTGGTGATCACCCCTAGATAGGAAGCCAAAATCAGTAAACCCACCATAAATAAGATGGAAGGATGTAATTTTCATTTGATGGATGATGGTAACTTTTGTCCAGAAAAGGTAAGCTACACAAGAGTGACAGGTAATGTTGTAGTAATATTATAATACTCTGCTTTAACATTATTTCTTTGCAAAGTCACTAAAACTGTGGTGCAGCTAATTATCCCAAACCTAATGCACTACAACGCAGTTACAGAATCTGACTTTTCACATTACATTTAGATTTAAAAATAAACATCCAATCCATCTGTGCAGGTTTTCAAGTCATTTCACACACATTCATTACCTCCTTGCTGATGTTCTTTTGGGCTTTTTTCCTTTAGATTTTATCTCCCTTGGCCGCAGTTCCCTTAGGTCTTCTTTGGCAGCTGCCTCTTCCTCCTCCCCCACCTTTTCTTCCTTTATTTCTGTGACATCAACTTCCTGCTTCTCTTTGCCTTCAGTTAGTTCCTCAGATACCTTCATTTGAGTCTCTTCTGTAACCTCTGAAACTTCTGGAATCGGCTTTGATTGCTCTTCCTGCTTGACTGGTTTGCTTTCCTTTTTGGAGTCCTTGGGAACCTTGCCTTCTTTTCCACTCTTAACTTTCTGCAACTGCTCCAACTTGGAATTCTGCATTAAAAATAATACAAAATGAAGACTTCTCCAAATACAATTAACCTCACAAACCATGACAAGTAATGTCATTCTATGACAATGACACATAATACAAGAACAGGCAAAATCTAGCATAGTGAACAGAATGAAATTTAAAAATATTGATTAGTTGGTTTTAATGGCACTTTTTCAATAAATATTAATGCCTATATCACACAGTGGACATGTTTAAGAATCCGCCCCAGACTGGCCATAATTGTTAAAGTCTGAATGCCAAGGTCAAAGGACAACATTCTGTGCCTTGAAGAGGAAATCATAATGTGACGAATATTTAGCTTTTCACTATTGCATCAAGGCCAACCAACAGCAATTCATATCTTTTTCAAGGTAGTGAATTGTGCAAGATATCCTGGAAATCATTTTTTGATGATGATCAGTCTAAAGAAAATTATACTAGTTCCAGTGAAGCCAATCTACAAAGGACATATGTGAACACTTTAGGCTGGGGATCTCAAACTCAACTCACCATAAAGGCCTACGAGGACTAGAACATAGGCCAGAAGGCTGTATCACTGAAACTTTTCATCACAAAACTGGTGAAAACCCAAAGTTGATATAACTGTCTAGTTGAAAAGGTATATATATATATATATATATATATATATATATATATATATATATATATATATATATATATATATATATATATATATATTAAAGATGGCCACCTTGGTGGGCATACTGAATGTCAATTTAGGAACAACTAGACACCACAGAAGTAACCTATTGAAAACCAGAGTCAAAATGACTTTCCATTTTAAATGGAGTAGGGATAAGATGATTTTCAAGATGGCCCTAATGGATGTCATACTGGACATCATCACCATTTTACTTTACAACAGGACATTCTGGTGAAAACCTTATATTGATAGACTTTACATTTGGATGAATGGCAAGATTTTTCAGATAGCTACATTGGTGGCCATATTGGATATCAGATGTGCACAAGTTCAATTTAGGACCAAATAGACACTACGATAATCATGATGGTCACTGAGTCTGATTGGAATCATTGTCATTTATGACCAACAAAATATCTCAAGTCTTTTATTAAAAAAACACATTTTAATATAACAATCCAACAGGAGTAGTTAGAAGATTCTCAGGACAGCAGCAGTGGCACACATTCTGTTCCTGAGAAGAAGCAACAAGATTTTCAAATAAAGGTAAAAACAAAAAAATGGTCAGGTACTTTGCAAATTAAAATTTGGTTATATGACAAAGTGATGAGAATACATCATTCTTCTCTTTTCTCTTTAGTCTTTTTTTTTTTTAATAGGAGCCATTTAACAATATCAACTACACAAAAATAAGACTTCTGGTACCTGTGAATTCTCCTTTCTACACTCATCAGATTCGTCTTTACTATTTCTGCGACTCTGTTCCAAGCGAGTCAAAGCCTCTTTTCTCCTCTCCTGCCTCTTTTCCATTTTTTCAAAAGCTCTCATAATGGCCTCCATTTTTCTTTCTTCTCTACTCTGCAAACAAAATGCAGAATGTGCACTAGATAAAACAAATTTCATCAGCATTCCTGTAGCTTTTTTTTGGCTGCAGTTAAGCTGAATTGCATAATTTTATGTTAGTATTACCATAGTCTAATGGACCTGAAATGATAATAACTGCTTCTATACTCATTAGTTTGCTGAAAAGTATTCTGATATATGCAACTTCATATATATATTTATTACAGACATTGCCCATGTATTAACCTTTGATATGTATTCATTAATAACTAAATCAATCTTTTTTAAAACATTTCTTCCGAATTCTACTCTTTTACTATCCACTTGCATTTCAACAGAGAAAACAATTTACATATCAACTTAATTCAGCACATCTCACTACATGGTATAGAATGCTGACAACCCCACCAAACCACACCCCACACAATTACAAAAGAATTTTGAGTAATTTTTAAACTGTTCAACATTTTGTTTTGTGAATTCTTTGCTAATTTCACCATCCACAACTAGTATGGACATGCTGTGATACAGCCAAAAACTGCTTAGTCACAATTCCTTTTTTCCCCAAAAATAATATACTTTTAATGACCTGTTCCCAATGCAATACTGATCTCTATAAAATGCACTGCACAATTAAATGCTTTAAGCTCAAGGGCTAATTTCTATTGCTAGTACTCAATACAGACTGTCAAGATAAATAAAATTTAATTTTTTATTTTTGTATAAAATAGAGAAATGTAAGATTTTTCAAGAATGTAAAGTAAAATTAAAAGTTAAATTTCAAATATCTGAAGACTTGTAACTACTGATAAATGCTCCAAAATGAAATATGAAACATCAAAGTTGCTGAGAAACATCTCAAAGATAAACATAGCAAAAAAAAAAAAAAAAATACAGGCATGTAATTGTATACTAGTAGAATATTTGGCTTTTTCCCCCTCATAGCCATTCCATATCTGCCATTTACTGTTTAATAAGGTCAGTATACATCAGATAGGAAACAGGACTTATAAAATACAGTAAACAAACAATCACATCATGCCTGTCATGTAAATGAATGATACACAAGTAAATTTGCTTTAAAATTCTTGGCCAGAACTATTTCCAAATTAAATGAGTAAACCTGAAATTATACATTTCACTCGGTCAACTAAGAAATACATATTACTTAATGCAAATTGTTTTGAACAACATATAACTGGAAAAGTGCAAGTGGTCTTGTCTCAACTTGATTTAAATCCCAAATTCACTTTGACATTTCTCTTCATGGGATTAAAACATAAATTTGCCAGTTGTATGAAAAAGCAAGCTTCTTCAGTAGATGCTTGTCAGACTGGAAAAGAAGCTAATAATGCACAAAGACCTGCATCCAAGTCAATGTTGATTATTGAAAAAAAAAAACAAACAATGAACCATTTCAAAAGCATCACCATGCCAAACAAAAATTAAACATTACTAATATTAATTATACACCCAAGTAATGCAATGCATGGAGATACACAAGGTAAAAGGATAATATTTAGTAAACTAAACTAGTGATTTTAACATTTTGTATTTTGAAAATTTAAAAATATAGGAATTTAGATCTCATATTTTTAAAAATAGGGCAAGTAAAGAAATTGTTAAAGATAGATGTGAAATCTATCTTTTATCTCTAATGATTTGGGCAGTATCAGAACATTTTGACTTCATGCAAAAAAATGGTTAGTAAAATGTTAAGTTTAAATATACAAATGAAATTATGCCACCAGGGCCCTGTACAACTTTAGCAGTTTATGTGACTGAAGTCAATGTAAGATCACTATAGGAACCCTCCAGTGTGGATCATTTAAATCCACATCTGTATTTTCAGAATAAAGGAACCACCACCAACCATATAAACAACAGAGTATCTTGAATGAGGAAGTTTCGTATGCAGCTGCTATTTAAAAAAAACATGAGTAAAATCTAATAGAGTAACACGATTCTCTTCACAAACATATCTGTCTGAAGCAGATGCATCACTATTAAAGTCACACTGTTGGTGAAGATGTACTTAATTATGTATATTAACAGATTTAGATAGATATTTAAGACAAAAAAAAAAATGGTCCATAGGTTCAAGACACTAGAAGTGGGCGGGAAATATTATAGATTGTGAGTGGTCCCTGAAAAACTCACCAAAAGATTTAGAGTTGCAGCTAAAAGTAAATTTAATTTTTTTAATTAACCATGACTGGGAAAAGATGCAAAAGGAAGAAACAAATAGCAGAAGAGAATTTAACTGATATAGCATGCCCATGCTTCTGGGTCCAGAAATGGAGAGAAGAAGGTGGGCTATTTGTTGTTCCATCTTGTCATAAAAAGAATCAATTAATCAATTATTGCTCAGCCCCATATGGTACAGACTTTTAATGTGGAAAGGAGACCTCTCCATATGAACCAGTTGTCCTGTCATCAACAATGAGATGGCTAAAATGCCAAGTAATCCTTTTGTGTAGCAGACCTGGATTTTAATGATATTGAGCACATTACCAATAGTAATCCCATACCATGACACAATGGTGTTTGATTTTGATGCTCCTTGTTTGAGGTGGTGCATGACCACTATTGGACTATCAGATAGCATCAGGATCTTAAGATGACGCATGCATTCCACCCATGTTCTAGTCAATGAATATAGATTTCATTTCCTGGAGGTTGATGTGCAGAAATATCTCATGAAGCATCTAGTTGACATTAACCATCATATAAATTCCTTGAGAAACATGCTCCAAAATTTGACAAACTGATATCTGTACAAATCATTATTTCTAGCTGTGGGTTTTTGAGGGTTATTCCTGCCAAGAGCATCATCCAATCTTTCCATTGGAGAAGGAAGTTTTATATTTAGGTCAAGATTGTAATATTGTTATCTAGACGGCATGTGAAAAGTTGCCTTAGTAATAGAAGGGCCATTTGTAATAATGTAAAGGCTGCCAAAGGATAACAAATATGCCAAAGCAGCGAAAAGAAAGAAAAGCTGAAGCTTAAAGTTGTGACTTTAACGCCATTTTTCAGCATACAACCAGCTATAAATGACTCCAGTATAAATGGCAGATGAAGATGCTGGAAAAACCTGGTAAGAACCACTGACTACTGTGAGCTAGGAGTTGAAGAAATTCCCTTGCCAAGATAAACATGTAAAATCCTCTATGACACATGAGCTTTGTTTTCATTTCATGCAAAAGCCAAACTTGCCCAATGCGTATGAAGGATGCTGTCCAAGTACCGCATCATTCTGTGGAGGAAGTTGTCCTGAACAATGAGAATCTAGACTTAAGTTTTTGTGAATGCCTGATGCCTTAAGTTGAGGTTGGAAGGTGAAGCACATAACTGATATACTTTGCACATCTACATGAGGTGAAGATGTACGTATTGGAATGTGAAAATACAGACATGTTTAGGCTGATAACTGAAACAAAAAACTGATTTAGCCTGTTCAAGTTGATTAGTGGTCTTAATTTGCTGGCATACATCATCAAAAAATAAGTCTTGAGTAGAAGTACAGTGTACACGTTTCATACAATCTCCACTTCCTGTTTCACGAGTGAGAGACGCATATCTTTCTTCAAGAGGTCCGTCTTCATGGAATTGCTTGAGGTTTCTACGATGAAGTGGGGGATTAAAGTTGGGAGAGGCCAGACAAACAAGATTCTGAGGCCTTCCAACACAACTTGCATCATCCAATTATTTTGCAGAAAAGTGTTGATTCAAGCCTGACAGAAAATAACATGTCTAGTGCCCATGGGTAGGTCACCAGCAGTCAGTGAAAAGTTTAAGTCACTGATGGGTGGCAGGAGGCTTGGAAGAGATACAATTTCTATATATTCCCTTCCTGCCTGCCATCACTAGGGGTATACAACCTCCTACAATTTTGTTGCCCACAGTTAGTCTACTATTGTTGATAACTGCCTCTATTGTTACAGAGTCCTTGCTGGTGCTTGTCTTTCCTCTGGGAATAATCCCTGAGCACATCCAGGTATGAGATCTTGTGCTGACAGATGGAGGGGCAACTCTTGTGTTGTCCTGTTTTCTAACCTCAATTAATCTGCTCCTCAATCAGAAGAGAAGCTGAACAGGTGGGTGAGCAAGACCACTGAATGGTGTGATTTTAGAGGAGTGCAGAATGCCTTCACTTCTGATATAGTATCTCATTCGGACTTATCTTCATGGGGGTGGAGGGGGCATCATGACATCACCACCACCACCCACTTCCCTGCATACTTATCTGCAATTTGGATTTGGGGCGTAAATTCTGGTCTTCATGCTAAGAATAAACTGACAGTGCTCTCTTTCTGCAGCTCACAAGCTGATCTTAAGAATGTTAGACCATGTATTCTCAGTCTACATGGCACACACATTATAGGTGTGTTGAAGAGTATTTGCTACATTTGGCATTTATTACCTTCATATCCTCAATAACTTTGAATCACTTGCCTTTAGAGTACTTCTTTGTCATCTCTGTAACGAGGAGAGGAAGCATACAAATTTTAAATAACCATTTTTTAAAAACGAATTAGATGCCTAAGTATAGCACCTGAGAAATTCTACCAATGGAGATGTATAAAGCAACATTGTGACTTGATGTAATAGTGAAAACAGAAGACGGCTCAAGAAATTTCAGTACAAGATTAACTGGACTTTATGCGGAATAATATTTCAGCATGAAAGCAGAAGTGAAAACTGGTTACATCTGGGTTTAATGGTAGCCACTTAGCTGATAGAAAAGAGAAGAGACAACATCTGCCTACATAATATTATACAGATGGAGGTTTTTCATCTTTCCTGGCAGGCTGGATTTGGAGGTAGCAGCGAAAGCTATCCTTATGTAATATGTGCAAGCAATGTATGTCATGAAGAAATGTAAAACAGAATTGCACAAATTAAGATCCCCATTTGTGGTACATAGCATTCGGGTCTACCTTTAAACCTTTCCCCAACAAGTTATCATAAAATCTGGCTTAAGGTTCATGTTCTAATGACTCATGTTATGATCATAATCACTGATTTTTTTTTTATCAGCCAAACAGATAAAGTCTTGTATCTTCACTTTTGGGAAGCTGAACAATGTCACTGTTTGTTTAAAGAATTGATTTGCTTTCAAATTTCTGAAAGCTTTATTTTCATTTGGTAATTCAAAAGTCACTAGAACATGACCCATAAACAACTGCTGTCAGTTTTCCTAAGACAGTGATGAATACATACAAATTTGTGTTCTGAATCTTCAAACATAAATATGTAAATATGAATTTGGATTTTATTAATAAATTTGGTGAAAGCACTTTCAAAATGTATTTCTTGAACATGCATGAGTTATTGCTATAAAAACAAATCAATCAGAAAAACCAGAAGAATACTGCTCGAGGTATAATTGCACTCAGGTTTTGGAAGTACCTCTTTATTAGACAGTTTTTGTAATTTATTGGGCAAATAAATTGAAGAAAATATAGTCTGCAGAAAACAAAATTTAAATATTTTGTGCTGGAAGATTTAACCAAAAAATTGTCTGAAACCAAGGTGTATAGCTTTTTTCTAAAACAATTTTAGCCATAAAGCTACGCTGTCTGCAGTGTGGCAGTTTATAGTAATGTCTAGTATGATGCCTCAGTGCTAGACATTACTATAATCTGCCACACTACAGACATCGTAGCAATATGACTAAAATTGTTTTAGAAAAAAGCTACACATCTTGGTTTCAGACAATTATGTAGCATTATATCCCATTATCCTGACATCAAGCTAACCAGTCCTAACACTAACCTCTACACGCTGAATGCCAATCAAGGCAACTGCAAGTACATTTTTTCTTAAGTTATGGTAAGACTGCAGAGATTTGAACCCATAACTTCCTGTATCCAAAGCAGATGCTCTAATCACACAAACAAGTAACAAATGTCCACTGATGCTCTAATGCCAAAAAACAAAAACAACCTAAACTGTAATTATGATCTTGTTGTACAATGCACACAAAATAAGTGAACCAGTGTGCAATAACTGGTTTTGCCTTTTCCTGTTAGTGACCGTTATCAACAAGTTTTGACTACTATCTTTTTGGCAGCCATACCGTTTTCAATAGGTTTGACTATGATTTTTGTAGCAGCCATAGACAACGTCATATTGTCACCATTTTCATTCAGGATAAAATAGATATTATTAGTTTTTTGCAGGAAAGCCCCTGTTAATGTTACTTTCCAAACATATCAAGTAGCATTAACAAGCATTTCAAGATAGCTGCAATGGTAGCCATACTAGTTTCATTTTGGATCAACTGGGTATTAAAAAAATTCTGGTTAAAACCAAATACTGACACATCTTCCTATCTAGGATGAGTAATAATAAGGCTATGAAGAATTAGATGCCAGATTAGCACATTTTTATTAAAGACCAATTAGTCTTCTGGTGAAAACCACATTATAATATAACCTTTCATTAAGAAGGAAAAACAAACAGATTTGGAATATGGCTGCTATAGTGGTTATAATGGGTGTAAGGTCAGCACTATTTTCATTAAGGACCAACTAGACAAACACAAAAGTCCTTTACTGTAAATCTTGTGCTGACAACACCATCCTAAAGTATGAGTAGTGATAGCAAGAGTTTCAAGATGGTCGCTGCGTTTGCCTTATCAGATGTCTAGACAGAACAATTTTCATTTAGGAATAACATGCCATCAGAATAGGTTGAATTCTGAAAACTCCATGTTCATCTGTCTATACAGTATTAGGACAAGTTATTCCAGATGGCTTTCACACTGGATATTAATATAACTCATCTTCATTCAGCAATTTTAGATTTTACAGTTGAATCTGAACACAGTGAAATTATTGATCAACATAAGAAAGAAAAACACACAATTTTTTTTTTTTTTGTCAAGATGGCCTCCTCCCCTCTCAGCCATCCAATCCACCAATTATATTACTAAAGAATGATAAGAGAGTATGGTAGATATTCCAATTTTGGCCTCTTTCCATGACTTTCCCATTAATTTCCATTACAAAATGTTTATTCCATTATATTTTTAAACTGCTTTCTATATAAAAATTATATCAACAAGATTTTCCATTATCACGAGAACCCAGCCTTTTAGTAAAAACCTCATGCTAATATGACTTTCCATTATTGAGTAGTTGCAATTACAAGACTCATTATTAGACATTTCAGTAGGATCATTTTCTTTTAGAACCAGCTAGACCTTGAGATGAATAAATGTGAAAAGTTTCAAGGTAATCCAGGAAGAAGTTTAGGGGGAAAAGTGGTAACAAATCTGTGCTAATGGATGACAGACAACAGGCCATCCCCTAAGTTCTTCTGATCTGACCAGCAGAACTTAAATTCTACCAGACCACTGATTAAGTGATTCTCATTTGCTTGTCATTGCATGTTTGCTTTGTAAAATTATTAATATTATTATTCAAAACAAATTTTATGTAAGGGCTGTTCCATTAAAACATATACACCCCTGGGGAAAGGCACTTTCAAAATCAACCAACCCACAACATAAGCAAATTTAAAAAAATGTGATCCAAAGTCAGATATGTTTTAATCGAAAAACACTGCCCACTACATAAGTGTTATTTTTTTTTAAACATAATTTCTGGCTATGGGTTAGTAGGTGGTAGAAGCAATTTTAATATTGGATTCTGGACAGAAGTGATTTAAATGACAGCTTGCTGGAGGTGATCTAATGAAATCTTATATATCATATAATCTACTGCATATTTTTATTTGTATTGATTCATTATAATCAATATTGTGTCATTTTGTTTGTTTGTAAGCCATGTATGTCTCTGATACTATGAAATCACATATTTTCTTGATGGCTATTATTTGTAGATGTCATTGATCAGTCCTTTAATAACAACTAATTTAATGTCCATGAAAATAGATTTTATATTAGGGATTTCTATACACCAATCATGAATTTGTATCTTTACTAAACTATGTGTTTACTAAAGTGATCACCATGTTTTGCTATTTTTCTTTTTTCTCAGGCATGCTGCTTTTTATTAGAATAATATTTAAATCTTGTATTGCTTTAAATGTGGTCAGATGCTATGATTCACTAGTTATCATTTTTTTCAATAAATGTTTTAGCAAACTTATATAACACAATTTGTCATAAAAAAATCATTAATGCATTTCTTGTAAGGGATCATCCATAAAAAACGTTAGCAAAAATAAGGTTATTCAAATGCAGACAAGGTAGGAAGGTGTGTAAAGGACTATGCAGACATCCACACACTAGTATATTTTGTCTTGATATTCCATGTTGAACAGCTGCTTTATGCCTACTGCGTATATTCCAGTATGTTTTGTGGATTTCCTTTATGGGTGATCCCTAAGTATAAATTTGTTAATTTCAATTTTGTATGATTCGTACCAAACAATATATATGAATATACATAGATCTGGAAACCAATGCCTGACGTTGATTACATGGCCTACATATCAGCCCAGACAGATGGGGACATCTGTAGCTGGTGTGTGTGTGTGTGTGTAAGTATATGCAGACAAAAGCAGATAAGGGACGGTTTAATTTTGGGGTTTTTTTTAATAGAAAAACAGGTATTATCTGCAGCCGTACAACCCCTAAGAATATATATTTCAGTTACAGAAATATAGCAAGTCAAACATTTTAATACTTGTAAAATCAATGTTATTGCAATTAACTGTTTTGTCAACATCATCAACATCACTGATGGTCTAGCAGTAACATTCTGCACTTTTAATTCACTTGTCAAAGGTTCTATTCCATTTCTAGTCTTTCATATATGACTTATACATGTATATGATGCTTGTCTTGAGATACAGATCTGAGGGACTTCTGAGGCAGTGCTACAAGATACTTGTCATGTGATTACTTGCCTCCAATGTGAAAATGAGAATGTTGCTACTTACTTGCAGAAGGTCAGTGGTTCTACATGTGGTGTTTGGTGTCTCAAAAGTACATGGATTATCTTTAGCTGTAAAATTGACTGCCATATATACATTCTCTTCATCTGAAAATGGTGTAAAGGCCACAACGATTTAGTGAAACCTGAGATCTCGTGTCTAAATGACTTTGGTTGATGAGATAAAAATCAAATCAACAAAGGCCCAACTATACTAAGGCATTTGCTTTTAAAGATTACTTGCACATCTAACAGAGTGAGCTTTTGTCACAGATTGACCGATTTGGGATGGTGGTCTTTCAGTGTTCTTCCTCCACCTAATACACTGTTACCCCCCCAACCAAACTAAACCAACTAATCAACTATGGCAACAGCAGCAAAGGTACTAGTCCATCATTTTCGCCATGGCTGTACAAGTTTATAAACTTTGACTTTTGTAATTTTTGTAGACCTTTGTATATTGTCAATTATGTTTTTGTGACAGTTACCTAAAAATCATTCGTTGGTACAAATGGATTTTTCATGGTAAACATAGGAGATGGAGAAGTCTTGTGCAATCCTGCATCACACACTACCAAAAAGTTTACATTTGAGCTCACTTCCAAATTTCTCTAGCAATGTCCATTGTTCCGACCAGAACTTATTCAAGCTATATTCACAGATATCTTGGAATGTGCATCTGTAATAAATATTTTTAACAAAAGTATGAGAATGCATCAGTGTTTTTCTCAATGATGCATTTGAACCGAGCCTCAACCGGAATCAACAAACCAAGAAATGAAATTATTCACATCTCTCTGGCAGAAGTACAGTGTATCATCATAACCTGCCAAAAGATTTTCAATCTTTGAATATGCCCAATTGTTTTCTTATCATATTGATTCAGACATAATCACCAGAAAAGAGAGAAACAAACCGAAACAGATATAACCAGAAGGTTAAAATCGAGCAGTTAAATTCATGTGGTTTAGTAAACTACATCCTTTATTTTCTTCCCTTTGATGTAATTTCTTAATGAAGCTGATGAAGTGATGTTGCACACATCAAAAAAAGAGGCACACTTCTACATATTACTGTTGTTATTATACTTCTCCATTCCAGCCTGTTCTTATGATCTTATCACCCCAAGTACTGTCATTTTGTTTATGATATATATCTAATTTTGTCAATAACTTTTCCTACTACAGTATTATACTGTTTGTGAATATGCATATCAATGTGAAATGCAACTGGAGACTAAATCCAAGTTAGAAAACCTCTATAGTTCTGGATGCATTCTGCTTGGATTCCATGTTTCTGCACAAAACTCAAAGTTCAAGACTTGATATACTAATTCAGTTCCAATTGCAAACCTGTGCAAACACCATGATAGTAAAATTCAATAACTTAAAATTTTGAGTGCTCATGATCACATTTGTATCAGTATAGAAACATCTATGCATAACTAGCCTGAACAAATTACTGTTCTTTATAGTTGTGCAATTTTCAAAATCTCACAGGTATGGCCCAATGGGTATTCTCTTTGACATCTCTGTTCCAAAAATTAAAGTTTTCACTGACATGAACTCTGCCAAAGATTCACTTACATGAATCAGTGCTTTGCTGCCTCTTATGCCAGAAGTTTTCTCTTTCATAATGCTGTATAAGGTCATTAAGTCCAATATTCCCATAGTCTGCTTGTTCAGGCAGGAGTATTTTGACTAAATATAACTGGCTTCCAGTTCGTCCAGCAGGTACTCAACATCAACTTTGGGCTCAAAATCATGCACTTGCATTTCCAGTGACATTTTCCCAACGTCCAACAGACCGATAGACATGAAATCATCATAGCAATCACCAGCCAGTATTTGCCAACTGAAAAGGTCGTCTGAGGAAAAAAAAGCCTGTTGCAATTCAGCCATTTTGGTTTCCTTTATGCCATTTTTTTGAAGCATGCATTTTTTTAAATTTTCATGTTGAAAATAGGTATCCAGCTATTTAACTTTTGCCTTCCTGAAACTGGATGTCACATAAAACGCTGCTACACTGCTAATGGTAGCACAAATTATGTTGTTAAATGCACTTTTAAAGTTAAAAGTTGAATAAAAATTGCAAACTGCACAAAGCAATATCCTCGATGTTGATGTAATTTGCAGAACAAGTATTACCACTTTAAAAGTATGCAAATTCGTACAAATCAGGTGACTCGCGTGTACTGGCATCATTTTTGGACCCAATGTTTTATTCATGTTAGACCGCTAGGAGGGGGGTTAGATGCAATTTTAAATATATATTTGAGTTGTTTTTCTGATAACCACACCAGCAATTTCCCATTTGTTAACACAACCCACAACAGATCAGCTTTTCCAAATCAACCTTCCACTGGTAGAATCAAAACAGTTTGAAACAACCTAATACAGAAGTTTTTTTTAAGTGCCATCAGGGGGGGGGAGATTTTTTTTTTTACTGGAACAGCCCTAAATACAAATGATACCATTATGCTTGCCAACACAAAAATAAGGTACCTGAAAACATTTAATCATGTAAAATGTGAGACACTTGTTATTTGTCTGCATTTAACCTTGCACAGACCATTATAAACTTTTTTTTGATGTGAATTAATTGCTTCATAGTTCCTTTAAATGAATATGGGATCAATGCAGATGGCTTCTTTAAAAAACATCTCAAGGGGCCATCCACCTCACAGCCTTTAATCCAAGACCAAACCCTGTAGATGGGATATAAATTGATAAACTTTGTGCAATGGTGCTTCAACCAAACCTTTTTCTTTGGTTCAGTGGAAGAGGTTAGTGAATCTTCTCCTGTCTGTGAATTTTCTTCTTCTGCAGAATATTTGGAGGGTGCAGAATTGGTAATCTGTAGTGGTTCCACTGGGGAAAATTCTGCATTTGCTTGCTCTTGGTCCACGCTTACAACATCAACCTGCTGATATAAATACTGATACTTCATGAAAAAAGCAAGACCAATAATCATCAAAAGATCTGAACTGAAATTAATTTAGCCTTTTGAAATATAACCAAAATGGGGAGGAAATATTCAATGCAAGAATTTACAAACAACTGCATCAACACTTAATTAGCATTTGCAATTAACAGTAAAATGAAAAGAACATTAATCCAATAAAAGTTCAAGTCTTGACAATTTGGTTTTAAAACAATTAAATTAGCATATAAATTGAAAAATTAACCAAGATAAAATTTATTTATCCTATCCGCAAGTTAACTTCACTTCCTGCAATTATAATAATTCTTTCCTCAAATGTTACAATGTTTCTCTTTTTGTTTGAGCTTCTTCCATTGTTATCAAGGTATTATCAGATATCAGTTGTATTAGGTTTGAGATTCTTTGGGTAAATATGAAATATATTTAACAATAAATGAATCTAGAAGACATAATTACTGGCGTTCAGAAGTATCTACACATGCAACAGCCAATGACTTAATCTACTGATTACATGAACATATTAACTCCAAATACAAAAGATTAAACTGGCTGCACTAAAGTGAGCAGATGACTGGTGTGTCAGTTGTAATCACTGTAACATGTAACATAAAACAGTGACAATCGATGCAACCCTTTAACAATGACAATATAATCAAGAAAATGACTGTCAATGGCTAGTATTAAAAGCAAAAGACAAAAACCACATTCACCCCAGGCATTAACTAAAAAAGACAATTTACTTAACAGAGACAATGAACCCTTTTAAAATATTTCTCATTATGATATTATCAACACTGTGCAGTTTTCAAAAGGTTAAAGAAACAATACAAACTTCTGAATGGACTAGGTATGCATATGACTATTCCATTTGAAGGAATGATAAATCTTAATGGATGTTCACAGGACTTTGGCAGCTGGTGACACATTCTTTTGGTCTGGTAATGGTCAACAAACATGACCTCTATGGCATACAAAAGTTAAGACATCAGTAGGCAATCTCAATTAGTTTTTTATTTAGAACAATCTTTACTGTTGATGTGATTGCAAAGACTTAAATTGGTGTTTGTCACCATTTTTTACAACAGTCATTCACAGCAATGCTGTTTAGAACAATCTACACTTTGCCCATAGACCCTCTTAAGCTGCAAGGTTTACAAAAGAATAAATCAATAATATTTTTAGATGTTTTTACTATACAGTCATAGCAGTCTGCCTAAAACATGTGGTCTCTGGTTGCGTTCTATTGATGGCCACCCATGACACTGAATTTATACAATAGAACTGATCAAAGGTTTATGACTGTGGTCATAAATGACATATCTTGTGAAGTGGTCACTCAAGACAGATTTTACTGTAGATACAAAACATCAGAGAGATTATGCAGTAAGCTAACCTGGGCATTGGACTATTCATTTTATACCACAATGAAAATACCTGCAACTTAAAACTGATCGAGTTTTGGCGTGACACTTGGGATCTTCTTGTAATCATAGTTGTAGTTGCCATTGTTGTTACTGATGTTGCTGCTGTTGTTGTTGAACTATCAGAAGATGTTTCAATATTCAACTTTGTTGGTGATTTTGATGTTGATTTTAATGGAGATCTGACTGGCGACTTCACAGGAGACTTATCAGACTTTATGGGAGATGTACTGATGTTTCTAAAGAAAAAAAATGTGGTTACAACATAAGGTCCATATGCAATAACTTTTTAGCCAAAACAAGATTGTAAAGAGATGCATAAGAGGTTTCCTAAAACAGAGACAATGCTAAGGGGCAATTACTATGCAGAAAAAGCTAAACTGAATTCACATTTTCTGAGCTAATGTCTTTACATCCCTCCATTTTTAGGCTTTCATATTTCAAGTACAGTATCAACTGGTGTCTTTCTTTTGTAATATATTTAATGTTGGGTGTGAATGTCAGATTTGAAAAGATGGTCATTTAAAATCATTTACTTAATGGAATGTGATTCTTTAACCTAATGCAACTTACCTACATACAGAAATGGCCAAGACTGGCAGTTAAAAAATTGTTTTCAAACTGGTATAAATTCAAGTTTGTTTTGACCATTTATGTTACATCATAGAAAAAATTTTCAGTCTGCCAGTGAAGCAAATTTATTTCCTAGATAACTCCTCTATGATATACATTGAATTATTCATTTAGATGTTCCTTAATAATTTGGTCAGATGGGTTTGAAACTGATGAACTTTATTACTGGCCTTATTCGGTCATTTTATCTGCTAGATGTGAAAATGACAGTTATAAAATATGAAAAATTAAAAGACTTGTAGAAGATCTCCATTATCTGGTGCATTTTCTCCGAGATAAGAATGACTGCCACACTAAATCTGAAACTAACATTACCAAGAAAATACAATAAATTGCACTTTTCACTAGAAACATTGTTGTACATGCTTTTTAGTATTTCCTGATTGCAAACTTTCTGCAGTTTGCAACCTCATCTTTCACATGGATACAAAAAAGTTTCTGCCATGAAAAGTTTTTCATGAGACTGAGAAGAATTTTTCACCAATGTTTGTTTCAGAAATAACACTAACACGATTATTGTTAACCAACTATTATGTTTTCAATGCACTGCATGTTGACATTTTTCAGGAAATCCCCCCCCCCATATAAAAAATTAAATTTTACCAATCATAATATACATGTATAAAAAGCAATCTGTGTGTGTGTGTTTGCTTTACATTTTTAACATAGCTTCAACATTTTTCAGTTATATCACTATGATGTCTGCAGTGTGGCAGTTTATAGTGATATTTAGCAATGCAGAGCAAGTTAGAGTGAATTAAAGTGAAAGATAATGTTGACAAAATACTAGAAAGAACCAACAGAGGGTACTCACTTTGACTTTAGCTTTAAGACTCGCTTATGATACCTGGAAACAGGACAATTGTTCCTCTGACAGGCACACTCAACACAAAAAGAACTAGAATGATAAAACAAAAAATGAGCAGTTTAATGCCACAATTTCACCTGGAATAAAAGAGGAGTTTCTGGTCAGCTGTCCATCTCCAGTTTTCATCACCGACCCTGGCACTCCCCCACATGTTAAATTTTTTTAAAAACTAAATTCATATTAAATATGTTTATTTAAAAAAAGTGAAGAAAGAAAAAAGAAACTGGTATACCCAAAATATGAAACGAGTGCAACAGAAAGCACCATTTGTTTAGGGTTTTCTCTGGTCTTAGGATACTGGATTTTATACATTCCAACGCTCAACATTAATCAGAATCCTGGATCTTATATGTTCCAATAGTCAACTTTGACAAAGAACCTGGATGTTATATATTCCAAAATTCAATATTAATATGGACAATGGATGTTATATATTCCAACATTCAATATTAATTATAAAAATGGATGTTATATATTCTAAGAGTCAATTTCAATTCAGATCCCTGATATTATATATTCCAATAGTCAATTTCAATTAAGATAGCTGTTAGGCAAAAAGCCTCTGTTTTTTATTTTTATTAAGCACTGTGCTATGTATATGTAATTTAATTGCTTTTATATTACTTTTAAATTCATTTTTGTTATTTTCTTTATTTCATTACATATTGTTGGGATAAATTTATTCACTGGATCTGACATATTTTTGGAAAATTCAGTTCAGATCTGTTTTACTACATTGTTTTTTTAGCTGACCTAGTTCCTGACCTTGAATCAGAATTTGTAAAAAAAAAAAAAAAAACCTTTTTTAAATATATCTTTCCTAGAGTGAAAATCATTGGTTACAATCAAGGTCATGATTGGCTTGCATGTCAGTGCTGTTGGAAATAACTCTTTTTATTATTATTATTATTGAATCTTATAGTAAGATTTGTTTGGTAGCATCAAATTAGTCTATAGCATACATGTCAGTCTGCCTATTGTCTTACTATGCCATTCGAATTACGTGATCATGTGACCCCCTCAAGTGATCTAAAATTGCGTTAAAAGCTAATGGTTTTTAGTGACCAGTTTGAGTTGTTTTTCTAGTTTCAGAATTTTTAATTAATTTCTCTGTAAAACATAGATAAGTGCTCTTTAAAATTCTGGTACAAAATCATTTATTGGAAATTATTCGGAAATTGTAAAGTTGGAATATTATTCTTAATTCATAAAATTCAACAGGGAACTGTTGACACAATAGCATGAAACAGGATATAGAAGTGGTCATCGCCTTCCATCTTGGTACTTCATTAGAATTCAAACTTTGATTCATTTCAAACTTTTTAGTGATAGGACTTGTATTTTTTAATTCTAGGATTAATTTTTGTATTAGATTCACAAACTGTCAGTCCTTTTTCATATTTTTATTTAGTTTTTTATGGAAATAAATTGTTTTGTTAAATTTACAAAGCTTGTTGGCTTCACTCTTTTCTTTGTTACTTTTTTATGAGCCTAGACAAGTAACAACTAGATACATTATAATGATTAGTGTATACAATTTACTAAGTGTTCAAGTACTAAGCAAAACCATCTCTGTTAGATGCAAAAATCAATTTCAGGCTTTTTAATATTTTTTTTACCTTGAGAGAAAAAAGTGCCATGGTTGGGAAGGAAAAACGAAGATGGTCAATCATCTGGAAACACTTTTTGGGAGGGCTTTCCAAAAGTCAACATTTTGACACTGGACGTAATATATTCCAATAGTCAACTTGTAAAAACGGTTTCTGCCACTAAGTTAGAAAAAAAATTTCAGACCTTTTCCAGACTAAACACTAAAAATTTCCAGACCTAACCATATAACAGGTTTATTGACCTAACAATAGCAACAATTGATGAATTTTTCAGAATTTTAGAATAAATAAAAATGGAATGTTTTCTGAAGAAATCGAGTGTGCTTAATCTAAAACTGAACTCATCTTCATATCTTTTTATAAATTCTCAGGAAGCATTGAAACATATGCACCATCCATCATTTTTAATATTGGTCTTGGTCACTTTCTGCAAAATCCTGACCTCGTTTTTTTATGCAGAGATTTGCATATTTCTTACATACGGTAATATATGTTTTGTGAACATTTAGCTCTAATAATAAATTTACTTTTTCATTGTTTCTATTATTTCTAAACACCTCTGTGTGCTCACTTATTAAATGATCTCCCACAATTTTTTTAAAAATAAAATACCATAATGAGATGTCATACACAAGTTGAAATTATATCTTACTCTTAAAACTGCTCAATCATTACAATATTTTTGTAAATATAGTTGCTGATCTGAAATCACAATTTGGTAAAAAGAAACTGCCACTTTAGAATTCAAATATAATAAGATAGTTTTGGTCAATTTTTATATCTTTAAAATAATGACAAAGAATAAACAGAAAAATAACTTTGAACACTTTCACAATTCTAAAAAAAAAAATCAGTCACATGGACAAAATTCTTGAAAAATTCCTTATTCACTCTTTCACACTACAGGTTATCCACAAATTTAATATTACATTAAATTTGCATTTCTATGGTGTAAATTGTGTACAATGCAACATTAAATTTTGGATGTCAATATTTGTTGTACTTTCTTTATAATTATGATCAGTTTTGAGCAATATCACAAGTAGTAAGAAATTGTGAAATCAGAGTGTGCGAGAAGGAACTGGCACAGAGTTCTCACAAAATATTTAGGACTATTTTATTTTTTAAATAAAGTCATATGTACAGATTGACTGTTTTTTTGTCAATATTCATAGTAGATTGATATTCACAATATATGCCATGAATTGGTTTTCTTTTCTTCAAAATAATTTAAATTTTACCTCTTTTGCCTATACTACACATAAAAATATCTGATTAAATAAGTCTACCAATGCCTCTAGATATCACCCATCATTTAGAAACACAAGTGACTAAGTGTACAAAACATTTTTAATACAGTTAGCATATTAAATGAAAACAAGTGTGTATCATCTTGGTGTAAATGTTCGCTTTGTCATAAAACGAGTTTGTGTGTGTTTTTTAACTCAATTTATGCAGTATTGTTGCCATTATTTACATTTTTATGGACTCACGTGCTGGGAAGAGTTGTTTTTGTCATCAAAAGATTGGTTCAGGAACATCAAATCAAATAAAATCCAACAAAATTAAAATGAATGCTCGCTAGCATAACACAAAACAAATTAATGAAATACTTCAAGAAATGGAAAAGGTAGATTAATCCTCAAAAAGTCAGCAAACAGGAGTCAAAATTGCATAGCATTTATCAGCTATACTCGCTGTGAAATGCCTGATGAGCTCCAAAAGGAGCAGTCACATTTCTGGATTCCTGAACAACAAAAATTTATGCCTTTTTCCAGACTTTTTAGACATTTTAAAATTTTTACAGACCTTTTCAAAGCCTGTAAAAAAAATTTCAAATTTTCCGGAATTCCAGACCCATGAGGGAATCCTGTACAAAGTGAAAATGCCAGATTGCAATTCAACTGGGCCTAATAAAAGCTGATTAGAATAGTAGTATTGAAAATTGATTCATCTTCCATATCATATGCATAACTTTTTTTTCCATGTAATTATCAGTTAAGGAAATAGGATCAATCTGTTATTCTTCAGGAAGCATACAAGTTCTCTGTTTCCTTACAATAAATAACCTCACATACATCAGGTAATTTTTATTTTTATGCAAACAAATCTATAAACAAACATGGATCAAAGGTTACTCACTTTACAATGATTCTACACATATGGCTATCATGGACAATTTTATTTAATCCCTTATTATTAAACCAACAGAATACTCACCACTGCTTGTAATCATAGTCAAATGGGATTAGGATCTCTGCATTAACTGTAATCTCTTTAGTTGCAACCACAAAGAAATGAACTTGACCATTTGCTACAACATGACGTATCTGTAGCAAAAACAAAAAAAAAGAGCAATAAATAACAACACACTAAAACTTTTTCATTCCTTCATTTGGCTACATTTTCTGGTATCACTACTCTAAATGAACCCACCAACTGTTAGTGCATTTACTTTATTCTGGCTTCCTTGAGTTCTCTTAACATTGAGAAATCACAAGTTGCGCTGCACATCAAACTGCTTTTATTGCCTGACTACTTTAAAAATACTTCACTTAATCTATGTGATAATATGATTAATCATAGCGGTTTCAAGGTCTGACAATCTGATGGATGGACAACAGACTACATGGACGATGGAATCCCACAAGTCCTTCTGTCTATGACCTTCAGAACTAAAAAGTTCATGAATGGGTTCTATCAAATCTGGTCAAGTTCTGTTGAGTGGTTTTTCATTATTAAAATGGTTTCATATTTTTAGTAAAAGAAGCCATATTTGAGAGCTATTAATGCCAGAATATTATCACAATTTGCTGAGCAGTTTCTGAGAAGACATCAGTTAAAGTTTTTATTTTTTAATTTTAGAAACAGTGCCACATCTGACCACATATGAAACCCTTATATGCTAGGACATTTTCAGTTAAATTGTGTCATATTTGAAACCCCTATATACTAGAACATTTTCAAATTTGTGTCATTCTTTTAAGCACTTTTGAGAAGTTATCACATTTTGTTTAGCTGATTTGAGTAGTTGTAATGGATTATATAATTTATCAAGAAATTCAAGCACAAGTACAAACGTATTTTAAACACTGTTTTGGAGTGAGCAATGAAGCAATCTTAATTGTTACTCAATTTAACATGTTTATTTTAAAAAATGCAAGCACTTTACAAATACTATCTTGTTGAATGAACCACTTTCCAGTATTTTTGGGGAGATGGTCTCAAATTCAAGAACTTTCAAAAGTCAGGTACGACCTGCCTTAGCTGACATCCATAAGGCATCACCCATTTCTAACAGACTCCTTCAGGGACTGCCAATAAATAAAACATACTTCTCAAAATGACTTTAACATAGCAAACATGTGTTCTTATGGTCAACAAAGTTGCATGTTAGCTAGATCAGCCATGTGCTCTTTTTTTGGTTTCCATGATGGATGATGCATGGCAGTCAGAACTGTCATCTCCATCCAGTATTTGCAATGTACAGTTTTAATATTATTAGAAATAATGGCCAAATAAAAATTAACTCCAAAATGTGTGGAATCAGTGAGATTATTAAACACAGCGAATGATCAAAATCTGTTGCTTGAAAACAGAATTGATCATGCAGATGTGAAGATGTTACAAAAAAGAACTCCCTTTTTATTTGAAATGCAAACAAATTGACAGTGTTTGAAGGGGGTACTAAGCAAATGTATACATTCTTACTGAGGAGGGGTTAGAAAAAATCCACCCTGCAACTGGGGGAGGGGTTAAAAAATGGCAGTTTTCGAAGATACTAAATGGACAACCCCTTATCCTCACCTGGAATAACAAGTCTTTTTAGGCCAGCAGTGATGATGAGACAAAATAGTTTTAGCAATTTGTTTTTTTTTTAAAATTAATGTTAGGAATGGAATGGCTATGAAATTTTTATTAGTTTTTTTTTTTTTTACAACATTATTATAGTTTATTTTATTTTATATAGTACAAAATTTTACTGTCAGAAACTGAATTGAAATTTTGCACCATTTTTGACTGTATATGTTTGATAATGGGTAATGTCTTGCAGTATTTATTTAATTACTGGACATGTCCTTGCACCAAGCTGTTATATCTTTTGTTTGCACACACAAGAGCTTAAAAGTACTGTACACCACCACCCCCTTAAAATTTTAACAATAAAAATTGGTATATGTATTTCAATAAAAGACTATGGTATTAATCTGAACACACTACCAATCCAATTGGTGAGGGGTTTCATGTTTATAATATAGACATGTTGACAGAGCTTCCTTCAACAACAGGTAGTTTAAAGCCATTCAATTTGTACATTGACATGTTATGTCACATGTAAAAAAAACCCCACAAAAACAATGAAGTGTTATTTGCCATGTATTTCAATATCTTGTTCACTTCTGCTGAAATGTGGGATACATTTTGGTTATCACAACATGAAACATAGTTACAACACTTCTAACCAGTACAGAGCACTGACCGATTATGTTCAGATTTTAAGTATGTGTGTCATAGGGGTTATCGCACACAGTTAACATTTTTAATAGTGCTTATCAGTTCTTTTCTTATTATAAAAAGATGAATGAAGGGGATTTCCTGACGCTTTTGCCAGTTTTACAAAGATCTCACCTTCAGCAGTTTTACAAAGATCTTACCTTCAGTTTAGAAATGATGAATCCCATAAAATTGTCAAGATAAAAAAATGTTAAAAGGTTTCCTGGTTCTATTGTTATTTCTGTCATCTTTGTTTCAGTTGTTTACATTACCCAAGTACATATTCAGAGATGAAATTATGTCATTTATAGATGCCATTGATGTTTATGAAATTTCAGATTTAGTATTTGTTATTGTTGTATATATATAAATGTCAAACATGTAACTGAAGTACCAACATGTCATTTATCCAAAGCATTGTTTTCAAAATCACATTTGCTGCCATGAGTCTGTTGCTATGATCTAGGTACATGTATTTGTGATCAGTAAGATGGCAAATGTGGATTTAGATACAAGGGTTAGGGTCTACACTGCTTGTGTTATCTTCATTTCAGATGGAGTTGTCAGGGACATCTTTTTTCAAAGTTTGTTGGTTAACTTTACTAGGTCTCAAATTGAAAGTGGTCATTCATATTCTTGACCAACTTGGATTCCTTATGTGAAGTTTGGACAATTTATTGTCTTTATCCAGTTAATGACTGGAACATAACATTTTATCAATGATGTAAGAAATCATTTTGGTAATATATTTTGAAATAATGATTTTAAATTGAATGCTGTTTTTAAGTATTGTTTAGACCACTTCCCAGCTATAAATAATAAGGCATACAGAACCATGTATAATTTTGTAGAATAGATTAGTATATGGTGACCTTGTCTATCACATTTTACATCTACAAACATGAGTATTGTGGTTGTAGAACAGCATTTAAGGCAGGAGTGACTGTTCATACTAATAGCATTTCAGATGTGCTAAATGTTACAGAAAAAGATGATCAAAGTATTATAGCAATCCTGCATGCATGTCATTGTTTGGCAATATACACCTAGGCATGTTAAGTACTCTTTACATAGACCTAACAACTTTTATAAGCACCAGTCATCAAGGCCAACTGATATTCATAAGGATCATCACTTACTAAAGCTTGGTAGTCTTTGGTGCCTGCATTTTTAGACTGGATATTAAAGGAGACAAGAAATCACAATGAATATAGAATAATAATAAAAGCAGAAGAAAACCTTGTTCTGAAGTATCATCTGCAACCGTAATGTCAATATATAAATATTGGCATATCTTCAATGCACTGAATTTCTGTGACCTCGTATACAATATTTCAGCTCTTATTCGGTTAGTTTCGTGATGTGATGTCATAGTAGGACTCCAGCATCCTGACTTGCAGTTGCCAGCATAAAAGATATATTAAATCCTGGGAAAAGTTTTGAATATGTTAATCAGGAAAATAGGCAGAAGGCCAAGTAAGTGACCACAAAATGCAACAATAAGTCACATATCTTTTATCTACACCAGCAGTACTAAAATAATTATATGAACAGACACCTGGGGTTGCTCTAATTTTTGGTCGGGCCCATCCTGTATTTAAAGTGATGTGCATCATTTTGACAGTTCAAATCTGCAGTCACAACATACATGTTTCAACTTTTCCCCACATTTTATGTCCCACCTTATTTCCTTAGATTTAAGTCTTAAGGCCTGTTAACACTGTTTACTGAATGAAAATATTTATTCTGAACTTTTGGGGGCACACACACTAAATGGTATTATTGTTTTATTCCGTCTTTTAATTCAATGATGGTAATAAAACTTTACATATACAGTAGAGAATGTCAGGTGTTAACTGGCAGAGATTCTTTGGCCAAAATGGAGATGCGATTTTGTTTGTAGAGAAATTACACAGCATTCAGAGTGATCATTCATAGGATTTAAGCTAATTGGTAACAATTTTATTTTTTAATTTCTTTTTACTATAGTACTGTTGTAGTGGTTTAAAAAATCTGAAATTGACATGAATGTTTAATTTTAAGTCTATTTACTGAAGAAAAGAAATGTGTGATATTAATTATTTTGTCCTGTGCCGGATTTAGACATAGCAGAGCCCTTAGCTATGGGAATCTGTAAAGGCCACATTTGGTATTCTGTATAAAATAAAATTGAGAGACCCATTCAGACTTTGAGGCCCTAAGAATGTGGAGATATTACTAGGTCAGGAGAGAGGATTTTCTCCAGGCTTGAGAGTTAAACTCTCTGGTCCTGTGGAATTTCAGTCAGGGCTTGTGAGTTCGTTCAAGTCACCAGCCCATGGCCTGTGCCTAAAAAATTTTTTCTTTGAGTACTGACCATTACAGTACATAAACTATTATACCAGACACATATATATTTTCAGATTTGTCAAAAAGCTAACGTAGCCTGCATGTAAATTACCCTGTAATTGAACCATAAGGAAGCTTCTTAAGGTCTAAATTAATTACTATGATTTCTGCATTGCATATTTATTTGTGGGGGGGGTTGTAAAGCTAATGCTTAAGTGACGGCAGATGAAAATCATTCTCATTGCCTTTTCCTCTAATGAATATTGTTTCACAAAAAAGTTGGCCAAGAATTCAGTATTATCTCTCAGTGTTTCAGTGTTGGATGTATATTTTCAAAACATTATTCCTTAGGTGGTGTTTTGGGGGTAGGTAATGAATATTTTCTAATATAATATGATTGAATCTCATCCTTCTTAAATGAATTCATTGCATTGTAGTAAATTTTTAATTTTCACCTTGGGCACCATCACTTAATCCTTATCACAATTTTGCTCAGCACACAATGTACAAGTATTTTTGTTAAAATTACATTGCTTTTCTTTAAATTCTTAACACACAGTTCAACAGATATAAGTTATGAGCAGCTCTCAGAAGCAGATTTAGCTTCATGTGTAACTCAAATCTGATTTCCCCTGTATCACTCGTCTTGTTTCTGTTTCAGGATTGGCTAGTATTGCGTCATGGGACCACGTGATCTGTCGTCTCATAAAAACTCTGCAATTTATGGAATCATGGAATCTTCTGCGCATTATAATAACTACCATGCCTATGATATGTAATTTACAAAACTACAAAAATTAAAATTTGTAGATAATTATATACATATAAGTAAAAGTTTTATTTCTGGTCTCATTTAAAAATATATCTATCCTATGTTATAGGATCGATTAAATCCGTCTTTAAATTATAAACAGGTCAAACATGACAAAAATCAAAAGCGAAATGAAATTAAGACAAAGATCAAGCATATGCCATTTAATCCAAATTATCCTTATCATTTGGGTACCTGCCATAAATTGTCTTTTGGGCCCTTTGTTAATCACATAAGAGCATCTAGCATTTAGGATACTGACCTATTTGTGGTTTTGTGCATTTGAAACATGTGGACATTTTTTTATGGTGTCAATTGCTGCTCCCCACCCCAAGACAAGAAACTTTAAATACATGTGAACGAGAAAACCAAAAGAGAAAGAAAATAACAAGATAAGAGAAAGCAGGACATTCTGTGGTTGACCCACATTCTCAATTTGTTTTGTGTATAATATTATTGGGAACATTTGTAGTTGGCTGTAGCAACTCTATAATTGGTACAATCAGAACCATGAGATGAAACAGCAACCCCGAGACATTGTTAGAAATGCTCATTTATTCAAGAAACATGGATGACCATATACTATGTGAAATTATGCGAGCTGAACAAGGTTTGGAAATAGGCTGCACCTACATGATGGACAAATATTGTCAGAAATTTATCAGGGCTATTTGTCCAGAATTGTAGGGTCAGAACAGGACCATATAATCTCCTACAGTCATTTTTTTCTGTTATTAGTGATTGCCACCGACATGTTTAAGTGAAAGGTAAATGTTATAAAGTTTCATTTTATACTTTTGAATTTTAACTATTAAACACAAATTTAAATTAAAATCCATTCCATCTATACTAATGTAAGCTCTTAAAGCAATTTAAAATTATACCTTTCCTAGGTCATTTAATTCTGTTAATTCAATAATATAGTAATTCTTCTTAGGTTTCAATTCATTTTTTTTTTTGGGTAAAAAGTATGTACCCAAGGTAGACATTGAAACCATTAGTCTTGCTATAATGGGCCTTGTCAGAGAGATATGGGAATGAATGGATGAAAAAGAATGTTGCAATGGGAACTGATAGTGTGTCTGACAGTGATGTTGATGCTGCTTATGACAATGATGATTATGACGATGATAATAAATTCCATGCTTGTCAGCATAACCATACATTGTTTTTCACTAACCAGATCCATAAACAAACAGTCCTTATATCAGTCAGAAGGACCACCATTTATCAAAAGCAGGAAGTCCTGCAGGTTTCCTATTTAAAAAGAAGTTAGTGTCAAACCCTGACATAATTGCATTTTTATGCTATATCTTAAATAATATAATATTTAGACTTTGCTTTCTGAGTCAAATATTTTCCTAACATATCCTGCCACCCCAACACAAAACATCTATTGATGGGTGATTTTTTTTGTTAAATCGATTCTAACAGCGGGTCTTGAAAGACATAAATCACATCTATGGGTGGCTACTCAATTTCAAAACTGCTTCCCTCCCATCCCATGCATGTTTTAATGGAACAGCCCATATGATAAACCAGCATGGCCTACATAAATATAAACATGTCTAATAAATTTAATTGAAATATGTCAAGATCCTTACTATTATACTCACCTCAGCACTGGGCTGACAGGACCGCCTCAAATAGCGAGCATCATTTCCATATGAACTAGCATCAATACAAAGGTCTAGCCCATCCAACTTGGAGTAAAACAACACAAAAGGGTTTAATCTGAAAATGAAATTGTTTCCACTAAAAGCTTAATAAAACAAAAACATTTACACTATAACAAATACTCACAATAAAAAATGAAGCCGCTAACTAAACATGCTTTGGTGAAATACAGCAATACTTTGCATTTATTATTAAATATGTAATTTTAAACACAACTCTTTGCATGACACCTGCATGGCCACACAATGTCCATTTAGAAGCTACATTCACTTCAGAACATTGTACAGGGCTTTCCCAATTTTTCAAAACTGGTGAATTTAATGAAAAACAAGCAAATCTGTCAGAGCATTAAAATATATGAAATCAAAGATTCAAACAAGGTACAATTTCAGATATTTCTGAAAATTTATGAAACAAAAGTTTTTCTTTTCAAAAGCAGAAAACATGGTATGCCACCAGGAGATGAGCCACATATATATGTCAAAGAACACTGCCCATGACCCAGAGGCTTTGATGCTAATGGGATTAAGGGAATTAGGAATTTGTTATCTTTCAAATACAGTTCAAACTTTTCAAATGAAGTATAAAATGGATAAAGATAGACTGAAACTTAAGTACGGAAACAATTCACATTCAAGAACAGCTATGAGCATGCGTTGTAGAATGTAAATGATGTTTTAATTAAAATATGTTATTACATTGGGTTAGGCTTTATGAGAATGAAAATAAAGCATGTCACACTTTAAAACCTCATGTGCCAATTGAAGGATCCACATAGTATATGACCCATTTACCTTGACATCTTTGGGCTGTCAACATAAGTGGAATTGAGATAAGTGTTGGGGGAGGGGATGATAAAAAATACTTTACTTTGCATACAACTCAAATCTGTCTTTAAAAGGTGACCTGTTGTCAGAGAGAAGGATTTACACTCTGTCAAAATAAATGGACACTGATTAAATGAAGACAAAACTAGTTTGAATTATGCTAGTATACAGAGATGCTGCCAGGATTTTATCTAAAGGGCAAGACTCCCACCTTGTCACTCAACTAAGGGTGAGCAAAAAAAGATGAGAAAAAACAGCCGTAGTTTTAAATCTTTAATTAACACTTCAATAACATATTTCTTTTCCAACTCCACTTTTAAGAGATGTATTAAAATAAATCTTTATAAGATGTTGCCTCTGGTTGAACAAACATGTTGTTATTAATATGTTGTTTCTGATTAATCTGTTCATTACCTGTGTATGAATACTGTTCTGTTCTAAAAACCCATTTTTACATTTTAATTTCTGCCAACTGAAGGGACATGTACATGGTTAGCTTAGAGATCTGGGAAACAATTCATTGTAATCAGAATATAAAAGAATCTCTGAATGCTGACTTTTGTATCACAACCGCTTCAGATAACAGGCTTGCAATGGCTTATTTTATAGCATCGCGCATGCGCAGATTTGATAATTTTCTGTTCTGATAGGTGATAGCATATTTTATATCATGCAGATTTTTTATCCCCATTTATGCGGATTTTCAACACTAAATACATATTTGCGGGATGCAAATGCAAATTTGGGCATTTTTGCAGGACTAATATGCAAAATGCGAGATGGTAGGCATGTCTGGAATTACATCATGGAATTTGCATCCTTTCTATATTTAATTTCAATACTTTGAGGGTATAATTACAACATTGCCAAATCAATTAAGCTGCCTTTCTTTGAAAAGATTGCTGTAGCTTTCATGATGAGATCTCAGTTGCAGAATTGGCTGTTAGTTTTGGAGTACCTGAAAAGGAC
This sequence comes from Potamilus streckersoni, assembly GCA_016746295.1. Classification (NCBI taxonomy): domain Eukaryota; kingdom Metazoa; phylum Mollusca; class Bivalvia; order Unionida; family Unionidae; genus Potamilus; species Potamilus streckersoni. The sequence goes on from JAEAOA010001816.1 coordinate 404,243, forward strand.
AAGCAAGCTTCTTTCCTCGAGCTGTCTAAAGACTCCATACTCACTTCAGGAGCTACCACAATTTGACAATGAAACAATATACCTGAGCCAGTTCTGGGCAGAAATGGGAAATTGCCATCTTCTTTCATGAAAATCAAGACATGATAATCTGACTCAAGTAGCCATTGCATGTTTGACACTCCCATAGAGAAATGCTGATGCTGAAGGAGCATTTTCTATGCAATGAAATATTTAGCAAAATCTTCAGGGAAATTTCAATAACTGACCATCCAATATTTATCATGAGAAAATCATAATTATACTCTAAAACAAAAAAACATGTCTACAAAAAGAAGTTGCTATTGGGTGGTTACATACATGTGTGTAATTATTAGTCACAAAATGAAAAGATTTCTACACCACCACCAATGAAGCTTTCTTAGTGCAGGGTAAAAATAAAGTTAGATATAACTGAGTCAATAGCTGAAAAGACTTCAGTCAATCAAGTGTGGAGCACGGCAACATTATCAAAAGGCTAAAGTATTAAGCAGCTTTATAAATTTAGATAATTCTGGAATGGTTAAGTTACTCTCCTTGCAATGCATTCACAAATAGTACAAATATTCACAAGTGAAGGATGAATAGCTTCCAAGATTTTTAATGTGACCTCTGGTTATTCTTCTTGGAACACATTCACATATAAATTTTCAGAAGTGTACCTGAAACAAAATCCAAACTAGAGAGGGCAAAACAGTTGTGTAATGAACAACTGAATGACTAGGGAAAATACTATATCCTCTCTCAACCTTGTTGATAAGGGCATAAAATGTTCATTTTTAACCTGTAACATCCTAGTTGATATTGCTTTTAGTGCATCTGCTCATCAGTGTTTGTTTGTTTTTAATTAAATTTGATAAAATCTTAAAAGCCAGGGGTTAATTTGAGATGGGGAACACAGTCATTAACACCATGGGAAAGGTGGGTTACACATAAATGTGTCAAATTATCTCACAAAGCAACTTGATTCACAAACTGTTCAGCAAAATTTAAGCTAACTGGACTCACCTACCTATAAATTTCAGTCAAGCTGATGATAGTTGTGAACTATTTACAAGTTTGAAATTTATTAACAGTAGTACAAGTTATGGTAAAGAACTATTCACCATCACAGCAAAATTTGTATCATAAACATCAAACAAAAAAGCTCTGTGGGCATTCTAGTCAATGAGCCTAGGACAGAAAAGAACAACTTACTGTTTAAGAAAAAAATTATCAGTATCATACTGCTGCCTCAGCATAACTTTTCCAATGTATTCTATCACAGCAAGTCCCTCTTCTATTACCTCAGAAGCCAACAGACCCTGAAAAGAATTTAATGATATCAAGTAGTATTATGTGAAATAATTAGAGCAAAACTCTATGGCCAAAATGACAATTCTCTCCACCACCACCCACTACACTTTCTATTATCACACAATCCCACCACTGGCAATGTACCATGCCCAATGGGGTACATACAACACCAAATGTCGCTTATATAACTTCAAACTTTGCATTCACAAATAAAATGACATTTATCTGTAATTCTCATCTTTAATCACACACATACACATACACACATACACACACACACCACACAGGGCATAAGGATCACAAGGCAAGAATAATATCCTGTTTGCCTATGATATCCTCCAAACAAGGAAACAAGTTAAAGTTTCATTTTCCCGTACTCTCACTTTCACCTCAAGGAAGGTGCTGCTATGGTTCTTAACACACAGTCTATACATGATATATAAAATGGCTCAGATTTCATTACAGTATCTTCTGTGGCTCAAGTTATACTACAGGTAAGAATATGTCACAGAATTACATTTTCCCCTGTTGTGACCTTACCCTGAGGCACTGACATGTCTATAGTAAGTGATTTACCGTCATGTTATTATACACACTTGGACAAAGTTTCATTAAACAATCTTCAGTAGTTCAAAGGTTTCATTTTGGACATTGATTCAAGTCACAAAAGTACAATATCCCTTGCCATTACCATGATCTTGTTGTTGTTGTTGTTCAGGGGCTAAATGCCATTTTTCAGCACACGATAAGCTATACATGGCGGCCAGTATTAATGATGGAGAAAGAAACCGGGAAATCCGCGGAAAGAACCACCGACCCACAAGAAGCTACTGGCAAGCTTTCTCACATATCCACATTTGCAGAATCTTAGACTCGAAACCACGCAGACAGGGGTGAGATGGCAGTGATCTGTAACTGAGAGCGATTTAGATAACTCGGCCATTCGGGGCCCCACCTTGATCTTGATGCAGGGGGTATGACGCTGGTATGTGAAACACTATATTCACAAGTTTTACTTGGAGAAAGTGTTATAAAATTCTTTTTAATTTTTATAAAGTTAGTATCCAGACAAACAAATTTGTATAGATAGACTGAAGAATGTAAGGACACTGCTTTAGTCAAGCCTAAGAAAGTCTGGAAACTCTTACCTGTCTGTTAGACTTCACTTCTGCCACATGGCAGCGCTGAACCCGCAGCCCACCTGTGACCTGATCAGCAATTTCATTCTTTAAAATAAGAGCAATTAAAAATCAAAATCTTCCCAAACTAAACTCGGAGCATTATCAAAAATAAATATCAGAATTTATTTGTTTTTATATATTTAGTTCATTATGTATAGTAACCAACAAAAGTTACAAATGAAAACCACATATGATGCTTGGTGTTTAATATCCATTTCCCCATAACAACACTGGAAACAAACCTGCCATTAATTACATGTAAATGTATTTTCTTACATGCCTGATGTGTGAGCAACTTCAGTTCCAACATGGGTTTACTACTAGGATACAAATCTATGAGTTCTCAACTACAACTAAAGTATGAAAGAAAAGGAAAGTATAACATTTGTACAATTTCTGTATTTAAGTTATGCATTCCTCCTAGCCATATCTCACTGGGGGAAATCTCTCCCCCACAAATATATTACCAACCGAATAGCCAAAGTTTTAATAGAACACACAATTAATCAATATTAATAACATATTGCAATGAATATACAAAATCCAGTAGATAATATTATCTTTTTCAGCAACAAGAAAGAAATCACAGGTGACATTGCTTCCCCTCCAAAGTGTTTAGTAGTCTCCAGCAGTCATAAACATTGCCATACAGAATATAAATTTGGACTAAAATGACCTTGGTTTAATGAAATATTGATTCTGTTACACATACATAAGGGTTTAAAAGACAACAAGATTCCCTTGAACCGCTCTACTGATGAAAAGAATTTCCAGGTATTCATGACATTTACTTTCTTTAAACAGAGTACTGATATTATTTATGATATTCTTCAGCGACAGAAATTTTTTATTTCATGTGATCTATATAAGCCATTCTGAAGTTGAAGGCTTTAATTTGGAGCAAGAGCCACTAATATTAAACATTTATTGCAGTGCATCTAAATACTTTAGCTATTTACTTTATAACTGAACACTAAACCAAAGTTGATAGTTGTGTGGATTAAGTTGGTGACTGGAATAAGACAATATTGTCCAAATTTCCTGTGACCATCCTCACCCCATTTGATATATTCAATACATATGCTGGTGTGCGAGTCAAAAGCCAATTGACTACGGAAAAGTTGGAATTCACCGCCATATGGAGAAAGCCAGATTCATGAAGAAAAGAGCATAGATCAGTGTTGGTTTTGTTTTTATCACATGACTACCAAGTTGACATGCTCTCTGCTCAATGAATCTGATTTTCTCCAGGTTGCAGTGATAGGTTTAAACATTACTTTGTAATAGTAACTGAAGCATTCTCAATTCTCAACATATTTTGCTCTCCATAAAAATGTTGAAAATTAAGAATGCTTTACTTATTTTTAGAAAACAATGTTACATTCATTTTATATTTTTGAATGCTTGTGTGCAACAACTTTGTAAAAAATAGTTTATTGTTGATGTCATGTGACTATTGTACCTCTGATGTCATGGACATGTAGGCTGAGATATTTGTTCAGTCATGTAACAAGCAATGCGAATGGAGAGTACCAGATCAAATTCAATCAAAACTAGTATCATCTCATCTGTCAGTGTTACATTTGCAATTTCAGAGAAAATAAATCATTTTCCTATCAATTTCATGCAGGCAGGGCATGATGTAAGGTCTTTCATTTGCTAATCCCACGATCAAGCAGCTACCCTACACTGCCACCATGTGGTAGTGATGAATTCCAATTTGTCAATAGGCCACACCCCAACATGAATTTCAAAGTATATAAAATGGGGTGGAAAGGGTCAGAGAAATTACACTACTGTCATACTGGTGTGATTAATGATAGTTGTATTAATACTGCAGCTCTTGTAAGGTCAGAAATGCATTATTTTCATTTTCATTCAACATTATTTTTCTGACTTTATGCAACTGATAAACCATACATTGTTATTGACCAGAAGTATGCTGGTATACTGGTTACAGCTGCATTTTTTTGTGGTACTTTTTGATGTACTGGTATGTCTGTACTTTCCAACAGCAAAATTCCATAGGAATATTGTTACAACTTTAATGTTATTAAAACAGCACATTTTCATTAATCAAGACAAAAGTTTTAAAAAATGATCTTTTTTCACAAAACAACCATGTCCATCACAAATTAATGATGATAAATATAATTCTATTTAGGATTTTTTTAATAAATATTTGACATCTGCCACATATGCCAACACAGCAGCCAAATGAATTGGGAAAAAGTTTTGCAAAAATCCAACTTTCAGAAAAAGTTTGGATTAAGAAAACACCTGCCTCCAAAACTCATGTTTTTGTTATTTATTAGCTAAGTGAACATGTTAAGTATTCCTTCAGAAAACTGTGAATCTCCCTCCAATTTTCAGGAGAATATCTGTTTTCTGTCTGAAGTATATGTAATTTCCCCAAGTCCACTAAATATTTTCTCATTTATCAAGTAAGTGTGTTTAATGTTCACTGGCCCTCTCTGATAAATGTATTGCCTGGGTGATGGCAACTTACTCAAAGTTTCTCTGTCTATTATATTGATAGTATAGCCAGAAAATTGCAGGCTTCAGCATAAAAACTTTTTTTATCAACAGTATCTCTGATGTCAGCATATGTCCTTCACAGTATCAGCTCTAGCATGAGCTTATTCATCCTACTGTAGTTAGCTTTTAGAGTGCAACTTGTGCAATAGTTAACATACATATAGCAAATTCATTACAGTAAGGTAGTGACCATTTAATTATGGGCAAGTGACAATGGTTTTCTTTTGAACCGAAACATTTTCTTTTATCTCAATTTAATTAATGTTTTTCCTAATAATGTTGTGGATATAAAATAAGTTTTATTCTGCTATAAATCTGACCAAGATGCTTTGTCCAGTTACTGACAGTAAGAAAGTTTTGGGTTTCTGCCCCAGAACAATGAATTGTTGGTTCCTAATATAACTGCAGTGTACCATATATATCATGGAATGCTAAGTAATACAGCACTGCAAAAGTTTTAACAGCTCTGATATTGACAGATTATTGCTTGTACCAGTAAAATTTGACTTTGTTCCAACTTTTTCTGTCCTTGCCAGTACAAAGTTCCAGTACCTGTGCAACCATAATGAAACATATTATTTTCTTCATTTTAAAAGTTACCTCTTAAATAGACCATTCATGAAATGCAATTATGATTTGTCCCTTTCACCAAAAAGGTACAGTAATTTGGCTATGGGTGTTGAAGCAATTGTCTGTGCCCATACTGCATTGCTAATAAACTAATGCCCATATTGAATTGCTAAATTAACTGTCCATGCCCATACTGAATTGCTCAATTAACTGTCCATGCCTATACTGAATTGCTCAATTAACTGTCCATGCCCATACTGAATTGCTCAATTAACTGTCCATGCCTATACTGAATTGCTCAATTAACTGTCCATGCCTATACTGAATTGCTCAATTAACTGTCCATGCCTATACTGAATTGCTCAATTAACTGTCCATGCCTATACTGACTTGCTCAATAAACTGTCCATGCCCATACTGATTTGCTCGATTAACTGTCCATGCCCATACTGAATTGCTCAAATAACTGTCCATGCCCATACTGAATTGCTCAATTAACTGTCAGTGCTGATATTGCATTCTCGAATTAACTGTCAGTGCCCAAACTGCATTGCTGAATTTGGCAGCAGTGTTTGCTGATGACTACATATATGTTAAGTGAATCCACCACTGTTGTCAGTAGAACATTCTATTCCAGATGGAGGTGATGGTCTTCAGCTGATATGACAGGACCCAACACATAAATACCCCCACTCTGGTCTACCAGTGAATGAAAGTAAAACAATCATAACAAAGGTAGAGAGATATCACCAGAAAGCAGTTTACATAAAATCATCCAAAGAGGAAGGATTATAAAATGTCCAGATTTCATGGCTTCAATTTTCATGAAAAGAAGCTCTTCCACTGAGAAATGTAGCTTTTAATAGTATAATCTAAATGGTGGATGCTATGAAAAAGATGGTTATTATCTTCTTTTTGCATGGAATCAATATGAAGATAATTATTTTCTCAGAAATTTTGAGTCTAACATTTGTTTTGTCTTTGATCTGCTGAAGTACAAGCTTTAGCTGGAAATAAGGGTATAGTTAAAATTTAATTCAACAACATATCATTATAAGGAAATTGTATAAACCCAGTACTAGTCAGCTATTACTGGCTATAAGAGATCCTAGCCATAAGATTATTTTGCATAGAGTAGCCCACCAATTTATATAAGTGAAAACTCTACGCTGATGTATACAAAGCAGCTTCACTCATTCGCACTCTTGACTTCAACAAAAGCTGCACTTACGTTATGCCCATTAACCCTTTTTGAAGTCAGCAGTTCCTGCATATCAGCACTATACTGATTGACCCTTGCAGTCTCAAATCTGTCAAGCCAGGTACTGAAAATACAATATCAAACCTGTATTGAACAATGTTGTATATTTTTGACAAGTACATGTGCCTAAAGTTTGAGATAAGCAATTTTGGTAATTTAACGAGATCATGGATTTATTCTATTTCTGTATCAGCAGAACTGAACTAGTATTTTACATTTATCATCATATTCAGTATCAGCAATCATGCAGATACAACTGCTCCAAAATCAATACCCATCTTTAATGGAATAATAACTGACAACTATGTGAATCATCTCTTCTGGAACAGTACAATATCACTAAAAAAAAACAGCTTACATTCTATTAAATGTGTCAAATTAGTTCAGTGAAAGCTTTGAAATTACTCCACATTCCAAATTTGCCTAGGTCCAATTCAAAGTTGTAACAAGTGCCCAAGTGATAACTAAGTAAATTATTTGTACTACTTATAAAATACTGTAAGACCATAACCTATGTAAACTATGTCACAAACTTCACATCAAGTTGATGGTCTAAGTGTTAGAGTCTGCCTTTGATCATGGAAGTTGCAGGTTTAAACACTGGCCAAATCATACCAAATATTTACAAAAATAGTACTAGCAGCTGCCTCGCTTGGCCCTCATCATTAAGAGTATAGTGTTAGGCCTGTTCAACCTGGTGTCAGATAATTAACTGTGTGGATATAATGCTACATGTTTGTGGCATGATGCCTCAATTCTAGACATCACTATATTCAGTGCCACTGTAGACATCATAGTGATATAAATCCTAAAAGAATCCTATCAAAAATAATCAATATGCAAACTCTCTTCATCATGATCAAACTTGTGCTAATATAAACTCATTTTACAGAAGGTAAATCAGAAATATAGCCTTTGATCTTGTATAGTAACAAGCTGTCGATCAGATGTTAGTTAGACCTGCCAACCCTAACAAGACCTTTACAGTAAGGCAGTCAAAACCTTTCCCGAAGTGAGACCAATTTACACTAATGATTTAACAATAAAATCATGTACTGCTATTATTGCCTTGGAAAATATGCATAAAAGAAGTTCAGAAAGTGTGATCAGAAATTGATGCAGTAAAAGCGAAAGTTGCATTAAAATTTAGCAAAATACACTTAGACCACAATTACTTATAGTACAGTTTCAGAAAGTTCAGTTCCAAACTAAACAGAGCTTAAAGGGAAGGATTCTCAACTGTCTGAAAAGAATTTTATGATTTCAAGGAAAAACACTATTAATTTCTTTTTAAATGACAAGTGTTTAAAACTTTTCATATTGTTCATCAGTAACAAGATTTTTAAAATAGCCACTGTGGTGGACATGCTGGTTATCAGCTTGTCAAAACTGCTATTTAGGATCAATAAGGCACGTGTTCTGGTGAAAATATCATATTGACAAGACATTCCATGTTAAAAAAGCAGCAACAGCATTTTCAAGATGGATGCAATGTGACCATATTTGATATCGGAGTGACACTATTTCTATTTAGTACCAAACTGGACATTGTAATTAAGTCTTTGGTGAAAGCACATTGATGACATGACCAGTCATGTAAAAAAAAGAATAACAAGATTTTCAAGATGGCCATTGTGGCTATCAGCACCATTTTCATGTATGACTAACTAGACATCATATGGGTTTTTTCAGTAAAAATCTAATGATCACATGACCATCTATGCAGAAGAAATAGTGACGAGATTTTCAAGATGACCACTGTTGCGGCCATATTGGATATCAGAGCACTGCCATTTTCATTCTGGGCTATGCACATACTAAGTAGTTGTTAGGTGAATATGATGTGTCAGTATTACTTTTCATTCCAGATTTTGTAGATAACCACTGTGGAAGACATATCATCAGATTGGCGTCATTGTCATTTAAGACCGAGCAGACAATACAAAAATTCTTCTGGCAAGAACCTTATGTCAATATGGGCTTTGTTCATGAGACAAGATTTTTAAGATGATCAATGTGGCACTTATGCTAGGCAAGAGATGAGTACCATTCTGATTTAGGACCAACTATAATCCATAAGAATTTGGTGTAAATCCCTCATCAATATGACTTTCCTTTCAAGTAATGTAGTGATGACAAGATTTTCAAGATGCCACTGTGACTCCTAAGTTATAATAAGCTCAGACAATCTGAGAAAATCTCAATAATATTTGTGCATCTTTGCTCATTATCCAAACCATCCAACAATTCATTAAATTACATCAACAAACTTTAAAATTTTACATTATAATCCAGACTGCTCAGCACTCAATCATTTTCTAATAAGGCATTGCTGAACTGTGAAAATAGTCACGAGAAATGCAAATCCACAAGTAACAAGATTATGAGAACTATTTCAAATAAGCAAAGATCAATTTGTCGATACTAATTGAACATCACATTATCAGCCAAAGTAGCCAATGCAGCCCAGTTATTCTGCATTGATTTACCAGATGGTAAACATGAGAATTGTACTAATTACCATAAGACCCTTTCAACTGATTTAACTTGAGTGCTACAAGAAATAACTGCATCTAAAATTAATTGTTGCAATGATGTGATGTGGATAGATTTGTTTTGCAATAATTTTGAAGTTTCATGAAAGCAAATATTTAAGTAAATCATGTTTCCCAGTAAATACTTACCCAATTACATCAAGTTCAGAATATTATACTGCTACCTCGCAAATCCAGCCCTACTAAAATCATCTTTTTTTATATCTCACATGGACAAAGGGCAACATCTCTTGACCATTCCTTCTCCTTGCCACCATGAGGTTGCTGGAGTTTTAGCAGAGTGATACAGTAACAATGATGCTTCCATGGCAGGGTAGCTAGGAGATTTGTAAGCACTGTGATTGAGTAAGTATTCTCAGAGAAACATAATTCACTTCAGAATATGCCTTCTCTTTCAAATGTTCCCCAATCTTGTATGTTAGGAGAATAGGTAATTGGGGGAGGAGATGCTAAGCATTTGACCTACCTCAGATATCCTAATAGGGAATGATGAATCAATTCCTCATGCAAACGATAACCAGTTCTCCTAATTACATAAGCACACTTGAGCTGTGACCTCTATATATGGTTAAGAATTATTGCAATCTGAACTACTAAATTTAACAAGCGAATCTAGCAAAGCTAAAAGTTTATTCAACCTGCATGCTGAAGCTAAAGCTATCAGGAAATATGTTTTGTAGGATAGTAACTTTAAAGAAGTGTGCACTAAAGGCTCAAACTGAGCCATGTCAAAATCCTGGAGATTCCATTTTGGAACATAGTGATGGATTTTGGTCAATTGAGATCAAAACTGGCAAAAACAGCCAGCCATATGAGGGATTGAGGCAATCAGAGGATATTTTTATTAATGTGGCACTAATCTCTGAAAATGAAAACATGCCACTATCCCTCAAAAGCTTTCAGAGTGAAGGGCCTTCTTGTTTGCCATTTAATGTGTTTTTCTCGCAAGGCTGTCCAGACAAGAGCCAAATGTGAAAAAGATGACTGTCTGGGCATGGATGGAACACCTGTTACCATGGTGGCAGGAATCACTAGATCAAGTAGACTGGTAACACAGGGTTTGTCCCATCTGAGATGGGCTATCAAAATCATCTTGCACTTTTGACCCCATAACAACTGAATTGTGGTATCAAAACCTTTGGGGGGAGGAGACGAATGTCCACAACCCAAATGTTATAGCATCCCACTGCCCAAGTTTCATAGTCTAGAACTCAAGAAACAAAGCAGTCTATGCTTCCACCTGGCCGAGAGAAAAAACTTATCATCAAGCACACCAAAAATGCATATATCCAAGTAAAGAAAGGTTGAGAGAGCATTGTGTGAAATACTTAACCTTGCCTAGATAATGTGCTGGCCAGGACATAGATTCTGTTGGGGATGTCTGATATGTACACTGATATAGAAATTATCGCATCAACACAGTAACTACTAAATCAGAACACACAGTTCAGGTGATCTGGTGGCCCCCATTTGAGGTAGGACACCACCATAGAGTTGTCAGACATAATGAGGACCTTTTGCCTGAGACTTGATCCACCTAGAAGGAGCTTTGTCACACTGTGTGTGTCAAGTCCTGATCTAGTTCTGCTTGTATCTCTGGAAAAGCAATTCCAGGTGGCACTGATGCCATCCTCTTTGGAAATATCACTCTCACACATGGATAAGCACTGCCAGAATAGCCTAGTGGTTTGCCTGGCATTTGGTTGTCCTGGGTGCTGGTGGTATAGAAGATAGTCTGAGTAGTACCGACCACTCCAAGGGCCTAACTGACCAGACAAATTTCTCACTGAAACCTCTGTCCTAGTAAGGGTATGTCGCAGAGGGTATAATTAAATGGATTGACCTGCCACTAAGATTACCGTAAATCCTTGATGGCCAGAACGTTTGATAAAAAGTCTCCTGGGATGGCTGAATGGCTACCACCAGTACTAGCCATCAGAGGGCCTGGCTGAATAGATTTCTCAGTGAAATCTCTATCAAAGCAAGGGTACTTCACCAATGGTGTTGCTCAATGAAATCTCAACCATACAAGGTTATGTCACTGACGGTATGGTTGAACAGATGGATCTGTCACTAAGATCCCCAAAATCCAAGTTTGCAGGACCATTTTCTCAAAAGGTCATCTATGCTGGATAGACAGTGATTGCTGGAAGGCCTGTAATGGGGAGGATGTAATAATGAAATCATAGATCTGATTGATCCGGTACAAATCCCATTCATCTGGACTTGCAGGCATGAATGCCATGCTAGACATGTGGGGGACTCATGCCCATTGGATTGCATAAAACTGGGTGGGGGGAGAACTCCTACAAGGACTCAGAATTGCAAGCAATGAACTTTAGGTTGTCTTGTAAGTACAATGAAGACATCAACATTGTCTTCCTAGCTTGCTCCATCTTCCCTTCCCTCTCATGCCTTATGGACTATTGCTTTCAGGCATTTAGTTGACATTTCTCCAGAAGTGACACAAAAAGAGAAAACAAATCATACATTAGGAATTCAGCATGTTAATGACTCACTAATACTGCTGCCAAAGATCCTCTGACCTTGTATTACGTATGCTGAATATCACAGAAGTATTATACTTAGTATATACAAGTCATGGTAGATTTCTTTCCTCTGAAATTTTTATTATTTCATTAGTTGACATTTCTGCTGAAGCAATGAGAAGAGAAAACAAAAGCATAAATTAGTATTTTACCATGTTACTAACTCGCTAATATCACTTACTAATGGAGTAATCGAAACTGGTGCCTTCTAGACTATGCTTTGAACTTAATGCATTTATTGATTAGTTGACATTTCTACTGCAGCAACATAAGAAAAACAACAAAGCATAAATTAGCAATGCAGCAGGTAAACAACTCACCAATACAATCTATTACTAATGAAGAAATTAACAATAGCAAAGTGTAACATAAGTCTTGAATAGATTAAGTCTATAGAAGTCACTCATACTTGGCAGAAATTGTACAAAAAATGCAGAAGAATGAATGTCCCCCACAAAGTTTGAATGGTTCAGTTTTAACTAAAAAATCACTTGGATTGTTGTAGGTAAAATGTACGATGTTTTCAGTACAGCAGCAAAGCTACAATCAAGCAACACCTGGCAGTGGCAAAAAAGGCAAGAGTTATTACCCTTTGTCTTTATGTGACAGAAAAAGACATGTCTCATCTTTAAGCAGGCCAATATTTCTAATGTAAGTGGGGAATTATTTGAAGAAATGTGGCTTCCATGGTGTTAAAGAAGCCTAGTCAATCTGATGCAGGATCATCTCATCCTTATGTGCGAATTGCGTTCCATATCAGACTTGGAATTCTTTATGATATAAAGCATATATTTTCAGTTTGATGAAAATCAGATCAAATATATTGATTCTGGAGTGGTAACAATATTAGTCAATGACATGCATCAGGAGACTTCAGTGATAAAACCAACATTTCAGGTCTTTCCAAAATCAAAGAAACAAAATATGGACATGAGAAGGAATGGTTGGTGCATGGATGATGCAGTGAGATACCATTAGATCATCTGATTTAACATATAGGGGAGCTAAATAGCAAAAGCACCTCTTGGAATTGTCCCAGGCATCTTGTGTTTCTTCATGCTGGATAACAACAGGCTCGCTCACATTTGTCACCTTTTCTCTTCTCGATCTGACAGAAATCTACAAGAATGATAAAACAAGAATTAAATTTTTGGCTTGACGGTATGTCCTCATTAAGTAAATACATATATACTGGACCTGAGAATGAACACGAAATAATTTAATCTGTATACATGTTTGACTGCACATTTTTTTCTAAAAATGTCAAATTAGAATAAGCTGTGTAAATAAAAAATCATTCTGGAAAATAAACAACATTTCAGATGGACTTGAAATGTCAATTTGATTTGATGGTATGTGATGTGGTTATGATTTTTAATGTAGCATTAACAATATCGCTATAATGTCTGCAGTATGACAGTTTATAGTGATGTCTAGTACTGGGGCATCATGCTGCAGTAATGTAGCATGATGACCCACCCAGTCACATTATCCTGACACCAGGCCGACCAGTCCTAACACTAACCTCTTAATGCCGAGCACCAAGCGAGGCAGCTGTTAGTACCATTTTTGTAAGTCTTTGGTATGACTCGACTGGGGATATGATGGTATTTAACACAATATAGATGTGATGTGATTATGATTTTTAATGTAGCTTTAAAAATTGTTCAGTCATATCGCTACGATGTCTGCAGTGTGGCAGTTTATAATGATGTCTAGCACTGGGGCATCATGCTGCAGACATGTAGCATGATGTCCCACCCAGTCACATTATCATGACACCAGGCTGACCAGTCCTAACACTAACCTCTTAATGCTGAGCATAAAGCGAGGCAGCTGTTAGTACCATTTTTGTAAGTCTTTAGTACGACTCAACTGGGGATATGATGACATGTAACACAATATAAATCTCAAAAGGTTAAAAGTTAAAGAATATTGATAGCTTGTAAAGTAATGTCAAAGTCTACAACACTAAGGTCACATATCTCAAAATCAGTAATAATTGACAGAATCACATTTTCTTCTTGATCTTTGACTTGTTCTTTTGTGATGCAGTAAATACATATTCACAATGATAGTGTCTGCATGAATATTTTTCCTTTGACATCTTTCTGATATTGAGGGAAAAAAATTGAGAAGAGTATCTTAAACTGCATTTCCAAAAACGTAACGAAAAAGAACGAGCACTTTTTGTGGCAAATTTACACCATGTAACTCAGTGTGGACATAATTTTAAAATGGGGTAAATAGATGCAATTTAGAATTTTCTTAATATGTGCACTATGTGAAATCAACGTACCCTGGCATATACTTTTGAAAAACTGCCTTCCTTTGGTACCATGTATGTTTAAATGGAACAGCCCCTAACAACAACTTTTACTACCAATGTAATTTAAGAAGGCAACTTCTTCATACTGTATATAAACTCATGTATTTTTTAATTAGGCAAAAATGGACAAATTTGAAAGAAACTATCACAAACTATAAGACAGAAGATAGTAAAAAAAATACAGTAAGATTTTTTTTAAAAAATTCTCCAAAATTCTTGTTTTTCAATAAAAATTCCTAATTCCAGGAATGGAGTCCACATAATTATGTTGTTGGAATCATTCCTTAAGTATTTTTATTAACATCTAAAAGTAAAATTTGCTGCCAAATGTCATTATTAACAATAATGCCTAACTGTGAACTTTCAAGTAAGTAAAGATTTATCACATTTTTGTTAACTTCACATATCAAAAGGGGAACTCTGACAAAAATGTTATTTTTCTCTTACTCCCACAATGATCATACATCACGTACATTTTCACACACATTGTAACTTGACTTGTCTTCATAACTTCTACATATAAATAAAGAGGATACATATACGGTGTGGACCAAAATTAATAAATCTACATAATCAATTAAATCATCTGAACATTTGGATTGACTCTACAAATATATTTAGGCCAAGTACCCAAATGATCCATTCAGCATTGGTCTGGGGCTACCTATGACCCCAGAAGCTCTCTGGGTCTAAATGGTATAAAAGTGATTCTGGTTTGTTTTCTGGAAACTACTTTAGAGATGGAACTTTTATTTACCGCATGATGTGATGCTTGTTACCTTAATATAAATGCTTTAATAATTTAATACAAATAATACTATCATACAAGTTAGAGAATTATAATTCATACTCTACAGAGTTTCGAATCCAGGTCCACAAGTAAATGGCACCCATCACCTGCCTGCACACACCAGCCCATATCCCGTCATTACTAAGCACAATTGTTGACTCTTTAAAGCATTTAATGCAAACACACACACACACACACACACACACACACACACACACACACACACACACACACACACACAGAGTTTTATCTTACTCTGAAACAGAGCACAGGATCCTAAGATGTTTATTTGGCTGCACTAGATTTCCAGATATAAATGTTTAGTTTTCCTGCAGGCATTTCTTAAATTGTGTTCTATTTCTTTGTAATTTTACCTTTTTTTAACCCTGAATGTTTGCATCTATCTGGTTTCTGCTTATGATCTGTACATAATTTTGCTAATCCATAAAATGCATATCACACAATCTTGTTATTGCATACAATGCATTATCACACAACCTGTGAGCTAACTTTCAAATGTAGCTGAACATAAATACCTCATTATAGTTCTGTTCCTGCAGCCATTCCCACTCATAGTTTCTTACTCCCTTTTCAGGTGTCTGCACTGCTATCTAGTATTCATTTTTGAAATTATTTTCTTAAACATCATCAACACCTTTTACAAATAATTTCTCCAATATGCAATGACAACACAAGTTATATACCTTGGAAAAACTGCCAGTTGTAGTTCAGATGGAATCAAAATGTAGTTTACAAATAAACCTATCTAAACAGTTAAATCTAATGAAAAACTTCAGTGCAGAGAAAATTAAAAATACAGAAGAGCATTAATAACAACAAAAAAAAAACCAACAATTTTTCTTACTGAAAAGATTGAATAAAAAGATCAAGGCATTAAAGCTGCCCCCAGTCACATTCAAATTCATTCTATATGAAATATTGAATATGTCACACTAACTAAATTGTTTAAAATGTTACTTAATGCTTACAAATTTCAATATTTATGTTCGTAAATTCATTTCATTGCTCTTCATGTGCAGCTTTCTTGCTCTGCAACTCGAATGTAAACACAAATGACTAGTAACCTGTTCATCTAATGTCCTATTTTCATTAAAACTGTGCAATGTGCTGTACTGCTAATAAACTCATTTCATTTCTCATGTATGTCCAGCATTTTGCTTTGCAACTGAAAATACATGTACTACTGTCCTATTTCCATTAAGCTCATTAAGCACGGTATGGAAGTAGAACCAATATGAATGACTGTACCTATCAATATTCAATAAACTGCTGATCTAATATACTTTTTCTTCATTAAGGGTGTGTGTGGTACAAGAATGCACATTATACACACATCATTGATATCCCCAGTTTGTGTCTTTGTCCACTTTCCAAATATATTAGATCCATATACAATAACTCACTAAAACTTCATAAACTCTGGTAAAACTGAATATTTGAAAAACATGACTGTACTTAATTAAATGCCAACCAGTTTACACCTCCTTTTAAGTACATACATTCTTGAATTTCATGTCTCTATTACTTCAGAACATATCCAACGTAATGTATGGATCACAAAGTACCAATTATATTTACAGTTCCATGCTAAAAACATTGGAGGGTGTGTGTGTGTGTATATGTATATCTATATATATATATATATGCAATAAACCGACGAAGAACAGTGCAAATCTAGTAACTAATTAGCCTGAGTGCTTTCGACTCTTAATGAGTCTTTTTCAAAGGCAAATACAAAACATATATAATAAAACAAAAAAACCCACAAAAACGTTGTGTTTGTAAACCTCTACATGGCTGTCTCCACGTGAGTTAAACCTATAAATACAACCAGGTTGTATAGACTTGTTGCGGATGCTGAAAACTGTATAATTCCCTAAAAGTCTACAAGCCAAAGCGACATCTATTACTTTTTTGTACATTTATGTAACGCAGATTATATCCCGGATATTTGATTCTATATCGGATATTCTTATTGTAAAAATTGAAGGATACTAAGAAGATTTAGAAAAAGTTTAATTCTACTAGTGCATAGTTTTCTTTTTCTAGTCTTCTTGGTTTAGACTGCTTGGTTTCAATGTTTTAAGGCGGTGTATCCAGTATGATTCCTTTTCCTTCCTGTTTGTTTTATATATGTTTTGTATTTGCCTTTGAAAAAGACTCATTAAGAGTCGAAAGCGCTCAGGCTAGTTAGTTACTAGTTTCGCACTGTTTGTCGTCAGTTTATTGCATCTATCTTAATCAATCCCTGACACGTGATTTCTTGGTGGATCCAGTGCGCTTGAAAGGTTGTTATTTGCCATATGATTTGTATTCTTTATATATATATATATATATATATATATATATATATATATATATATATATATATATATATATATATATATATATATATATACACACACCCCAAAAAAAATCCTTTTCACTGCACTGATTTTATTTATCACAAGAACTTTTCACTATTCCACTGAGCAAGCAGAACACAAGAAGATCAGATATGTAACATTTATATATATATGTAACATTTCCTATACCTAACATTTACAAACATGTAACATTTATATATTCCTAACATTTCATATAAGTACAATTTTATATACCTAATATTTACAAGCACCAAACATTTCATGTACCTAACATTTACATATACCTAATATTTACAAATACCTACAATTTATATCTTCCTGACATTTCATATACCTAATATTACAAACACCTAACATCATAGATAACATTTCAAATACCTAACATTTCATATAATATTCATAACATTTCATAAACCTAACATTTTATAAACCTAATATTTACAAATACCTAACATTTCATATACCTAACATATACATCTACCTGACATTTACAGCATAACTAATGTTAACATGTACCTAATATTTACTAATACCTAATATTTCATATACCTAACATTTCATGTTTGTATCATTTACAAACACCTAACATTTATATATACCTATCATTTATTATTTCGAACATTTCATTCATCAAACATATTATATACCAAACATTCATATATTCCTAACATTTAAATATACCTAATATATCATATACCTAACATTTATATATACCTAACTTACATATACCCAGTGTCCAAAAACTTGGATAACCTGACACTCAGGGCCTCTCAAATTTTAGAAAGAGCCCATCCTGTGTTCTAAGTGAAGAGCTTTTTGAGCTGGTAAAAAAAAATCAAATTTACCTTATAAAGCTTTGATTGCACTGATGAAGTATGGAAATTTTTTTTCAAATATTTATTTGCCATAACATGATGTTTCAGGCTAAATGAGCAAGTTATACTCCAAAAATATAACTTTCAGTAATCTTTGAAAATATATATTAAAAAATAAAGACTTCAGTACATGCCAGATACATGCAGTATGTTGAGACAGTAAGCAGTCATGATTTGAGCAGATATAAAACTATTTTTGAATCCAAGAGATTAAATACTTCCAATATGAATTTTCTAACTAAACCATATAATTTTACACTCCTAACAATCTGATCAGTAACTCATTGTTTAATGTATATAACATCAGTGTTCTTACTTGGGACAGAAAAGTATCTTGACAATACCTACATAATCAGAATATTTTCAAATCAACATTTATAGTAAAAGTCACATGGGTCATGTATGCACATTGACTCATTTTAAATTAAATATAAATTATTCTTGAAAAATTTGAGATTAATTTTCTTTAACCAAAGCCAATTCAATCTTGATGATTGAATGCTCTGCACTATAACTGTCACCAATAAACTTCAAGATGAAAATTATCTATCACTATGGACTTCTACAAGGGTTGTCCTGTACTGTACTTGAGTCAAAATAGAATCGTTGCAATCAAGGGTATTATAAATTAATTTATTAATATGCATATCTTTCATTGTGACATCACAGTGTGTGGCATTCAATCCATATTGTACTGGATCACACCTTTAGGTTCATTTCATCCAAAAATGTGTACCTACTTTAACACTGATTTCACTGCATGCAACACTTGGGGGAATCTAAATAATAATAATAATAATAATAATAATAATAATAATAATAATAATAATAATAATAATAATAATAAAGGAATTGCAACTTAAAGGTATGCAGAATCAAATTATGAAACATGACACCAATTACTGAAAGTGTTGAATGCCCTACCTGACCAGCGTGACTTGTACTATAGTATGGGCCCCAGACAGCCAAGGGTCGAAAGAAATTGCCTATACAGATCAATGCCATCTCTACTTGGCCCTCATGGTTTTGAGTTTCAGGCTCAGTTAATGTGTGTAAGAAAGGTTCAAATGGGTCAATGGTTCTTACCATGATTTTCCTAGGTTCATCCTTTACTAGTTATACTGGTCACCATGTATAGTCTATCCTTTGCTGAGAAATGGTGTCAAACCCCTAAACAATTTCGCCAATATTTGGTTCAATGTGATGAATCTGTCAAATAGCTGGAAACTCTGACTACTTCCCTATACTGACATGCACCATGATGAACTTCAAAAGCTTCTTCTTAACATTCCTGTAACAAATGAACTGTAGAATTTGGCAGGTTTATCCAATGTTAACTGGGAAGAAATGTGATTCATTGTCCTACTTAGATATTTACCTGTTTTCTGTTGGCTTCATTACTGGTATTCTCTTTCTCCTTCTTATCTGATGTATCTTTCTTCTTCACTTTTTTTTGTTTGGTTCCCTCTACTTTATCTTTAGGTCTTCTCTTTTTCAGCTGCTTTGCCTTTTTGTTTTGTTCACTGGCATTGTTACCATGAGAAAGGAGGCGATTCTGTGCCTCCTCAGGATCAGTGTCAGTAGCACTAGAGTCTGTAGGATACACTGGAATTCAACATGTGACAGATGAATTTAGAGTTTGTAGGGGGTGTGTGTGTGCATGTGTGTGTGTGTGTGTGTGTGTGCTTATGTGTGTGAGAGAAAGATTTAGATTTTTAACATAGCTTTAACAATTTTTCAGTCATATTGCTACAATGTCTGCAGTGTGGCAGTTTATAGGGTTGTCTAGTACTGGGACATCATGCCGCAGACATGTTTCATGATGTCCCACCCAGTCACATTATCCTGACACCAAGCCAACCGGTCCTAACACTAACCTCTTAATGCTGAGCGCCAAGTGAGGTAGCTATTAGTACCATTTTTAAAAGTCTTTGATAAGACTTGGATGGGGATTGAACGAACGACCTCCCGCATCTGAGGCAGACACTATAACCACTAGGTTCATGGGTCAGGACACTATATTTTATGATAATGAAGTGACTAGGTTCAGTTGATTCTGATCAGCTCCCCAGCTAGGATGAGCAGCATTACAATTTACTGTCATGCGGCAATTAAAATCAAGCCAAATGTCTTGTCATGTAAGATTTCATTTAGTTTTCTACAACATGCGTACACATCTGTTAGATATTTTGTCAGGTTATATATTTTTTAATAAAAATTTGAATGAATCATGGAACTGCACATCCCCTCAACAGACAAAGGTAGTTTTACTCTACTGTTTCACACAAATCTGAAAATTCCGATTGCAAATGCATAGAGTTAAAATAATCTGCTAACTATAGAGGTTCCAAAACTCTCATATAATAATTTATTACACAAAAATCAGTCCATGATTATACAAATTATAACAAGTTAATGCAACTGCAGGAACTTATCTGGCCATTTACTTAATCCACCCATACAAGCAAACCTCACATAAATGTTGATGTATTAAATTACTGATGCTAACAAAATACAGATAGGAGATACTAACAATTCTTCACAATTAATATATGAATGATTCACAACTAGTCAGTTTGTGAAATATTTAGTAATAATAATCTTTCTTGCTTTAACATCTTGGGATAAATCTAATAAACCATAAAAAGATCAGAGTTCTTACCATATAAATGAGGGTACATTTCTCGCTTCCTTGTCTGTATCTGCCGTGCCCTGACTCTGTCCACCTCCCTAGGTTCACATTCTTCACAATAATAATTTTCAGGTATGCTATTCTTATCAATACCAAGGCATTCTATGTGCTGCCACACACTGAAAGATTTTAAAGGAGCACATTTGCTATCAACAGAAACAGATCAAGGTGTTCTGAATGCAATAGGAAAACATGATTAGGGGGCACCTATAGACAAGAGGTGCTACTCCATATTATAGCTATATTTTGTCAGTCATTGGATCTGCTCAATTTTTCACCATTTCATTTATTTAATGTTTTTGGAAAATATTTAAAGAATGAATAATAAATAAAATTCTACATTTAAAAAGGGACATATTTTGTTCAATTTATAACATCATGTAAACCCCCCCCAAATAAATTCATGGGGTTTCAAGCATAATTAAAAGAGTACTTCCACATTTTCATGGACTTCTCAAACATAAAACCAAACCTTTTTAATCTCAAATTTAAGCATATTAAAAGCCTGTAACAACCATACCTTATCAAGCCCAGGCAGTGATTACTCATCTTGTTGACTGCCCAACAACCAAAATGCAAAACATGCCAGCAACAAAACCTCGATCAATACAAAGTGTTCTTTAAAAATTTCTTATTTCAGGTTTTGTTGCTTTTGGGTCTCTAGATAACTTCTGGTGATAAAACCCCTCTTGGCAACAAACTACATCAGCCATTCTTTAATCATTTATTTTAAGAATAAATAATTCATTGGCTGAAGCAGTAGCACACAGCATCTGTGGACAACATCTACAGAGATTGAACTTAGGACTGTAACACTTTGATCATAGTCTGTGAAATCTGTTAAAGGTTACACCTGGACATGTGTCAAATGTGCAGTAAGACCAAACAAAGTTCAAATAACAACCATTGTTATATGGCACTGAGCAAGTATAAAACTTGTGGCTCTATCAAAGGTTGTCATGTGGAAAAATAAAGAGGGTCCTGCCTAACAGCTGAACAGGATTTTAGTCACACATTCACTTTAAGATGGTACTCTACCTGCCATTGAACAAGTATATTGCTGAATTTGTGGCTCAATCAAAATGGTATTCAAGCTGAAACAAGCAAGTGCTGCTGTTACAAACCAAGTTATTACAAGGTAATGTGTTGGCAGAAAACTTTAGAAATATTACTTTAGAATTAAAATCTTGCTTCTGGATAAGGAAAATACATCTTAAATCAAAAGTTATATTGCATCAAACACAGTGCATATACAGCAAAACATATTTAATAATACAAATACAGATTGTTAGGACTTGCATGAATATGGAAGCAATACACCTGCAAGTAAATACCAATGGCTAAAAAATACTGATAGACACTTCAATTTCCAGATAACTATACATACAAGTAACGTGTTGTGTACCGTCATGAAATGGATAAACACACTGGCATTTCTGAATGGGAATAATGGCAAGGTAACGAAAAAGATATTTGAATTCAGTATTTTTGTATGCTGCAAACCTCTAAAGTTTCCTACATTACCCCTAGATTACTGATTAGTTTTTCTGTCATTCTTATAAGATGAACACTACAGATTTTTAAAATCAAATTTCAAGTTATAAAATGCTGACTTGTCCCTTGTCTCAAGCAAGAGTCTTTGTATGTCTATACTCCATTCTCATGTACACACCTATGCCTCTACCCTATTTGTGTCAAAGTGCCTTTTGAAGCCTCGACACCATTCTCATGGAAGTACCTTTCAAAGCCTGCTGTAAACAGCAGCCATTTTGAGCCCCTATTAGAAACTACATTCCTTGGTGTGAATGACCATAACATCAGATCACGTGGTCAGTGTTTAAAATCTGGACAAAATCTGCTATTTAAAGAATCTGGGTCATATTTTCCACTCACTGAAATGGAGGGTGCAGATAACTTAAGACTGATATTGTTGCAAGCAGCAAATGGTTTTTACAAATTATAAAATTCAGCTTTTTTAGGCCTTGTAAATTTCAAGTATGAGAAATGGCAGCTACATTTGGTCACATGGTTCACTGACTTGATGGTGAATGTGTTCTCTAAAGATTTTAAAGCATACAAAAATTTTGACAACAATCAGACTGTACTCTTAAATCTTTCTATAAATAATATACATGTTCTCTAAAGATTTTAAAGCACGTCAAAATTTTGTTAACAATCAGACTTTACTCTTAAATCTTTCTATAAATAATATACATGTTCTCTAAAGATTTTGAAGCATGTAAAAATTTTGTTAACAATCAGACTTTACTCTTAAATCTTTCTATAAATAATATACATGTTCTCTAAAGATTTTAAAGCACATAAAAATTTCTTTCATGAAAAATAATTATACAGCTATAACAATCAGACTTTACTCTTAAATCTTTCTAAAAATAATATATGTATACCAAAAATGTAAAATGGTTAAAATTGATGTTAAACATCACATATACTACATTGCTTAACAGTTAACAGGCAGGCCTATGTGTATGGAGTTGAACAAGTAACAGGTGACTTTGCTACACATATATTGAAAAGCTAAAAAAGCATACACTCTATGAGGTAAAGGGTTAAAAGTGAGCATAGCGTATTTATGCGTGGAGGTTTTTCCAGTGTAATTTAAGAATAATCTGGCATAAGTTATATGGCAGGTTCATGCAAAATGTAATTCTTGATAAAAGCCAGATTAGTCACATGCACTGATGGCAACATATTGCAGAAATGGTCCTCTATTTTGGAAAGGGGTTGTGCTTTGAATTGTTTCAGCTAAACTTTTTTTTAATAAAAAAAAAACTGGAATACACTTATAAATGTAAGGTGTTGTTTCAATTAGCTGTATTATAATTATAAAGATTATGAAAATTTGACTAGTTCACAATTTTCAACTGTATTTTTTAACTTTTAGCTGCAAATGCAACCATTTTAATCACGATCTGAAATGCTGCAAAATGTCACCATTAAGGCTCTTCACAAATGTAATAGTCATTTTCAACATATAATAAGAACTTCTACAAGTTTAAATGAACTCCTCAAAACCTGAAATATTTGTACCTGCACTTGTCACAGCAGATCATGTAGCCATCATCATGCAAATAGTCACAAATACACCGTGTGATGCTGTCATCAACTTCAGCTTCTTTGGCATTCTGTGTGGGGGTAGTTTGAGCCTCACCTGTTGTGACCACTACCTCCTCCTTTACATCCAAGTTACAGTTACTAACAGCTGGTGGAGGCGAGGGAGAGGGTGATGGGGGAGGTGGAGCACCATAGTTATGATCCTTTAAAAAAGAGAATATATGAGAATTAAGACATATTTTCTACCTACAGAAACTTATAAAAAAAAAAAGGTCACAGTCTGCATTTTCAGCTTCCACTCAAAGCATTGCTTTAAATCTAATTTTGTACAAAGCTTTCAATTCTTGCAGTCAACAAAGTACAGAGATGCAAGTCAGAGTTACAATCAAACCCACATAACTTGACCTCAGTTATCTTGACAACCCACATGTCAAGCATTTTGGTCCCATCCAGAAAAATCAGTCATAAGCTATTTTTTGCATGCTTATTTCGACCTCTGTTAAGTCGATAACCCAGATATGTTGTGCATAAATTGGTCTAATGTGTCATGTGGACCTGCTTAATTCAACAAAATGCAACTTTTTAACATCAATCTCACAGAAATTATACAAGAAATGATCAGCAAAAGTGATCGATTTCCACACACAATTTTGGTAAGTTATGGCGGTAGTCATGTTTATTTAATTTTCTTTCTCCTATTGGTGCTTAAGAGAAGCTTAATCGATTTACTTATTACAAATATGACCTTCACTACACAGCGTATCGCCCAGTGGTATAAAAGTGAGGGTTAGAAAAACCCTTTAGTGTCAGAAGGATCAAATAAAAAATGTGAGGGTCAAAATGTACTGACAAACTTTCATGTGACCCATACTTTTTTCAAGTTGAAATAGGATATTGCAAATTTTACAACATGCTCTCCCTCTCTAAAAATATAAACACAAACAATTAACACACAAATGCATTGTTCATTCATAGGATAATTGTGTTAATTCATTTACCTATTAGTATAAAGCCAACTATTAACAGTCTCCTTATAATCTCTTTGTAGCAATATAATAGACCAACGCATTCATATAAACCAATAAGAAAACCATATAAATCTTTCTAACTGACAGTTAATTTTATGCTTGTCATAAAATGTGTACTATCACCGGTTTCATTGTACTTCATCCTAAAACTCATTTATCAAATAATCAAAGAGCCTAATGATTCATCTTCTCCTTAATAAGTCATACTTGAACTTTTTAGATCTTTCTTTTGTTGCAGCAAAGTTAAAAACCAACAAAATCTGCAATGACCGCCTAACTTTGTAATCCAAATAATGATTTACAGATTTTTTGTTGTGAAATAATATTTTGGGTGACAATTTTTTTTCTACATTTATCTTGTGGCGAACAAGGGAAGCTTTCTAAAATTCTTAAACACTGACACCAAAGAATTATTAACTTTGTAGTCTTCACAATCACAAGATTAAAAGTCACACCGGTAATCCCAATGGACATGCCATATTCCAGTCATGAAGATTATTTTCACCATTTTTCAGTAAAGTTAGATCCACAGCTTTTCTTTAATGTTGTTCTGCTTCTTTCACTTTTGTGGCTAATGATTCTTAGTGCACGCCATTTTAATTTGGAGATCACTTTCTAGTACAACAAGCATTGAGGTCAAACATGAGAGTTTGCAAGATTTGGGAGGCTGCTCCGTCATAACATTTCTTGCCATAACATTTCTTATGCTAGTTTGGTTCTCTATTTTGTGTGCTCTGTATAGCGGAGTGTAACAAAGGGAGCATACAAAACAGACAACCAGACTATCCCTATGCGCAAAGCATACAAGATGCAATACCTCATCCAATGAATTGGATATTAAATCCTGACTGCATTTTGCAAATCCTTTTGTGTAAAAGAATGCATGGCAACAAAACATGTGTTTATTTTCTCAAGCATGCATCGCTGACGCACAAATTTGCGTAAATGGAAATGCTGCTACATAAAATATTCAAGGGTTTACAAAGACAAGAGTGTGCACAAATTACAATGTAACTTTATTTTACGAAAACACAGAATTGTAAACATCAACTACATGTGTATTTTATCATTTCCCTTTTGGTTCTCAAGGTACATTTCAGATCTGAATTATGTTTGGAAATACATGTATAAAAGAAACAATGATCATGGAGATAAAGTAATTATATTAATAATGTGCAAGGGTCATGCTAACAGGTTAATTGGGCGAAAAAGTCACCAGAGAACTGTAAACTTCACCTTGTTCTGTTAGGAAAGCGAAAATAACTTCGCTCTTGATTTTTCGGACATAAATGGCTGTAGATTATAACTTTTGAATAGTCGCCTAACTATAGCCAGTAAGTTCTGGCATAATCCAAGGTGAAATGTATCAATAAATAAACAGTAGTTTGCTTTTAAAAATGTGATTGGTGACGAGTATTTTCTAATGTATTTCTTGTTTTTATAAATGGAGATTTTAACAACCATATCTACATATTTTATTGATAAAATAAGTTTGAAACCGCAAATGAACTTGTAGCTACGATGTTGTAGCCTCAACTTGTTTTGTTGTGGTTGGCCACAAGGTAGGACTAGGGGTACTAATATTAGTACTAATTAACTTAAAATGGCGGACATCGCTACAGTATACCACATCATTAAACTGTATTTGTAAATAATTGGGCAAATAGATTCAGGAGAATATATAATATAATTAAAACAAAGTTTAAATATTATGTCACAGGAGATTAGGCATTAATATTTAATAATGTAGGCCCAAAACACATGACAATCTCTGTTGTGGAATTCAAAACAATGCTGCAAGGTCAAGGTTGTTTCCTGACCTACCATAATTAATTTTTGCGAAATTCAAAATGTATAGTAGTGAAGCAAATACTATATAGCAGATTTATATCGTTAATACCAGTAGGTAGACAAATAATTCGACCATAAATAAATATGCAGTTCTATTAATGAATTTGCTGTAAAAAAAAAAGCAAGAAAGCGAAAAGTATTAAAAGAAAAAAAAAACTCTTTCTAAAAATAGATGCACTCGCATGTTCTTCTATGTTTTGGTTTTTTGGGGGAAAGGGTCCAGTTTAGTTATCTATTTAGTGCTTCTGTCTGTGTGTTGTCTATGAATAGTTACAGTAATGTTTTACTAGGAACATGGAAATCAGGAGGAAGAGAATGTTTTAAAGTTGCTGTGCATTTATTTCTATGTACATGAATTAGGGGTTGTTTCAAATTGTACTATTTCTTTTATTGCAATTTTATGCAAAACTTGTAAAAAAAAAATATAATTAAGTGGTAGTTTATTAAGCATTTTTACTAACTTGAAATTACAAGACTCTAATCTTGTTTGTGATTTCAATTAAAATTCATTTTAATTTTAACATGTTCAAATGGTTCAACTAACATTTACTGAGTTTATTATCTAAATGCTAATGTTGTATGTGATCCCTTTGTCTTTGGCAAATAATCAGCAGTCAGTTAAATTATAATTATTTCATCTAAAAACATCAAAGTAAATTATTTTGATCGTGGGTTATAATTGGAAAGAGAATAATGGTCTTGGATTTGGATTATTGAATACCGCACAGTTTCCTCTAACTTAATTTATACCTGCATGGTTTTGTCAAGGTTGTTTAGCAATGAGCTCATGTCAGCAAGCTTTTGTCCGTGCACTTTTGTTACAGAGCCACTAGTTAACAATAAGTTGTTATAAAGTTTAACGCCATTTTCAGCACAAGATAGACCATACATGGCGGCCAATATTAATGGTGGAGGAAGAACCCTGGAAAACCAAGGGAAGAACCACCAACCCACAAAAAGCTACTGGGAGGCTTTCTCACTTTATCAATAAGGAATTACAGTGTGATACAAAATGTGGAAAATAGTTTTCATATGTATGGTAGCTTGAGACAAAATTTGAACAAATGCATTACCTTTTTAGGCATTATTAGTTATCACACAATAGGGTTTATTTGTCAATCAATTACTAGTGCTTCCCTCACTGTGTAACAGGCAGTGTCTTTGAAGTATGAGGCTCAGAGGCTCAAGTCAACCTTTAGCTGTTGTATAAAATATGAAATGGGGGCACACTGGGAGGGGGAGTCAAATAAAGCACTCCACAGGGAGAAATGGCATGTCATTTTTAGATATTTGTTGTTGTTGGGCTTAACACCATTTTTCTGCACACTATAGGTTATTCATGGCGGCCAGTATTAATGGTGGAGGAAGAAACCGGGAAATCACCGGAAAGAACCACCGACCCATGAGAAGCTACTGGCAAGCTTTCTCACATATCCACATTCGCCGAATCCTAGACTCGAACCCACGCAGACTGAGGTGAGATGGCAGTGATCCATAACAGACAGCGCTTTAGACCACTCGGCCACTGGGGCCCCCTGTAGTTTTTAGAACTTTCACGTGTATTGGGGCTGTAAAATCGGAGAATTTTAGTAAAAACGATGCTTAAATATAAAAACTTCCCAACGGCAGGTTCCAATCTGAGTATTTTGTTGGTGAAACTTCAAAGACAACTTACTACCTTTGAAGCTTAGCTCACTCTCGATATATAACAAATAAGCAAATGAAGAAAAAAATTGTGTCAATGTTTTACCATTATTTGATTTTGCCATAGCAATAACAAATAGACATTTCTTTGGTCTTTCAAAGAAAGCTTTTAGCAGCGCCTTCAATAACAGATGAACCTACTTCAAAGTAAACCAAACACCATTGATCAAAGAAAGTTGGCAACATGCTCAAATAAAAGAGTTGTTTCATTTTTTATAGTGACTGAAATATATTTGTTGTACCGTGAAAGTTTCCTGTTTGCACTAAAAAAGTTCATGCTTTGATCGCTACCAATGGCAGCTTAAAACTGCAATTAAAGTTCCAATAACTTAAAATAATAGATAACCTGGCCATGGAGTTAAATGAAGGTGGGACATCTCACAATGTGAAACTTTTTAATTTGTTCACGTTTTCATTTCTCTATGAATAACCTCATCCCCTTGGTAATCTCAGCATCTTGGTAGTTATGTCTTGCTGACCAAACTCAAGGCCAATTAAAGCACATGCACATGTAGAATATAAACAACTATTCAGCCATGTGCTACTAGGATAATAAATATCAGTGAATTGTTTTAGGAAAATGTTTGTTGACCATGGGATATCGATCAAATGAGGACTACCGTGTTTTATATATGTGCGAGTTGTCTAATGGGATTTGACTAATACCTAAATTTTCTAACACAGAATACTCTAATTGAGGGTTTCAGACTAGTTGTCTTTAATCAAAATTATCCTTTCTTCTCTGTGCAAATCCAAGTCATTGACGACAGGTTATCTCTTACAAATTTCATGTGTATGCTACATTTCAACACACATTTATCTAAACATCCACTTATATTGACAATATTACCTTGGTCCTGAGGATGTTGAGATAAATGGATAGTTCTGTATTATGAAAATGGCAACATTTTTTGAAATTTGGTAACTGAATATTAAGGTTGGTGATTTTTCTGGCCAAAATTGTTTTAAAATCAGCACCATCCCTGGCAATGGAGGCTGTATTTCATGGTGGACTGGCATTAGTTGTGTATATTTTCAAGCTCTCAATGTCAGGATGCTTTCTATTAAACCCTGTTAGCAGTTTTTGCAAACAAGTCTTATCAAGGTTTAATTATTTTTAATATGACCATATATGATGGCAGATCAGAATCATTTGTACAAAATGGAAATGCCTCTATGCCAGGATGTTCAGTGTCAAATTTGGTTGAAACTGGTCAGGTAGGATTGAGCAGACATTGAAAAAGCATTTCTTGAAGGATGGCAGATGTTTTACTCTGGTTTTGGGGGTAATGGAAGCCATATCTGAATGTACAATGGCAAAACATTTACAAAACTCAAAAGGTATTCAAGCCAGGATGAAAGCTGTCAAATTTGATCAAATTCTATTCACCAGTTTTTATGAGGTTTTTAAAATATTTGTACTTTTTATTAATGGTGGCCATATATAAAGGCAGGCATCATTTGTACTAATCTGAAAGTCATTCCTTCCAGGATACTCTCTGGCAAATTTGCAAAGAACTGGTGAAGCTTATTGTGATATAAAGTTTAAATGGTTGAGGTACATTATTATTTGTAAGACAATACCATAAGCTAAACTAGCAATTTAGTGATATTAACTGAAGATAAATAATTTACACTTATACAAATAATTTGTTAAGTAAACATGACAAAGTATATGATCTAACCTGATATGGTAATCCAAAACAGCTGGGGTATGTCTGAGGTGGTGGTACAGGAGGGGTGTAGTTACTTTCCTCATGGGGCGAACTACTATCAACAGCATCACTCCTGCAATAGGACATGAAAATGAAAGAAGGCCAATATTCTGCTTGTAAATGCAATCAATAACCTACAATATCACAGCTACATAAATTTATACTAATGAAACAAACCGTGCAAAATGTACCTGATATTGATGACTTTGTATACAGCACACTGTTTTATCTACCTATGCATCATATGTCAAACTTGTCATATGCAGACTTGTCCAATATGATGCACAAAAATCATTGGTGGTATGTATACTGACGAACCCCAATGCGAAGTTTTGCTGATTAACAAAATTTAAAATTAAATTCACAAATTCACAAACATCCAGTTCTTTAATTGACACGTCACTCAATATTTGTTTTCAAGGGTGTGACATATTACCATCTAAATAATGGCCTTGATTAGCGTGTTCCAAAGATGACTGATGGGATATCAATTTTAATACAGGAATATTTAAAGAATTACAAATAAGTAAAACTGACAAGATTTTGTGTCTCAATTCCTGGCATTATAATGGTTATTTATCCACTTCATGCATACTCAACATGCTTGTGAGAAAGGACTGCAACTTTTGCAAGCGAAACTCACATTTTCACCATTAACACACTCTCTCTTTCTCCATTTTCTTCTTTTCTTCCCCAAACAATTCAGCAATGAGGGATCTTGTACTACAGAACAGTATAGCACTTTAAGGGTTAACATCTTGTAAGGACCCTATCAAATTCAATTGTGGGGGTCCTCAGGATGCCATAAAATATCAATTTAATGGAAGCCCTGTTATCTGTGTGTGACTATTGTTATGCACTTTCTCCTAAAGGGGTAAATATACAACTAGCACTCTGAAGGGGCAAATATACAACCTGCACTGTCAGCTTGAATATGTTGGGAAATCTATCTTTATGACTGTCATATTCCAAAGTAGTAAAATATAGTAAAATACAGAAAATTGCAAAACAAACAATTCAAACTAAAAATTTTAAAATAAAATTCAAATATCATGGTAATTCTACCTTATGTGTAAAAGATATCAACAGCTTTGGTAAACAATAATGATGCATCATGGAGGCAAGCTACTACTGGTGGTTTTTCAACTCTTGTGAAAATTTAGTGCATTGATGTCTGAACAGATGATTTCTTTTTTTCTAAGATAAATTTCTTTGTAGTACCAAAGATCTTTGGTGACACCTCTATATTCACTGGTGAATCTCTTAGGATCTTGCTGTTCAGATATTTTCCAAACACCACTCATATCTGTTGCAAATTCATCCCAAGAATTTGTAATTTTTTTTTAAATATAATTATTCAAATTTTTTCTCTTCTTTCAGTTGCTCAAACAGCCTGGACAAATGTATGTAGTAAATAATAGGTCTTGAAAGATCTAATCAACCCCTGGTCCACTGATTAAATCAAAGATGTATTTGGAGATTAAAAAAAACCCTTTAACATTTGGATGGATAACATCTACAGTTGCAGGATGGCCTGGGCATTATCAAGCACTAAAAGTACCTTCAAGGGGAGATTCGTAGACATAGTCATGCTCAAGCTGGCGTGTTAGTTGCTGAATAAATTTAATAGTGTAAATTTATTCTAGCCATGTCATGCAACAAAAAAAAAACAGATGGGGACATGCCATCAGGAACTATTTGTGGCATATTTAAGCGTCATTTTCACAAAATATTAAACGATATTTCAGGTCCAATAAAGGTGGAAAGGCCACACTGTTTCTCTCTGTGGAGTGCGTTATTCCCCCACCATGGGTGCCCTATTTGATAGTCTGTTCAGCTGTGGCAAATCTGCACAAAAAATAAAAGTTAGACTCAGGATTCTTCAACATACTTCAAGAAACCGATTGTTCTACAGTGAGTAAAAAGCAATAGCAACTGACTGACAAAAAAACCATACAGTGGTCAAGCTAGACTTAATTTGTTGGGAGAAGTGACTTCTTTTCGGTTTAGTCAAAACAGGGAGAAGTAGGAGCTATCGGAGAGAAGTGGAAGCTAAACCCGAAGAAGTGACACCAAAGCAAGAAATGCGAAATATATATATCTGTATTATCTTATTCATCTGTATATCGAAACACCCCAAGAACATGTAATGCAGCAAGTTTTTTTCTATAAATAGAACTATTCACTTTCTTGCTTTGTTACAACCAATTCATTAATAGGATTACATAATTTGTTATGGTTGAATTATTTGTCTGCATACTGGTATAAACGATATAAATTGGTTAAATAGTATTTGCTACTAAATATCTCCTGTAATTTTGCGAAAATTAATTATGGTTGGGCGGGAAATAATTTTAGACTTTGCAGCATGTTTCGAATTCCACAAGAGATTGTCACGTGTTTTTGACCTACAGTATTTTAACTATTTAGGCTAAATCTACTATGAAATAATTCGTAATTTTTGTTTTAATTGTATTATATATTTTGCTGAATCCATTTGCCCAATTATTTATGAATACAGACCGTTTAATGATGTGATATATCGTATTTGTAGCGATGTCTGCCATTACAAATTCATTTAATGTTTCAAACTGATTTTGTCAAGAAAATACGCAAATATGGCTGTTAAAATCTCCATTTATAAAAAAAATAAATTAGAAAACACTCTTTACCAATCACATTTTTAAAAGCAAATTACTATTTATATATTGATGCATTTCACATTGGATTACAACAGTGCCAGAACTTACTTTTTTTTTTTACTGCGAGGGGGCATCTCAAAAGTCATAATCTACAGCCATTTTAAGTCCAAATATTTGAGGGTAAAGTCATTTTCGCTTTCCTAACAGAATAAGGTGAAGTTTACAGTTCTCAGGCGACACTTTCGCCCACTTCACCTGGTAGCGTGACCTGTGCATATACATTTTTGTTATAACTATCAATGCCTAAAAATGGATGTGAATTTATGTTAACAGTTTAAATGTCTCAAGCTCTCTACATGTGATAAAATTTTCCACCTGGTAATGAATGCTAATATATATGGTATAATATTGTCAAGTGTTGACGCATATAAGTTTCATTGGTGGGAATGGAAATCCTAGTTTGCTACAGCATTCAGTGATCATTCTAAAAGTAAATCACATAAAGTGTGACAAAAATTTCGGAACACCTGGTTGAATAAGATATACTTTGTGAAGCTAGTACAACCATAGGCTTTCAGTGTTAAAAAGTCATTAACCCTTTAGCTACGACTACCGTATCTAAGTGTCGCCTGTAAATACAGGGTTCCTGCAGTCTTAACAAAAAGAAATTCCATGACTTTTCCAAAACTTTTCCAGGGCCATTTCACAAAACTCAAGGATCGCGCTATCTTGCTTTTGGTGCAATTGTTTATTCAAACTTTCATCAAACTGCAGGACATATCCATCACACTTGTGATTGCTATCTTTTAAGGTTGTTGCAAAGTATGGAGCTAGGCCATGAATAGCAATATAATGTTTTGTCCTCACTGCAAGTGAATTTGTGTGCAGTTGCACTGTCCAGAAACATCTGTGAAAAGATTCGTGAAATTTCCTCATTGGAATAAAAGGAGCTGTGGGTATTCACTGTCCTTTGTGTCCACAAAATTGCTGCCTTTAATACATCATTTGATCATGTATATGAAATTCATGTTGGGGCAGGCTTTGGCATAACTTTAGGTGATGGTGAGGCTAAATTTGAAATAAATCCAGAGTGTATTGTTCTGAGCAGATTTCATTATTTTATAATTTTGCACATGCTTCTTGCTGGTAGAATGACTTTTGAGGGCAGCTTCTCCCATATTTGCAATATCTATAATTTTGCTACAAGCTCTGCATTTAGTAGTCCTTGGGTCTAAAGCATTCGTCTCCACCCATTTTTCATAGCTTGGGTTAGTCAACCAACTGTCATTGAATGTGCACATACCAGGCATGTTGGACTAGACCTAAAGCAATATAAAATAAAGATTTTAAGACTTAAATATCATGTGATATTGTATTATGTGCTCAAAATTTCTAATAGCCCTGTGTTCATTAATATATTTTCATCACCTATTGCCTGACCAGACTTACAATCTAAGATTTATTTATTATCATATGTAGAATCTTGGATATTTAAAATTAAAATGCATTTTTCAGACAATAACAATTCTTTTCTTTAATTTTAAAAATAATTCATTAAATATACTATTAACAGTAAACTAACACTAAAAAGCACCAAAGTTTATCAGATACAGAAAAATGTTTGATTAAAGTCAAACTATAAAAGTAGTAAACATGTTTCATCCTAATCTGACAACCCTCTTGAAAAATGGAAGTCAAAATTCCCACACTGTATTATTACTGGAATTTTGACTTAACCCTTTCATCACTAAGTAATTTTGTAGGCATAGAGTTCTCAACACTAAGTAACTTTGGAGTTGTAAAGCAAAATGACTTGTGGACTTTGAAACAACATAACTTTGTCAATGTTATTAGGTGTCAAAATCAAGGTTAAAAATCTAATTTTATGACTAATTCAATAAAATGTACATATCTATTACAACTGTTAAAATGCAGGTACAAACAGGTAACACAACAGGTAAAATACAAGTAATTATTTTATTACCTCTTAGAAAACTTAGAAAGTTCTCAAATCTTGTTCAATTGACCATAGATGTACTAGTGAATAATCACAGTTGCAACACAAGTCTTTCTTTCATGGTGTCCATAATATATAAGATTCTATAAAATGAACCAAAATGATCTCCAAGGTGAGATCTGTCCACACACCTATATCGCCTCCGCCATGTTTGATTGTTGCATTGAAGTTCGTTAAACGGACAATTTTTCCAAAAACTTCATCTGAATATTTGAAAATATTCTGAAGCTTTCCTGGAGCCATCTAACACTCGGGTGTGCCCAACTGTCAGAAAACTGAAACAAATTTCTTTGGTTTTCCGGCTATGTCCAGACATAACGACGTGGAGGGTACAATTCCTCTGGTTCAAAACCTTCAAAAACCTCTTCATCATCATCACTCTCACCCACAAGTGCATTCCATTATCTCTCCATATGTCTTTTCTCATTTCCATCCAAATTTATCAGGTCGAAATTATTCAAATTCTCTGATAACTCCCCATTGAAGTTTCTTCACACGCCGCCATTTTGGATACAAATTCCAACATTCGGAAAACACGTTAAAAGTTCCTACTTTGTTCAATATTTCTAGTTGAATACAAGCTAAACTCACAAGATCATCCAAATATAACATCTACATTACAAGATGGAAGTTATTAGAGGTATCCCGAAAGTTATTTAGTCGGGTACTATAACGTTAAAAAAGAACACTGCCCCAGACCGAAAAGTTGGTGTATATTGTTGACAGACTTACTTCCCTGACCGGTTTTACGGTCCGCCGTGATGAAAGGGTTAAGTCTAATTGCACATTTTTTAAATTTTGAACTCAAATATTTTTTTTTCTTTAATACACAAGCTATTATAGTATTTATTTACTATAAATATTTTTTTTTTTTACAGGGGATTTTGAAAAATCAGGTGAATTCAATTGGGAGACAGATACAGATTCAATATTAAAATGATTCTATGAATTTTTTTCTCAGTACGGTGGGCAGGTTATTTAAAAATGGCTTCCGAAAAAGAAAACTATAATTTTTAATATTCTGAAACTAAAACTTAACTGCCCAAAACAAGAATATCAAATTTACAGTAATGATTATAATCACGACATATAGCATGATCCAACATAATAAAAAAAATGACAATGACAAAATGAAGAGAGAAATATAAAAAAAAAAAAACAAATTAGTACCTACCTTGTATGTTAGATCAAAGAAATAACAGACTTTTTCGGAAGAAATTAACTTCCTCTTGAAAGATTGTCAAGCGGTAATTACTCAAATCGGCGCAGCTGACCATTTAAATTTTCGAATTGAACTACACTGGAAATCAAGTGATAATGTCAGGGGAATTTACTCTTGTTATTTGAAACAGAACCATTTTTTGATCTTAATTTTATGTTTTATTTAATCGGTGCTCTATGAAATTTGAAGTAATTTTTTTTTACTCCATTGTCAGAAATTCCACGATTTTTCCATAACTTTGCAAGGTTTTGACAAATATTACTTTTCAAAGCCTTGAAATTTATTTTTTAAATTCCAAAACTTTTCCAGGATTCCATGACCCTTGGGAACCCTGTAAATAGCTCCTGAACCCAATTGATGCATATATGAAGTATCGATAAGCCTAGTTTACAACCACAGCGTCGCTTATGAGCGTGTAGTTTAGCAGTACTCAAAACCCATGTCACATCTATGCAGATGTGATGGCTGTATTAACTAAACTTTAATTGTTTGAAAGTAGAGAAGTTTACAAATTTTTAATTATCATAACCAATGAGGACAGGTTACATCAACATTTTGATACAAGTTTGAAAGCTGAGGTTAAATTAAGACATACAGGAAGGAGTTTTCCTGCACTTTACGAAACACATGTAGTTTAGAGAAACAAAGATAGATTCTGATTCAGATATGAGCGACTTTGAAAGATTCTTTTGATCAAGTTTTTTCCTAAATGTCTGGTGGAAAATAATGTGAAAGAAACCAACGATTATGCCAAGAAAATGGGGGACACAAAGCCAGATCCAAAATGGTATGAAACCAGCATCAGAGATGTTGGCATATCTTGGAATATACATCGCTACGAGTATTATGCAGATACCCAAATATTTCATTGCCTTGATGACATCTGTATATTTTGGGATCCCAGGAATACATGAAATCATGAATAGAAAAAGATTTGAAAAAATAGGGAAATATATCCATGCCAATGACACAAGTGTCAACCCACCCAGAAGCCAACCAGGGCATGACAAGTCTTGCATAAATGCCTGGAAAATTATAACCCTCCCAAA
Source organism: Potamilus streckersoni (assembly GCA_016746295.1). Classification (NCBI taxonomy): domain Eukaryota; kingdom Metazoa; phylum Mollusca; class Bivalvia; order Unionida; family Unionidae; genus Potamilus; species Potamilus streckersoni. The sequence continues at coordinate 441,605 of JAEAOA010001816.1, forward strand.
AACCAGTCAATTGATTGCTTTTGAAGGAAGACTCTCATTTAAGCAATACCTGCTGGCCAAACACAAAAGATTTGGTATTAAAGTCTGGGAATGAGCCTATCCCCAAACTGGCTACATCCTTAAATTTCAAGTGTATTTTGAAAAGCCTGATGGACAGAGAGGGAGAATGACAGGAAGGATTAGGATCTAGAGTGGTGAAAGACCTTACCAGCAAGATAATAAATAAAAGCCACCATATATATATATATATATATATATATATATATATATATATATATATATATATATATATATATATATATATATAGATAAGAACACTTTCTTTTCAAGTCCACAATTATTTGAAGAATTATGTCGGGATGGTCTCTTTTGTTCTGGTACAGTCTAAGGAAATAGGAAAGGAATGCCAGAACCTTTGAAAAAAAATGGTTTAAAAAGCCAGGAAGATATGAAAACTATGCAAAAAGAGACTCTGGCCTGTGTTGCCTGGAATGAATAGAAAATTGTTCATATTTTGTTTAACACCATGAATCCAACACAGCAATCCAGTGTAACCAAGAGAAGAAAAAAAAAGGCAAATGAAAAGAAGTAACTTGCCCAAAAGTTGCAGAGTATTCAAAAAACAAAGAAAGGGGGGGTGGATATTGCAGACCAAAGCAGAATGCAATACAGTTCTTGCCGTAAAGCAAAAAAAATGGTGGAAATACCTTTTTTGGTTTCTCCTTGATAAAGTAATATGTAATGCCCTTACCTGTATGAAAGATTCACCAAATCACTAGATCAAAACCAAGTCCAGAAGAAAAAAAAGAACACAACTTGAATTCAGGATGAACTTGGCCAAACAGATGGTTGCTGGTTTTCAGTGAAGTAGAAAAAGAAAAGCTCTATCCAATGTTGATGCCGAAGGCTTAAGTCACTGGCTAGGGTGGTTCCAAAACGTGGGAGATGCAAGATGTGTACAAGAGAAAGGAGGAGACCTGAAGTTTTCACAGGCTGTAAACAATGCCAAGTTCATTTTTGTGGATCAAGACTGTTTTGAGAGGTACCACTTTCAACTTAGTAATTAGTGTGGATTTCATTTGTGTTTTTATATGTTCATTTGTAAAAATTGGATTTATTTTGTGTGATTCAAAACAGTTTTCATGACTGGGATTTCTTTTATGATGGGATGTAGCAGTATATAAAGTGGAAAAATATGAATAACAGACACTATACAATGTAGCCTATTTTTTATTTCACTGAAATCCAACAAAAACTAATGCAATAATGAATATAAATGTAACCATGTTTTTAATGTCCGTTTCTGTAGTCAGCCATGTTGTAGCATGTTGTAGCAGTATATAAAGTGGAAATATATGAATAACAGATACTATACAATGTAGGCTGTTTTTTATTTCACTGAAATCCAACAAAAACTAATGCTGTCGTTGTTGTTGTTGGGCTTAACGCCATTTTTCAGCACATGATAGGCTATTCATGGCGGTCAGTTAATGGTGGAGGAAGAAATCGGGAAATCACCGGAAAGAACCACGACCCACGAGAAGCTACTGGCAAGCTTTCCCACATATCTACATTAGCTGAATCCTAGACTCGAGCAGACAGAGGTGAGATGGCAGTGATCTGTAACGGACAGTGCTTTAGACCACTCGGGGCCCCAAAAACTAATGCAATAATTAATATAAATGTAACCATGTTTTTAATGTCAGTTTCTGTAGTCAGCCATGTTGATACTCTAGTATTCAGCCTAGCAACTAGCCTCAGTAGTCTCAGTAACTGATACGATAGCACTAAGCAGTAATGAGCTTGCACAACAGCTGTAGTAGTTAAAGGGTTAACTAAATTACCTTACATAACTATTATTTGGAAAATAATATACATAACATAGATTTGCTTTAATACCTGATGTTTCTATTAAAAAATGAGACCACTGACAAAATTAGATATTTTACATTTGATAATGCATTTATTTCTGGTGACATTCATACCATGATCAAACGGAGATACAAAAGCAAGAACATGGAAGTAGTGCAGTCATGCAATGATTTATTTTGTAATATTATGGCTGTATTGCTTGTTGTCAATAAAGTAATAACTATCAGATCTGTTTCAAATTTCATTGCCTATTACATTAATATTGAAAAAATACATTATTGGAAAAATATTCACTACTCGTTCTGAAGACATTTTCTGAAAATTGGCAACAAAATTTTGAGGTTAGCAATTTTTTTGGCAACAACTTTTTGAAAGCCATGATCATCCCTGCATTTATATCAAGCCAAAGTAACCAGCTGTATGAACAGTTCCCTACCTAAACAAAGATATAAGCTGTGACAAACACTTTAGTCTAATAAAAATTGAATAGTACACAAAATATATTTTTGTATGCACAACTTTAATCTAATTTGCTGGAGTTCTACATCAGAGCTTACCAAGTGAGAAACTTCTTACAAATGTTTTCTTGTTGACTTCTACATTTGCTAACCATGCAGCATCTCTGTTATGAATAGAATGATAAACTTTCTCAAAATTTTGGATTTATAGGCAGTAATTCCTGTACATATGGCACAAAATGGCTGGATAGCAATTTCTTTTGAAACCCATAATACATAATGGCCAAAAAGATTCACTGCAGCAAAACCTTACTCTAGTCCATGAACTGTATCCCTGAATGATACATCTGGATGGACTGCCCCATTTTGATGGGTGACACTCATCTTTATGGTTCTACATCTGGGTATGTGTGGTCATCAGAAACAAATACATGTCTTGGCTCAATCTGGGACATCTCAGCTGACACAAGCCAACTGAAAAGAGAGAGAGAAAAAAAAGATATTTACAAACTTGCACAGATGACTTTAATTTTGAAGCAAAACCTTATTTTACTTCAGGCAAGAAAAAAAAAAAAACAGTAACCCAAGTACCCGAGAGATGGCTCATCTGATTGACATGCCTAAACAATCAAATGTAAGAGCAGTTGGTAAAGGAATCTGGGTCACCTGACTAAACATAAATTTGACTCAGATCATTCAGAATAAAAAAAATGTTTGTTCACTGAAACTTCCAAATGAAACTAAATTTGAAATCACACAAATAAGTAAAAAATTTGTTTTGAATTACCTAAAAATGATGGATGTCTGTAAATCTACAGATCTTGACATGATAGGTCCATGATGAGGCAGCTGACAGATTACCTTTCTATGTAAGCACAGTTTAAGAGCAAGTCAATTTTCCCAATCTTGGAAAACTCAAAATAACACCACCACATACAGATGGATCAAACCTGAATGTAAATAACTATGGACCTAATTACTAGAAAAGCATGCACACTAAACTTTCATGAAATATCTTGACCATATTGAGGCAATGTTCTAATTGGGGCAATAAAGCCTAATCCATCCACTATGATCCACAAGGATTTTATCTGGTCTAAAATGGAAATAATGTAAAAGGATTAAGGTCCCACAATAGGAACATGTTTCTGTAAGATGTGTGTACTGCTAAGGCAAACAAATGGCTCATCAATTTTAAGCTGCAAGCTGGGCATCAATTAATTGCTTTCATCAATTACAAATATGATGTGGTTGTCAATTACAATTACTCAAAATTATGCCTATTCAAATTATAATTACACCATACCAGTGACCTAAGTTGTGACATCATTATCAGCTGTTAGAAAATTTAAATATGGCAGAAAATATCACAGAGATTCAAATATTTTATGAATTTGATGCTTGTTATGATTGGCTTAAAAACATTTCCAATATACAAATCTGGTAGCAAAATAAAACTTGCAATATGCCATTGTAATGATATATGATGCATTAATTTAATTTGCCAAACTTTTGGTCAAATATCTGTAAAGTTTGAAGGATTATATCTTTGCATACGAACATGCTACAACCACTGACCTAATTGTTTACATCTCTGATTGGACTGTTGTTGTTTCAGAGCTATCTGGAGGACTTAGTTGCATGTCTGGTTAGTGACACTAGAGCTGGAAAGGCTGCAGCACTCTTTCCAGGACCTACCAGAGTAACAGTGCAACATACATTTGAAAAAATGGTCAATACCAAGAAAAAACCCATTATGAATGTTCACTTGCTGCTCAACCTGGAGAGAGAAAGGTGACAAAATTTGGTTGCAGGGAATGCAAAGTCGATGTTCACACTGAATGCCATGGAAAACACATTACCAGGTTTATGAACACTTAAATTGGGATTATTTTTCCTTATTGGCAACAAAAAATACCAGTTGGTGATTTTTTTGGCAATTCAACTTGTATATAAAATCATGGATTTGGATTGGAGAAATTCAATGGGACCAGTAAAGGAAGTCACAGAGGTATATTCAGACTTACACAATGACCTATATTCCTACATAAACAAATCCAGGTTGAATTGACCAACAGGTCTGCACTGCAATGTTACATCATAATCAGCTAATGGGGACATCTGGCCTATGTACTGTATGCTACCATAACTCAATCATTCTACCAGGCTATACCTACAATCAACCAACAGAAAAAGCCAAGGAAACAGCTAGAAGTAATTGAGTGGAAACAGCTAGAAGTAATTGACCTAGGGCTAATCCTTCCCCTTTGTTCTTTTTCTTAAATATACCAATACATAGTTTTGCTGACACTTGAGAGATAATTGATTTCCCAGAAGTACCAATTGCTGTGTATAAACTATGCAACAAGAAATATCTATACAAACAAGTTTTGCATAATTGAATAATTTATTTCTCAAATGATTGAATCAGAAAATTTCCTACACATACATGTACAATAAACACATACTATATATGAATTAAAAAAAATGAATATTTTTTTTCATTTTGAATCTATAGGTCTATAAAACGCACAAGTACATAAACATATAATGTTCACTACATTATTTTTTGTAGAAAATATGAAGTAATATCAGTCTGCTTTTGTTTACTCCGGTGCTGATTTGGTGCTGATTTGTAACCAACGATGATTCATTCAAAAGCACTTACGTTTCCATACATATGTTCTATGCTCGGCACCATCGACACTTGCCACAAACAATTTCATTTTTTTAATGCATTCAGCCATTTCACTGTAGCCTGAGATAGTGTTAGGTTCATCATCATCATCTTGCTTGCATGATTGTATCTGCTTCATTGTCACCATTTGGATTATTTCCTCATCAGTAAGTTCACCATAGGCATTGGCATCATCATCCACGTGAACATAATTAGAAAAATTCATCCTGAGCTATTCCTATGTAATCCGCAATCTCATCAGCCATCAGCCATCGCTTCAATACCTATTTCTGATTGAGGCTCTTTAATTTCTTGTGCAATTAAACACTGCTGGTGAAATTCTTCTTACAATGGAACCAGCAGTTTTGAATGGATACACTGTTCCAAGCTGCACGGGCATACATGATGGCATCTAGCAGAGTTGGTTTATAGGATCTCTTTTCCTCAACTGCAAGCAAATAATTTGCAAACTAAAGCTTTCCAATTTTATCAGCCTGAATTATTCCTTGGTGAGTGGTTGAAGCTTACTGGTAGCATTGGGAGGAAGAAAATACACAGTGATTGCTTGTAACCCTACTACACCTGAGTGAGCAGGGCAGTTCGTTCTTCAAACTGTAAGTGGCATCTAACTTGCCTAAACAGCTGGCAAAGATATCACCTGTCATCCAGCTATTTGACTGGCTTTTATAGTCAATGGGGAGAGAAGACCTATTCAGGTATTTGAAGCATCTTGGATTTTCTGATTTTCCTATTATTAATGGTTTGATTTTGTCACTTCCATCCATGTTTCTGGCCAAAAGCCAAGTTACTCTCTCTTTGGATTTTTTCCTCCATGGCATTTGTTTCCTTTGAAATCCATCGTCTTGTCAGGCAGACATTGCTAAAATAGCCCCGTTTCATCAGCATTGTATATATCGTATGGCTTGAACTTGTCTAAGATTTTTGGCAAAACTTCTTTATGCCATTCCTTAACAGCCACATCGGAAACAGATGTACTCTCTCCACACGGTTTTAAAACATATATTATTGCGCTGTTTAAAATGATCTAACCAGCCATGTGATGCTTTCCATGTTTCGTGTCCCCAAGTCTTTTGCAAATTTCTCAGCCTGTTGCTGGATACGAGGGTCATCTACTGGGATATTTTTGGCATGGACGTTTTTAAAACATTTTAGTGTTGCCTAGTCAACATCATCTAACTTTGCAGAACGCATTTTCTTTCTATCAGGACCAAATTGTCCAAGTTCATAAGTAGTTTTGATTTTATCAGCATTTTTCTTCCAGTCTGAAATAGTGTTTGATAGAATGTTGAATTTTTTGCCAAATCACAAACTTTTCACCTTTTTCAAGTTGTAGCAAAATTTCATACTTCAGTTCAATGTTTTGGTTTGAAAGCTTTCTCTTTTGGAAAAAAAAATTGATTCCTAGTAGGATATTTGTGACTTTAAAGGGTTCAGTGCAAGCAATATCGAAGAGTTTAATGGATCATTCTTAGTAAATGGATCAGATAATGATGTTAGTCCTGTTTCAACACTAGATGTATTTGATTTTGAATCAAATGACAATTATTTAGTGTGATTCAAAACAGTTTACGCGACGGGGATTTCTTGTCTGTTTGTTGTTGGAGTAAATAAAATGGAAATATATAAATAACAGACACTATACTAGGTAAGCTGCTTTTTATTTCACTGAAATCCAGCAAAAACTAATGAAATAATGAATATAAATGTAACCATGTTTTTATTGTCAGTTTCCGTAGTCAGCCATGACAATGCTCTAGTATTCAGCCTAGCAAACAGTATCGGTAGTCACAGTAACTAATACACTATCACTCAGCAGTATTGAAACTGCAGAACAGCTGTAGTAGTTAAAGGGTTAAATGTGTCAGGTCCGTGACTTAGAAGAATTAAACATACATTTATAAGGCAAAAATTCATCGAAAAGCCAGTTTTTGCCAGTATTCAAATAGTCATAACTTTTTTTACTAATCATCATATTTACAAACTTAAAACTGTTCTGAAAAAATCTGAATGAGCTCTATAAGAATCAACCATTAAAATGCAAATATGCTGACTTTGTAATTTTGTAATTTTGACTGGGGTTGCAGGTACATTGTTTAACCCTTTCATCATTAAATAACTTTGTAGGCATAGAGTCCTCAACAGTAAGTAACTTTGGAGTTGTAAAGCAAAATGACTTGTAGACTTTGAAACAATATAACTTTGTCAATGTTAAAGATATCTGGCTGGATTAAGTGTCAAAATCAAGGTTAAAAAATCAAATTTTATAACTAATTCATTAAAATGTGCATATCTATTACAACTGTTAAAATGCAGGTGCAAACAGGTAAGACAACAGGTAAAATACAAGTAATTAACCCTTTCATCACTAAGTAACTTTGTAGGCATAGAGTCCTCAACACTAAGTAACTTTGGAGTTGTAAAGCAAAATGACTTGTGGACTTTAAAAAAAACTTAACTTTGCCAATGTTAAAGATATCTGGCTGGATTAGGTGTTAAAATCAAGGTTAAAAATCTAATGTTATGAATAATTCATTAAAATGTGCATATCTTTTACAACTGTTAAAATGCAGGTACAAACAGGTAAGACAACAGGTAAAATACAAGTAATTATTTTATTACCTCTTAGAAAACTTAGAAAGTTCTCAAAACGTGTTCCATTGACCTTAGATATATTAGTGAATAATTACAGTAACAAAACAAGTCTTTCTTTCATGGTATCCATAATATATAAAATTCTATAAAATGAACCAAAATGATATCCAAGGTGAGATCTGTCCACACACCTATATCGCCTCTGCCACGTTCGATCGTCGCATTGAAGTTCGTTAAATGGACAATTTTTCCAAAAACTTCATCTGAATAGAATATTTGAAAATATTCTGAAGCTTTTCTGGAGCCATCTAACACTTGGGTGTGCCCAATTCTGTCAGAAAACTGAAACAAATCTCTTTGGTTTTTGGGCTTCGTCCAAACAAAACAATGTGGTGCGCACAATTCCTCTGGTTCAAAACCTTCAAAGTTTTCTTCATCGTAATCACTGTCACCTACAAGTGCATTCCATTGTCTCTCCAGACATCTTCTCTCATTTTCATCCAAATTTACCAGGTCGAAATTATTCAAATCCTCCGATAACCTCCTTTGAAATTTGTTCAAACTCCGCCATTTTGGATAAAAATTTCAGCATTCGGAAAACACATTAAAAGTTCCTACTTTGTTCGATAATTCTAATTGTATACAAGTAAAACTCACGAGATCATCCAAATAAAACATCTACATTACAAGAAGGAAATTATTAGAGGTATCCCAAAAGTTAGTTAGTTGGGTACTATAACGTTAAGAAAGAACACTGCCCTAGACTGAGAACTCGGTCTATAGTGTTTGCGAGCTTACTTCCCCAGAACCGAATTTTCGGTCTGTAGTGATGAAAGGGTTAAAGGATCGTACTTTGTTCGATATTTCTAGTTGTATACAAGCTAAACTCACAAGATCATCCAAATAAAACATCTACATTACAAGAATGAAGTTATTAGAGGTATCCTGAAAGTTATTTAGTCGGGTACTATAACGTTAAAGACGAACACTGCCCTAGACCGAGAACTCGGTCTATAGTGTTTGCGGACTTACTTTCCCTGGACAGATTTTTCGGTCTGTAGTAATGAAAGAGTTAACATCACAGTATGTTTGAAACTAGGTCTTGCAACAATTTTCAATGACTATTATGAATAATTGCATTTTTGTTGTTTTCAAAGTTATTTTACATATGAACTGCTATTGTGATATATTTGTATAAAATTTACTGTCAAAATTTTTGAAATGCTTATATGCTTTTCATTTATTTATAAATGAAAATATTGAAGCCAGAGAATAAATTTAATGAAAACATAGAATTCAGCCAGAAAAATGCAATCAGAATATCAAATTTCATAATATCTCAACAAAAAATATTATGGAATAAACATCTGACTTTGGTACCATGACTCAAAAATGACACAATCTCAATACATTTATATAAGACAATTTCTAATTTCTAAAAATCAGTAATATTTTAGAACTTAAAAGTTGCATAACTATTTTTCAAATAGAGATATTTTAAAAAACTGAACCTGTTTTGGAATGCTGTTAGACAGATCTATATGAAGAAATAAAGTTTGCAGTTAAAAAATGACTGGGATTGCTTTGTGTGTGTGTGTGTGTGTGTGTGTGTGTGTGTATAAATATATCTTGCTTTTCTTCCAACTTCTCCCTGTTTAGTTCTCATTTCTCCCCGTTCTATCCAAAAGTCACTTCCACCTGAAATTCAAGTCTAGCTTGACCCATCCTAATATATGTAAATCTTTTGTGGATGCTCTTCAGATCAAAATATTTTATTTGTTGTCACAAAATACAATGACATGGATACATTAACCTCATTACAGAAATCTGACACAATTAATGTTATGGTTGTTGTTCTTGTTGTTGTGGGGCTTAAGGTCATTTTCAGCACACAATAGACTATACATGGCAACCAGTATTAATGGTGGAGGAAGAAACCGGGTAATCTGCAGAAAAAACTACTGACGTTCGAGAAGCTATTGGCAAGCTTTCTCACATATCCACATTTGCTGAATCTTAGACTTGAACCCAAAAAGACGTGAGATGGCAGTGGTCTGTAATGAAGAGCGCTTTAGACCACTCTGCCACCCGACACAATGAATGAAAATTACCATATGATGGTGTGAATCTGAACATTCTGGACTGACATTTTTAAAGAGATTTGAGCTATAACAGAACATTGATGGATTAATAATTTTAAAATGCAGAGTATTATGTAGATCTATGGCTTAAAATGATTGACAAAATGCAGGTGATCAATTTAGTTGTGGTATATGCCACTCATTAATTGTATTGTTACACTGGTTTTTGTCATTTATTTATTCTACGTATTCATATATATTCGGCTGGGCTTGTTTATCTTTCCAAAGAACAACTGACTGGATGACAATTCATCTTTTCAAATGGATCTGACTTGTACAATACATTTAACCCTTTCATCACTACAGACCGAAAAATCGGTCTAGGGGAAGTAAGTCTGCAAACACTATGGACCGAGTTCTCGGTCTAAAGCAGTATTCTTTAACGTTATAGTACCCGACTAAATAACTTTCAGGGTACCTTTAATAACTTCCTTCTTGTAATGTAGATGTTATATTTGAATAAACTCGTGAGTTTAGCTTGTATACAACTAGAAATATCAAACAAAGTAGGAACTTTTAACGTGCTTTCCGAATGCTGAAGTTTGTATCCAAAATGGCAGAGTTTGAACAAATTTCAGAGGAGGTTATCGGAGGATTTGAATAATTCTGACTTGGTAAATTTCAATGGAAATGAGATGTCTGGAGAGACAATGGAATGCACTTGTGGATGCATTCATCACTAAGTAACTTTGTAGGCATAGAGTCCTCAACACTAAGTAACTTTGGAGTTGTAAAGCAAAATGACTTGTGGACTTTGAAACAACATAACTTTGCCAATGTTAAAGATATCTGGCTGGAATAATTGTTAAAATCATGGTTAAAAATCTAATTTTATGACTAATTCATTAAAATGTGCATATCTATTACAACTGTTAAAATGCAGGTACAAACAGGTAAGACAACAGGTAAAATACAAGTAATTATTTTATTACCTCTTAGAAAACTTAGAAAGTTCTCAAAACTTGTTCAAATGACCCTAAATGTACTAGTGAATAATCACAGTAGCAACACAAGTCTTTCTTTCATGGTGTCCATAATATATAAAATTCTATAAAATGAACCACAATGATATCCAAGGTGAGATCTGTCCACACACCTATATCGCCTCTGCCACATTTGATTGTCGCATTGAAGTTCGTTCAACTAACAATTTTTCCAAAAACAGAATAGAATATGTTAAAATATTCTGAAGCTTTCCTGGATCCATTTAACAATCGGGTGTGCCCAATTCTGTCAGAAAACTGAAACAAATCTCTTTGGTTTTCCAGCCTCGTCCAAACAAAATCATGTGGATAGTACAATTCCTCTGTTTCAAAACCTTTCAAGTCCTCTTCATCGTGATCACTGTAATGCACAAGTGCATTCTATGACGTCTTCTCTCATTTTCATACAAATTTACCAGATCAAAATTATTCAAATTCTCCAATAACTCTCATCTGAAATTTGTTCAAACTCCGCCATTTTGGATACAAATTTTAGCATTCAGAAAACACGTTAAAAGTTCCTACTTTGTTCAATATTTCTAGTTGTATACAATTTAAATTCATGAGATCATCCAAATATAACATCTACATTACAAGATGGAAGCTATTAGAGGTACCCTGAAAGTTATTTAGTCAGGTATTATAACGTTAAAGAACACTGCCCAGACCAAAAAATTGTCCATAGTGTTTACGAACTTACTTCCCCATGACCGTTTTTTCGGTATGCAGTAATAAAAGGGTTAAGAGTGAAAGTGACTACTAGGAATTTTATGTCAAAAAGGAAGAAGCAAGGTAACAATTTAAATTAAAAATTAAAACCAATTTTTAAGGCTAAATATACTATAATTTTTTCAGAACCAGTATGTTACTACAATGAATACTTATTTGTAAGGTGACAAACCTTAAGTCATTTATTTAGAATATCAATGAAGCAACCAAACTATAGCTGAACTCACTTCATTGCAATTGTTAGTTTTTCCTCCAAACTGTGTTACAAGAAATGAAGCAACTGAAAAACAATTTTCCATTAAAAAAACTTACTTGAATCAGAACTGTGGGGTGAGAGTTGAAATGTCTTATTCTTGTGCAAGTTACAGTTACTGGATGTGCATATAGTACACGACGATTAGCATAGATTCATTGCAGTTTCAGATTTCGAAATGATTTAGTTACCTTATGCTAAATGAGAAAAGAGAAGGCTTTATTTGTATGTCCCCTAGTTGTACCAATATAAATTAAAGTGTTCGTGTATCAGTCCCCCTCTTTACTTTTCCATTTATGCGGGTGTGCAACGAAATGTTTGACATTTTTTAGTTTTGTCAGTGGCTACTCCATATCTACATGTTAATTCAAAGGTCTGTTTGTCTGTTAACTCCATGTAACACAATATTTGTTGTCTCAAATATAATGTTTGTTCGTTTGGTGTAAATAATGGTACAATGCTTTCAAACAATACTCACCCTACAGATTTCAGGGTGAAGCCTACAGCATTCGATATTCACTGCAGCTTCTGATAACTGTTCATGCGCTATATGAAAATATTTTGCAAAACGCCAATGAATATTTTGAACAATTTCTCGAAACTGTCAAATATTGACAACTCTCAATTTTACCGGGTTAATACAGCCCATTTTCTTCACGGCAAAACTTTTTATAACTCACTACTCTGTCAAATGTCTTGTAAATCAAACTATATATAAGTCAACAAAGTAAAATCCACCACAAACAACTGACAGGAGAATAGAACCGCTAAACTTGTTATGTTTAGGTATCCATAATGGCTGCCATTAAAATTATGTGGGGCGCAATTTCAGTTCGAGGGCGTCCCGAATTTATGACGTCAGACGGAATAATATAACGTAAATATTGACCTTTTACATAATCAGAAAAGAAACAAAATAGATTAACTAGTTAAAATCATCATCAATCAATCGAAAGTTTCTTGTCTTTTTAAATTGAATCTTCGTACAATTCCGTACATTTCCGGCAGGAAAGACTCAAGAGGATCAAAGCAATGTTCGGTCATTTCCGTAGCTCAACGAATGACCAGAGAGATAGGTTGTGCAACTACATTTAAGTTAATGGGTTCAGAATTCGTCTCTTGGTTAGTAGATGTACTTTGCAACAGAAAAGGCCGACAGTGTTCAGTCTTCTACTTGCCAGTATGTATTCTTCCGTTGTCATACTGTACGGTGTGAACAAAAGTAGTTTAAAAAATAGTTCTCTGTTGGCGGAGAGTTACATCCGAGTTAGCATGGGTTTAAACTGGTATGTTTGTGGCAGACTACGCTCTACATACCGGCATTCTAGAGACCATTAACTCTAGCAGTTTTAATTAGTTTGGGGCCCCAGGTACACACTCTGATTTTAATAGTAACTAGAATTGCGCCTCGATCTCTCGGTTTCAGATATAGAGTATTGCACTGCATTTCCATGTGTATTTGTGTCATTTTGTTAAATTTATTAATATAATACTAAAGTTCTAACACAAGCGATACCGATTTTTTTTTTGTTTTTGTTTTAATGTTAATTCTTTCGGGCGGGCCCTCCTGCTGCGCAGGGCCCTGGGCACGTGCCTTGTGTTCCTATGCCCTAAAATGGCACTGCATCAACTATATGATATTAGGCAGATTAATAATATCATTGATAAAAATTTAGTTACTTTCATAGTCTCCGATACCTGCAGAACCTTGAATTTTTGGTTTTCGCTTTATAAGTAATTTATATTTGGATAAATTAAAGTCTGAATATACCTCCCCAATTCTACCACCTATCGATTTTAAAAAATTAAGAAAAAAAAAGAAAGGAAACGAAAAGAACAAGTCAGATAAAAGCTAACGGAACTTAGTTCATTTATTGATTTGTAATTTAAAACATGATAAGGTTCATGGGAGCCCCGTTATCATTTGCGTGTTTCATTTCAAACGGATATTCTAAGTGTAAAAGATCGCCAGTCATTTTCTATTCAGCGAAGGAGTGTATGCACATCTTAATATGTCTGCACATCAGTGCTGTCCAACCTTTCTGACACCATGGATCACTGAAAAAAATTTTTAAAGCCGAGGGCTGCAGCATGAAATAAAAGTAGGCCATTTACTTCTTTTAAAAAACATAAATGCATTTTTTAAAAAAAATGCTAGAGCTCTGGTGGGCCATTTAAAATCAGCCAGTGCCCCTCATGTTGGATAGCACTGCTTCCCAATCTGATTATGATTAATATCATATCTCTCTATGGTGCACTACGTGAAGATCTGACGAAGACCGCATATGGGTCATCTTCTGGTAACCCTTGAACTAGGTAATGGAAATGAAGCTTTCAAAAATCTCAAAGTGAATCAAGTAGTTCCGTGCATTTTCATGTTCATCTCTACGGCTCAGTTTCCAAACACTAAGATACAAGACTTCATCTGATTGGTTGATATAATTAGCGCTTATGTTAATTAACATTAGTTAACAGAACATGACCCTAAGTGGTCGCTGTCAGATATTCACGTATAACTGGAGATATGAATTTAATCAGATTGCCTGCTTCCAATATTCACAATGTTGAATCAAGCAAAGGAGAAGAATGACAACTTCAGATTTGCCTTTCATATGGATTTAATAACGCTTTAATTTTAGCGCACTTGTATGCAAAGGGTAAAAATATAAACTCAGCATTATGATATTTTATAGATTTATCCAGCAGTTACTGAATAGGATGAACTTCTTTTACAAGTTTATGGTCTTAAAATAAGTAATAGAAAAAGTTAAAGAGAACAAGCTTTGTATAAACTTAACAAAATTTTTATTTTACTAGAATACAAAGTGAAAATGAAAAAGAAAAAAGAAAAGAACTTAAGGTACTGCGGATTAAATCCCAATATATTCCCAGAATTGGCTCAGACAATAGTAATTCAAAGCTCTGAATAAAACTCGCTACAAGTCCCAAAGAGATCTCTTATAGCTATGGAGTGGTCAGTGGTTCTTTCCGGTGATTTCCCGGTTTCTTCCTCCACCATTAATACTGGCCGCCATGAATAGCCTATCGTGTGTTGAAAAAGGGCGTTAAGCCCAAACAACAACAACAACATGAGTATTGTTTATTTACAACATAATAACCTTTAAAATTCAACAGTAGTATGGGTAATTTGAGATTCCTCTCTCTCAGAGACCCCCTACCCCCAAAACGTTATACGTTAATATTTTTGTCAGCAGCCCTTTTTAGCTCAAATTGATGACTTTCACATGATAAGGCTTTCTAACATATTTCTGACAAAAAAAGGGGAGTCTCTGAAATAGGAACAACTCAATTACCAAATATACTTAATATACTTATTAGCCCAAATGATATTATTTTTGGACAAAATATTATATTAAACAAGTGAAATATTATATATAATGTCATTCTATCATTCAATCCGACATGTTGAATTTGATCTAACAAACAAATTTTGTTAAAGATTTAATTCAATCAAATCAGCATCAAATTATACTGGTATAAATTCTAATAAGCGATTGTATTTTAAAAAAATGAAACTAGTATATCATGCATCGCCGAAATATGGATCGGTATGGTTATTCGCGACTGAAAATGATATGAGAATAGCGAGTTGAGCAGAAGATGTGATGACATTTATTGGTAACATGGTCGATATATTATTTGATAACGATATTACTAAAGCTACACAAAACTAAACATCTGCTTTTTATTATAATATTTTTCGTATTTGCTATCTCATTGGCAGAATATCTGTTAAAATACCATCAATAATACGGAACTCTCATACTAAATCGTCTATATCATATTTTATACCACGCAAATAAGATCGAATCTGATCAAATAATTTTTTATAGGTGATATTTGCTGTTTTGCAAGCATTTTTTAGTCGCCAGTCGAGGCTCAACTTTTTTACACGCTGCTGCAAGAGAAACACCGACACCAGATATTATTAACAAAAACGGATGCGCCACTTGAAACTATACCAGAGCCGGTCATTAGTAGCGGTAAATATTATATCACTCGTAGTGTTTTGGTATAGTACGTATTTGTAACATTTTTTGACGTTCCAAAGACTTTTATCATAGTATCTGCAATATTGCATTAGAGCCTCATCATCTTGTTTGGGGATGTTTTCTGAAGTTAGATTAAAATCGGCTATTTTTTATTATATAATATTTGTTTACATATTTTATGTCATCATTTAAGGAACTAATGCAGGGGTCTCAGCTACAAAAATATAGACACCACCAATAAGACGATGTGGTTAATTTTCTATCATCTGCTTCAGCATAAAAGTTTCATTTTTGAGCTGATCAAGAGTTGCGTATTTAGATAAGTCACCTTGCTGAGCAGATAACGAATCTCCTAATGTTGTTCAAAATTTGGAGTAAAAACTCATTATTTGTTTATTATTGACACAATTATATACAATAAAATTGTATTACAATAATGGCGAAATCGTCGATATTAAACTTTGATATAGAGCGGTTGGTGAAACATAAAGATAACAACGAGCTTCCAGATTGTCATTATCTTATCGTTGGTAGAACTGCATCGGGAAAAACAAATTCGCTTATGAATTTACTTACGGAGGTATTTTAACTACGATCGCGTTTATATTTACACACTTAACCCACAACTGGATAAGTACGAGCTACTTAACAATTATAATGACAAACTTCGTGACGATCTTGAGGCTGACGAGGAATTTTTATTATCAGACAACCGGAAGAACTTATTCCAGTTAATCAACTTGATTCGTACGGGCATTAAATAGTTGTTTTTGATAATATTCCGCTAAACAATGAGGAAATGAATAAAATCTTATCGTATTTTTCACTGTCACGAAATACGAAATGTGATTCTATTTACTTCGCTCGGTGATATATTATAATGTCGACAGATTTATTACTCAAAATATTGGTTGTTTTATGTTATTTCCTGGATTTGAAAATATTAACGTTAGAAATATCGCGAAAGATCAATGCGGCAACGTAACAAAAGATAACTTTATTGAACTATATCGTCAAACATCGGCAAATAGATATTACTTTTATTTTTTTAATATGTTAACGAATGATACGAGTAAAATGTTTCGATGTCGTATTGAAACATATTTACAATATTTTATAGAAAAAGTATATAATTAATGGAAAAACATGCAAAATACAGAAAACAGAAAATCTAAAAAAAGAACGTCTGCAATCTTAGACAAAATTTAAACATTTAGTACAATAAGCACAAATTGGTCAGGTTGCTGAAGCAGAAACAGCAGCTAAGTTCTCAAACTAGTTACTGAGGATTTACTTGAAAAACAACCTGAAACTAAACCACTATCAGAAGAAATTAAAACATTACCAGAAAAAGGTCTGATTGGATTAGTTAAAGAACAAGAAGTAGCTGCTGAAATAATTATTGAAAGATCTGAAGAAGAAAAAAGAAGATTAGCTGAGGCACTTACAGCAAATATGGCTAATCCTGCTGCAAGACAAGCTGAAATAGATCGGCTAATAAATAATCTGCTGGAACTTGAATGAAGATTAGCAACTCTAACAGTAGTTTGACACATTGAATGAAAATTAATACAAAGAATGAAAAAAATCAGAAGCAATATTAGAGGATATTTATGCTAAAGAAAAAGCTAAAATAGAAGCATTTAGAAAAGAACATGGATTAGATGTTCAGGGCAGAGAACGATTTGAATCTAATTTAGAAAATATAAATTACTAAATAGGTGATACAAGTATAAAATTTTGATGAGAAAAATATGGTTTTAAATGTGTGAGAGTACGAGATGTTAGACAATATTTTTACAAATCCGAAGAGAAAATTAAAGAGCTAGAAACAATAAAAGAAGAAAGAAAGATACATCTTACCAATGTAAAACTGGAAAATCAAAACTATATAAGCAGTATTAACAAATATCGATATTGGATTGTTGCTGATCTGCCGTGTGGTTACTAAAATTTAATAGACGAAGTTAACAAAATTTCTTACAGATTGCATAAAATAGCTCAGGTAAGAATAACGTCTAAACAACAAATCGACTTTGATGAGGCAGTTAATGCTCATATTTATAAAAAGTTGCTGGCGGACTCCATGGTGCTAGATCACTGTCATTTAACCTACCAATATCGCGGAGCAGTTCACTAACAGTTGTAATTTGATATTTCATGCTCCAGATTTTAGTCCCATACTTTTACATAACTTTCGTGGCTATGACAGTCACACCATTGTATAAGCTTTTGCTGATAAAAAAATATTAAAGCTAAACTAAAATTTAATAACGTGATAAAATGTATTCCAAATAATTTTGAAAAGTATGTCAATGACCCTCAGAAAATTATGCTTTATTGACAGTATGCAAAATATAGCAACATCATTAAATGAACTCGTCAAAGGTTGTAGAAATTTCGCTAACCTAAATAGTTACTTAGGTGAAAACTATGTCGATCTGAGAGAAAAGGGTATCTTTCCGTACGAATATCTCGATGATTGGATCAGATTTAATGAAACTTCTCTGCCCGACAAAGGTAAATATTACTCGTAGCTCAAGAATTAAAACATTACAGATGACGAGGATAAATGTGCACAAGATATGTGGAATACATTTGGCTGTAAAATGCTTGGAGAGTATCACGATTCATATCTGAAAACAAATGTATTATTGCTAGCAGATGTTTTCGAGAATTTTCATCAGGTTAGTCATGCAAATCACGGACTAGACCCCTGTTGGTATTATTCTTCTCCAGGGCTGTATTAATACGCTTTGCTAAAGACGTGCAAAATAGAATTAGATCTCTTAAAATAGGTCGATATGTTTAATTTTATTGAAAAAGGCATCAGAGTCGGAATTAGCGTTACAACAAAAAATATGCAGCAGCTAATAATAAATATTAGAAAAGTTACGATATAAATCTCCAGTCGAGTTACATTATTTATGTCGACTGTGCTCATCTGTGTGGGTGGGTTTTGACACAGCCAATGCCTTGCGGTGGGTTTCATTGGATAGCTTCAAATAAATTTCTTAAAGAAACTGAAAAAATCTTTCGAAAGATATTTCATATTTTGTTGAAGTTCATCTTGTTCGTTACATGATCTACATAACGACTATCCGTTTTGCGCAGTCAATGATGATTGATTATATTTTATTATCACATGAACAGCGAGCAATGACAACTGCAAAAATACTATCTTTGATAAGCTAGTTCCATATTTATTAGATAAAAGAAATTACGTTATGCATTACAAAAATCTAAAGCAAGCAGTAGATGCTGGAATAATTCTGAGAAAAGTCTATTGCGTGCTAAAGTTTAATCAGTCGCGGTGGATAGCAGTTTATATTGACCTAAATACAAAATATCATGCCGTGGCTAAAACCGAATTTGAAAAAAAAAAACTTCTTCAAGTTGATGAACAACTGGGTGTTTGGTAAGTCTACGGAAAATATACGCAGGAGAGTTTCGATCGAAATTGTTAATGACATTAATCGTATAAATAAATTATTTCATGGTGATTATTTTGTTAGGATAGAAATATTTAATGTAAATCTTGCCGCAATACAACAACAAAAGACAAATTTAAAGTTAAATAAACCAATTTATGTTGGTGCAGCTGCACTTGATATATCAAAGTGGCTGATGTACCATTTTCATTATGATTTTACTAAACAACAATGGCCAGATTTAGAGTTGCTATTTACTGATACGGACTCTCTAGTATATATATAATATTTGAAAATGTCTATCAGGATATTTATGATAACAACGTGTTTTTGATTTATCAGATTATCAAATATGTGGTGAATATCGTGATAATTCAAACAAAAAAGTTTTTAGGTAAATTTGAGGACGTATTTATGTTTGTACCGGTGAGAGAGTTTGTTGGACTAAGAAGCAAAATGTATGCTGTCATATTCGACGACAATAAAATGACAAAGAAAGCTAAATGTATCCCTCGCGGATATGTGAAAAAGATGACGAATTTTGAAGATTTCAACGCAGCTCAAAACAGCAGCGTCACTTTTATTAAAACTAATGTCATAAGGACTAATTATCATAAGCTTTAAACGAATACAATTATAAAATGTGGACTAAGTAATTTCGATGATAAAAGGTATTGCAAAGACGGAATTAATCCTCTTGCGCTAAATACATTAATTAAGTAATATTCTGTAAACACCAGAAATAATGTCTGAAAATTTGACATTAGTAAATGGATTTAATAACAAACTAAAAAATGATGGTCAATTGCCAACAATTATTATTTGAATTTAATTATGAAATTTCAGTCATTTGTTTTAGTAAATTTGACAGAATCAAACTTTCCATTATCAGAAAAGACGATAGCGAGTATTTTCCGTATCTTGAAAGTTTAAGAAATGCACTTTCACAAAATATAAAAATTTACATGATCCAATAGGCCAAGATCAGTACACAAAAATCAACATCGATGTGGACAGGTCAATGGTTTTGCAAAAGGTAGGAAGTATTTTCTTTATAAAATAACAATGAAAAAATGTTTGAATGGTACCGCAAGGTCTTTGGCAGAAATAAATTTCTGTTATATAATCATGATAACACTTTATACTTTTAATAGCAAATGTTGACACGTTGGTAAAGGTTTAGAAATATAGTTTTTGTATATTACCATTTATTTAAAAAAGGGAGAAAATAGCGCCAGGGTTTAGTTTAAACTCTGCCTAATTTGCCGAACACAAAATATATACTGTAATATTGTTTCGTATTTCTTAATAAAATGCAATATAATTGTAGATCTGACAGCATTTTTAAGACTTACAAATCCTTATAAAGTTCTGTATTTGCTAAAGTAACTAGTAGTTCTCATTACGTAAATAATATGTCATTACTATAGATTTCTCCCTCAAATCCAACCACTTCAGACTCAAATGTGCTTGTGTACGAGGGCATATTTTAAATTCGTACGAACTTGTGTATAATTCTTCGATGGAGAAAAAGTGCACACACACGCATACACACACAGACATACACGTAATGCGTGTGACAAAGTGCTAATTTAAGCAGTTATTTTAAAACATTAAGTCTGCTATGAATAAATCAATTCTTGGTAACGGTTGATTAATATAAGCTGCAAACAGACTCAGTATTTTTCGTGTTATACAAAATTGTGCATTTATATCGTATGCTTTGAAACTGTAAAAATAAAGTCACATTTTACACAGAAAGTGTGGTTTCTGTTAAAAAAAATCACTACTGTTGTTCTGTTAAGAAATCGACTACTGTGATTCTTTATAATAAATATTTTATCATAGCGAAGTCCAATAACACATTGCTAGCGATTGAGGGGACCCACTCCATTTTCATCAACACGTGGTGGATTCAGTTTTGAATCCCCATTGGTTGATCATTGGGGCAGGTGTACTGACGCGAAGAAAAGGCTTTTCATTAGCATCATCATATCATATCATCATCATCAAAAATAAATAGCGGGGCTGATATGAGATCGTATCCTTGTGACTTCACTAAAGGTTAACACCACACAAGGGCCATTCCAAAAGAAACATTGCTAGACTAAAAATAAACCTCATTAGGTTCCTGGTCACAAGACCTCTGAGTCTCTCAAGTTTCAGTTACGGATAATTAGGAGTTCTCCTGAGGGCATAACAATGAGAATCTGGTTGGTCACTGAAAAAAGGCCTACATGTATAAACAACACTTTGAGTTTCTAAAGTTTTTGTTACTGATACTTAGGAATTCTCCAGGGGGTAATGTTTAAACAAAGATTATGAACCACCTTTAGGTTTATCTGATATCACTCGTGGAATGGTAGATCGAATGTCACCCCCGCTGTTTATTTTTTGTCTTTTTAGTTTAGAAAATATCTTTATGAAATAATATATCGACCATGTTATCAATAAATGGCATCATCAAATCATCTGCCCATCCCGTCATATCATTTTCAGTCGCGAATTATCATACCGATCCATATTTTGACGATATATGCTATCCTACATTTTTAATACAATCATTTATTATATCAGATTTTATACCAGTATAACTTGACGCTGATTTGATTGAATTAAATCTTTTACAAAATATGTTTGTTAGATCAAATCCAAACATTATATATAGTTTTTCACTTGTTTAATATAACATATTGTCTACAAATAGCAATATCATTTTGGATAATAAGTATATGAAGTAGTATTGGTAATTGAGTTTTTCCTATCTCAGAGACTCCACGACCCCGACAAAATGAATTTTTGTCAGAAATATATTAGAATGCCTTATCAAGTGAAAGTCATCATTTTGAGCTAAAAGGGGCTGCTGACAAAAATGTTAACATATAACGTTTTGGTGGGTACTGGGTCTCTGAGAGTTGAATCTCAAATTACCCATACTACTTCAACTCCAAAACCCTGACCCCAAATTAAAATATATTTTTTAGGGGCCCCGAGTTGCCGAGTGGTCTAAAGCGCTGTCCGTTACGGATCACTGCCATCTGCGTGGTTTGGAGTATAGGATTCGGAAAATGTGGATACGTGAGAAAGCTTGCCAGTAGCTTCTCGTGGGTCGGTGGTTCTTTCCGGTGATTTGCCAGTTTCTTCCTCCACCATTAATACTGGCCGCCATGTATAGCCTATCGTGTGCTGAAAAATGGCGTTAAAACCCAACAACAACAACAACAGAATATATATTCTCCGTGTTTTTTACTCGAATAAAAATCTTGATATTAAGTTCATACGCATATAGAATAATGAAACTATTAAAAGATGTTCAAAAAAATGAAATTTTAAAAAAAATTTAGAAAGTCAAGCAGGTCAAGCAAAAATTAACTCAATTTGGACAAGGTCAAATTCAGCATACAATTTTACATCACAATAGTATGTAATGAAATACAAAAAAAATTAAATTAGCAGACAATTAAATCAAATTTACATAACAAGTCATAAAGAGAGTGTTCATTTTGATCCTGGTGTTCTTGCATTGTTTGTCTGTTAAAACACCTAATATTTACGTTCAGAGGCACACCAAGATATATGTGTGTAACTACAATGCAATGTTCATCTGTATACATGTAGTTGCTTGACGCATATCAGGTACAAATAATTATTAAACCTCACATTTCTAAGCTCTAATTGTGCATACAAAAACCAGCCGTCAAGCATTGTGTATCCATCTATATGTACCATAATAATGTCCTAAGTTTGCATTTTATTTGTATGTGAGATTGTTATAAACGTTTGTATATGTAATATGTGTATACATGTGTGTATGAGCATGTACATAAGAACATCTGTCTCAATGGTACATTTAAAGTGCAGGTATTTAATAAAAATTTTGTGAAAAAGAAGCGTGGTTCTTCAAAGGTGAGGCCTTTCCATTGCACTTCGGTCGGACAGACCGCTGCTGTCAACCCAGATGTGTGACTTGGGGACGTAATTTCTAAGTGTGGGGTCCACGTTCGCGCTAACCCCTTATACATAAAAAAAACATGTTTCCAATCTTAGAAGCCTGCTCTGGCTGCCATAACGTGGACTTTTGGATGCACTACAGATAGCTCCCAAGCTGAAAATGCAGACAGGAGTTTCAAAAATACTGTTTAGAACTCATGCAGTTTTTATTTTAGAAAACCAGTCGTGATAGGGTAATACCACATTAGGAATTGAAACAATGACGCCTTCCTGCCGTTGAACTTAATTTAAAAACTATTTTTTTTATAAAAAAAAGAATAGACATTTTTTAAAAATAACAGCAACAGAAATAATAATAATAATAATAATAATAATAATAATAATAATAATATTAATAATAATAATAATAATAATAATAATAATAATAATAATAATAATAATAATAATAATAATAATAATAATAATAATAATAATAATAATAAAATTTATTGGAAACAAGGATAGAGAATGGTGCATTGTTTAAAAGACACTAAAGTTAACTAGACAGTATACAAAAATCCTAGGTTATATCTGTTGAACATTTTCGTGAATAACCTTTAAGTTTAACAGATTAAACTGTTTTCCTGATGTAACTTTTTTCTACGTGCTTATTATGCCACTCGTACACAACATGGCATTTTTTCAGAGAGAGAGAGAGAGAGAGAGAGAGAGAGAGAGAGAGAGAGAGTATACTTGGTCTTGAATTGACGTGTTCACAAAAGCTATGTATACGTATAGCAGCTACTTTTTCATGGCTAAATGTACAAATGTAATAAAAAATGATCGCCGTTTAGACAGATTGAAAAACAAATTCTTTAAGAAATGAAGCCCTTAAATTATCTTGGCAAGTAAAAAAGAAACAGAAGAAAAGTTTAAAGGAAGCTTGGTACATATAAATGTAAATGGATGACATATAATCTAAACCTATGACCCGGCAAAAGATAATGACATAACTATACATTTCCTACGTAACATATCGACATACTTAGCGGAATATTCATTAGAGACATGTTTGATAGGAGATTTTAACTTTATAGGCTCTGAAATGGATAGGGAAACATGGTATAATAGAAGGGTCAAAGCCATAACCTCTATAGTAGAAAAACTGATAAACGAAATAATTTAGTCCCTTCTCGTTTATTCCAATGTGTAATGTACCAGTCTCCAATCGTCAATACTACAACTGGAGTCACACAATCAATGTACACAACTACGCCTTAATAGGGACTATTGTCCCACTCATGCGGCTCTGACCTGAATTCACCAAAAGTAAACCATGGCGTCATGAAAACTTAGTAACACTTCACTCCGTGACCTTTGCTCCTAGTAACTGGCTAATTATTTCGGTCTGAGGAATATCTTTCCAAGACCGACTTGCCATAATTAAATAAGTAATCACAAACATCTAAGAAATCCTTAAAACGGAACGCTATAAACAAATGCGGATATCTATATTTATTACAGTAATACCTAATCATTTTCCTATTAAAGTAAATTTAGCTATCGGGAAAAAAAACCATATGGGGGAAGTTTATTGGAAGCTTAATAACTAATTGGTAGAAGATCAGGGATATGCAACAAAAATGAAATAATAAAAGTGCTCATAGAAAAAGAGATTCTTAATATTATCAAGGAACGGAGAAAATTTTAGAAAAATTTAATACGAATAAACATGACATTTGAGAGTTTAAAAAAAGTCTCCAATATAAGGTACAATACTAAACGACCAAAATTAAATTGAATGACATAAACAGGACCAATGGATCACAAGTTGTACTATACTATTCCAATTTAGAATGAATTTCACTAAAAAAAAATTCCTAAACCACTTGTATAGTTCTCCAGGGAATAAAGTATTATTCATAAGGTAGACGAACTCCTATAGCTGTCATCTATAGTAAGGCACGTCTCTTGCTTTGTAGATGTAATTAAAACTTAACTCTTTCCGGTACAAGATAAATACACCATTATTCTTCAAGGTATATAATATGACTCCCTCCAAAACAATAAATATAATATCTTCTTCTCAAGGCACAATATACAACTGACTACGAAACAGCTGAGAGACTAGAATCATTTACGTTCTAAATAAATAAAACTCTTACTAAAATATCAGTTTACGTGAACAATAATCATCATTGCTATAAAAGACTCGATAATGAGAGAAATCCACTTGTATTATCAAAACTTGTATGCATCACAATACTTTGAACAAATTGAGATTGACGTTTATTGTAATAGTATAAATTTTTGAAGACATCGAAGTATTTAAAATATATCGTGATCGCCTAACATGGTTTGATGAAGAACTTAAGGAAGCAATGCAACAACTCAATAAAGGGAACTCACCTGGAAGTGACGGAATCACTAAAAGTTTTTTTACATCAAATTGTGTTAGTGGTTTTAGAATATGTATACAATAATATATTTTCACCAAGAAAATGACAAATATTATGAAAATGAAATAAGAACCTGAATCTTTAAGGATAAAGGGAGTAAAAATGAAT
The DNA here is from genome assembly GCA_016746295.1 of Potamilus streckersoni. Lineage (NCBI taxonomy): Eukaryota > Metazoa > Mollusca > Bivalvia > Unionida > Unionidae > Potamilus > Potamilus streckersoni. Next base: position 467,272 of record JAEAOA010001816.1, read on the forward strand.
TAAAACATTGGAGACCTATAACATTGTTAAACACGCATTACAAAATTCGGAGCAAGATGTGATCAAACAGAATTACAATTTAATGGGGAATATTGCTAGCATTAATTAAAGTAGTGGAGAAAGCGGGAGGAATATAACAATTTACACTTTGAAAATAAGAAATGCGACAGATTATTTAGAATAGAAAGGAGAAAGAGGAGTACTGACCCTATTTGATTAGGAAAGCATTTGAAATGATCGAACATCGATTCTTGGAAATCATTATCCTTAATATATATTTTCCTACTTGGATTAACATTACATATAACGATATTACTTCGAAATTAATAGTTAATGGGGCAAAAACCCCAAAATTAAAACTGAAAGATCAGTTTTATAGGGTTGTCCTCTCTCGATGCTGATCTATGTATTACACATTGAAGTCCTGAGAAATAAGGTAGCTAGTAACAGCAATATTCAAAGATACCACATTTTGGTGTGAGAACTGAAAATGCTACAACATGAAGATGATTGCACGAATTTTATACACTTTTATAAAATATGGATACACTTTTGAGCATCTAGAAAAATAACTCTGGTAAAAAAAAGCCTGGATTTACACTAGAACGAATTAAGGAATATATTTTAGCATTGTGTTGAATCCATGGAAAGAATGCGCCCAGGAACAACTTGAAAAAACTACTGGACCTAATGGCAAAGACTTACGTAGAGATCTAAATATGGTATACAAAACAGAGCATATAAATTAACAAACACCAAAGGAAATTATGTATTGTTAGGAATGTATGCTTTTAAAATAAGTAACAAAAAAGAATTAAGACAACAAGCTTTGGAAAATTTAGCAAATAATGTATTTCTCTAGAATACAAAGTGAACAATTTAGAAAAAAGAACTTACGGTTTTATGAATTATATCTAAAACTAATCCAAGAATTACATAATTGAAGTCCTAGCAATTAAAACTCTTGAATGAAACTTAGTTTGAATCACGATGTAATCCGAAATTGAAGGCGATGGCGTCTGTTGTGGTCTGCGAAGTGCTGTTGTGTCAACAGTCTCTTGCTGAATCATACAAAATATTATTCCAATTTTGAATTCAATATAAATTCCAATGAATGACCTTATCCAAAAATTATTAGAGAACTTTTATATTTCTATGGAAAGAACTACTTGAATTCAAAAATTTAAAGAGAATAAAATTCAACATAAACTGGGCATAACATAATTCAATTTGATGTGTCCAGTGTTTTAAACCTAATTGATAAATCTTTTATCAAAAATTCAGTTATACGACTAAGACGCAAAATTTTCCAGGATGAGGGTAAAAATTAATTCTTCGAAAAAAGTTTGTTTTCTATTGATATATGCTAAATATTTCACGTATTCGTAGTATGACCTTGACCTTGACCCAGCATAATGATTCTTACTCTCTAAACGATTAAAAAAAATATAATTTAAACAAGTTGTTTACCAACACTGTCACTGATTTTTATATAAGATCAGCAACTATATACATTCTTTCTTAGTTGTTTATGTCAATGAAAAATATAAAAAAAAAATCAATCAGGTCAAACAGAACTGAACTCAACGTTTGGACAATGTCAAATCCAGTAAACAATGTTACATTACATTAAAAATTGAGAAAAATTAAAACTAACAAACAGTTATATATATATATGTATGTATGTATGTATGTGTGCATGTGTGTATGTGTGTATGTGTGTGTATGTATGTATGTATGTATGTATGTATGTATGTATGTATGTATGTATGTATGTATGTATGTATGTATGTATGTATGTATGTATGTATGTATGTATCTAACTAGTCTGAGCGCTTTCGACTCTTAATGAGTCTTTTTCATAGGCTAATATGAAATATAAACAAGACAAACAAAAAAAAAAAAAAAGAAACGTTGTGTTTGCAAAACTTTACGTGGCTGTTTCTACAGGAATTACACCTTTAAATTTATTTAGTTTCAACTAGCCTATTTCAACTCGTAGATACTGGGAAATATTTTTATTGACCTAGAAATCGATTATTCAAAACGGCATCTGTTGTTTGATGTAAATTTATGTAAGTGCAAATTATATCCATACTAGTTCATTGTTAGAGTGGTAATTATAGGCTATTAAGCAAATTTAGAGAACTACGCAAAAGAAAAGGTGCCGGCTACAAAATATATTTTCATTTCTGAATGGCTATCTTTTTACATTCATCTTTGTTTAAACCACTTGGGTTCAATGTCCGAGGTCGGCGTAGACAGTAAGATTCTTTTTCTTTCCTTGTTTCAGAACTCCAGTTGGAGTTGTGAGCAATTGCAATAAGTGTGATATCATTGAAAGTGTGGCCAGGGGAGTTAAGTATACATGGCTTCTTTGTCCTCTGTGTACAGCTTTATTTTCATCCAATTAGATCTATGAAGGTTCATTCGTTTGTGTAGCTTTTCAGTTTCTCTAACATGCTGAAGGCTACAGATCTTACATGTGATGAGATAAATTACATTCTCTGTTTTGCCTGTTTGTTTTCACCGTCTATGTTTAGTTTCTTTTTCTAGTCACTGTGCTAGAAAATGTTTTGCACCTTTAATCGCCATAGGGACCAAATTGACTAGGGTGATCTTGATTAGTGACTGAGATGTCCTTGAGTTGTCTTGGGAGGATACACTACCCGATGATATTATATACTCTGGGGTTGTCTGGATGGTAGGTTAGGATTAAGATATCCTATCAGCCTTTTCCTTCTTTTCATATTTTAGTAGGTCATCTCGGTAATGTTTAGCCTTTTGGGTTGGATCCGCAAACAGGTCTTTATCATAGTCTCGGTGAATTAAATATTTAGATAGCTCTTCAGATCTTTTTAGGTTTCATCGTCGAAGCATATTCTACGTATCCTCAATGCCTGGATTTATGGGATATTCCTAATGCATTGTTTTGGATGATGGTTGGTTGGGAGGAGATACTGGCTTTTGTCGGTTGGTTTCTAGTAGATTTCTTTACATAGCTTGTCATCTACCAGTCTAGTTGTTATGTCTAGGAAAACATAGTTTGATTTGGAGACTTCTGCCTTAAATTTTATTGAAGGATAAAAGTTGTTTGCTTTTGATATGAAATCATCCAGACATTATCTTCCATCTTGTCACTTAATTTCTATATCATCGATAAAAGAGTACCCACTGGTGTGGTGTAAGTTCAACCCAAGCTAAAAGTTTACCCTTCCAGTTTTCCCATAAAAATAATAACAATCGAAGAGTCTATTTTGTACCCATTGCAGTTCCGTTGATTTGGAGTTAGTTTTCTTCAATAAATTTAAAGTTATTGAATTTTAGGATAACTTCCAGGATTTGGACTAGGAAGTGTGTGGGTGGATTGTTTACATTTATTGTTTCCCATGCTTCTCTACACACCTGTATCCCTTTGTTGTACGGTATGTTGGTACACAACAATGTGACGTCTAAAAAATCAAGTAATGTATCTGCCAGTAATGGTTAGCTTGGTTTGCTTTTTTATGAGGTAATCTGTCGTGTCCTCAAGAAGTATTTGTTTTAATGTTGCACTGATTTAAAAGCTGGTCTTCTTTGTATTATTACGTTAATTATGCCTTTTGAAACAGTTAAAGGAGGTGGGAAAAAGAAAATATCGTATGTCGGGTTAACTCTTCAGTTGATCCGTCTAACACTGTTATAAATGTTATTGTTTATGTAACATAAAGTACCATAAATTAACTGACTCATTCATAACTGTGACCAAAGATAGGCATCCTAGATACTTATAATATTTTATATGACAAACACCAACAGTCTAGAGCAGTGATCCAAGACCTAAAAAATGAATTGGAACTAATTGATCCTTAGCGAAATTTGAATCAAGACTTAAGGATGTATACCTGGAGGCAAAAATCTCCCTTAAAACAAAGTAGATTAGATTACTTTCTCATTTCTGAAGACATTCATATGATTACGGTTGATGCGTGTATCTTACCTGGATATGTCTGATCATTCAGCTATTGCTCTGAGTGTGGCTTTCTCAACATGGTCAAGAGGAAAAGGATATTGGAAATTTAATGCCCAACTGTTGATGAACATTGAGTATACTGATTTAGTCAAAAAGTGTATATCTGACACTGTAAATTAATATTATGTAGGGGGAAATAAAGATGACTCCCTCCATGTTTCTCTTACATGTAATGACCAAATGTTCTTTGAAATATTGAAAATGAAAATAAGATCTGAAACTATATGCTTCTCTATTAAGAAAACGAAAGAGAAACGGGAAAAAATTTTAAAAATTGAACAAGAAATAATAGAAATTTATGGGGAACTGTTGAATAACACAGATGGGGAAACTTTAGAAAAGTTAGAGGAAAAGAAAGCAGTATTAGAGGAATCTAGAAAAAAGTACAAAGAGGGCGTTATCTTAAGATCTAAATCCAGATGGTATGAATTTGGAGTAAAAAAGCACAAGGTACTTTTTAAATCTTGAAAAAAGAAATTACGTCAATAAGACAATAAAGGAAATTATTTTAGACGATGGGACAAAATTATCTGATCAAATAAATATTATAGAAGCCCAAAAACTGTTTTATATGGAATTGTACAAAAGTAGAATTGTTCAGCTTGATGATGAGGGGACTCAAGAAACTCAAAATAGATTATCTAACCAAAATAGATTTTTTAATCATAATATTAAACTCAGTCAAGAGGAAAGAGATTCATGCGAGGGTGTGCTTACATTAAATGAATGTGATTTGTCTCTAAAAAATTATGGGAAACGGTAAAAGTCCTGGCTCAGATGGATTCACTGTAGAGTTCTATAAATTCTTCTGGAAGTTTCTTGGGGGATTCCTTTGTAGATCAATAAATTATGGATACTCTGTAGGAAAACTTTCAGATTTTCAGACTCAAGGAGTCATAACATTTCTACCAAAGGAAGAAAAAGATAGAAGATTCTTCCAAAATTGGAGACCTATATCACTTTTAAATATTGACTATAAGATCGCTTCGGGAGCCATTGCAGCCAGGATCAAAAAGGTTCTTCACTCAGTAATCAGTGATACCCAAAAAGGATTTATGAAGGGAAGATTTATTGGAAAAAATACCAGGCTACTATACGATATCATGAATCAACTTGAAAATGAAAATAGATATGGTTTATTATTACTAATAGACTTTGAAAAAGCCTTTGATTCAATTGTATGGACCTTTGTAGAAGAAGCTTTACAATCTTTCAATTTTGGTGATTCTATTTGTAAGTGGTTTAGGCTGTTTTGTAATGAATCTAAAAGTTGTGTTATAAATACTGGGCATATGTCATCTTTTTTAGACTAGAAAGAGGATGTCGTCAAGGAGATCCCTTGCACCTTACTTATTAATTATTGGGGTTGAGATGTTAGCTATAACTTTAAAGCAAAATGTGGATGTACGGGGACTGATCTTTGATGTCAATGAATATAAATTGGGTCAGTATGCCGACGACGCTTTTATTCTTCTTGATGGATCTCAACCTTCTCTTAAAGCAGCTATGAATATTTTGCAAAGTTTTTTTCTATTGTCTGGACTAAAATGTAACATAACAAAGGCCATTTGGATTGGAAACAAGAAATTTACTAGTGAAATAATATGTCCCGATATGGGCCTAATTTGGTTCTCCTCAAACTTTACACTCCTTGGCATAGATTTTTCACCAGATCTACAACAAATGGTGGAAATTAATTATATGAAGAAACTAACAAAGGCAAAACGAATATTGGCAAGCTGGAGTCAAAGACATCTGTCAGTTGTTGGCAAGGTAATTTTTGTAAAAACCCTTGTTCTGCCCATATTTATACATCTTTTCTCAGCACTTCCAAATCCATCAGCCAAAGTTGAAGCAGAACTAAATCGTACATTATTTAAATTTGTATGGAGTGGAAAGGTAGAGAGAATTAAACGCGATATATTAGTAGCCCCAGAGAACGAGGAAGGACTAAATATGATACATATATTCTCGTTTATTAGGTATATTAAGATAAGATGGGTAAAAAGATTGTTGGAAAATGAAAATGGAGCTTGGCAGAACTTAGTCAATACAATTATACTCATAAATGAAAAGGATATTTGGAACTTAGGGATAAGGAAATTAGAAGAATTTAGTAAGCTTATTAAAAACAGTTTTTGGAAAGATGTCATTTTGGCAGTATCTTATTGGAAAGAGGAATCGCAAAGTGCAAATGAGTTCTTATCCATGAGCATTTTTAATTTTATCCCCCCTAGAATGATCTATCAATACAAATTCTGGAAAGAAGCCGGTTTTGAAATTTTGAATGATCTAGTAGATGGTCATGGCAATTTATTACCTTTTGAAATGATAAAACAAAAAACTAGAAGAGGTGACTTCTTGAAATACTTCTTAATATCCAAACTTCCAAAAGCATGGAAAGATGCCATAAAAAAAACATTTAGTATATAATAATTTTGAAAGGCAGGAAGATAAAATAATGGATCTGAAAAAAAATATAATTCACTCAAGTTTATTTACAAAGATCTTTTAAAAAGGGCTAAAAGCAACATACTGCTAAGCAAGAATCTTGGATGCAATTATTAAATACACATATAAGTATTGAGGAGTGGTCTGAGATTTATAGCAGGGCGAAATTTTGTACCAAGGATACCAAATTTATCTCTTTTAACTTTAGATTAATCCACAGAATAATCGCTACTAATGATTTTTTGAAAAGAATAAACATATTGGACGACAACAAATGTACGTTTTGCAAAAGAGAGAATGAAAGTATTAAACATCTCTTCTATGATTACAATATTACTTCACAGTTCTGGTACAGTTTTATTGATCATTTCGCACCATCTTGCCCAAATATTGTACATTTGTAAAAAAAAAAAAAAGAAATACTGTTAGGAAGAGAACAACTGGACAGTTTGTGTAATTTCTTGCTTATTTTGGGAAAATATTACATTTATACTTGCAGATTCAATATGCAAAATCCTACCATCTATGCTTTTAGGCAGAGAGTTGTAATGTATAAGAACGTTGAAAAATATGCTGCTAAGATAAACAAAAAAGAGGACCAATTTCTTAAGAAATGGACCTCAATAAAGCAATAGGAATCTTGTAACTGATCGGATGGTAAACAGGAACAAAACAGTATTTTCTAAAGCTTATGTCACCTACATTGTGATATATGCATGTGTGCATGAGTGTGTGCATGTTTGTGTTGTCTTTTTTTTTTCTTTTAATATAAATTATATTTATTATATTTACTATCCCTAGTTTATAAATTTTGATTGTAAGATGACCTTGAGATGGTTCTCCGACCCAATGGTCAACCTATTACGGGGATAATAAAATTTTGAACTTGCAACAAAAAAAAAGATAGGCATCCTAACGAAACATTAAAAAAAGAGCTTGGTTAAAAGCAAAGGAGGTGAACAGACCACTCGCTTGAATTGTAATTTGTCTGAAAATTATAGCTTCCTACGAAAATGAAAACTCAAGGTCGATAACGCTAAAAAAGGTCTCTAACTGACCAAGAGTTTCTCTAAATGGGTTAGCTCATTTTGTTATTTTATCTATGGATCTTTGTTTTTATTTTATGGCGTGTTTTATTTACTCGCCGGGTCACTCAGTTTTGGTCGCTCACCTCTTCTGCTGCTGTAATCAACCCAAAATTTTATCAAGACCTATACGATACCTAGATCTGGGGTCATGTATATTTATCGTTATAAATCCGAGTGAGGTGGCATGTGCTTTAAAAAAGAAGATTTTAAAACTTATTTATGTCCATATCCCCTGAACAACAAAGTTTAATGAATATTTCGCAGATTATGTGTATCGACTCCATTAAATACAACTAAAAATCTAAAATATTGCAGTTGTCTCTGATCACTTTATGTATTTGTGTATATCGCAGAGTAACATATATCACGTCAGTATTTTTTTGTCTTCCTCTAGAAAATATCCTAGTATGATTTGATTATTTGTGCAGCATCACTTCATCATAGACTACAAGATTATTTATAAATCTATCTAGGTCATCTTCAGAATACAAGATTATTTATAAATCTATCTAGGTCATATATTTATATATACACACACAAGTGTGTGTATATTCCATATTTGTAAAAAAAATACATCTATTATGTAGCATTTTAATTTTGAATGTTTACGTTGAATTCTATACTCATGAAAATTATTGATGTTGGTCGCTAAGGTACATGACCCAAATTATGCAGCTTTCCGAAGTACACTAATAAAGACTGTGCGTGGATATAGCGTTAACTTCAGTACAGTATCATACTTGTGTAAAAATTTACAGGCGACTCGAACTACTACAGTTCCCATAGAAACACAATCCCACTCCTAAGCAAGAATGTATGTATACTGTTTTCTCCGCAGTTTATATCAAGTAGTTGCTCTCTTGACATTTTTCCTAGATCAGCATTTCTCTGGCAGAAAGAAGAAGAATCAGGGCATTTAACTCGTTGCTGCCAAGGATGCTGGCATTTCTAGGCAGTTGATACTTTCATTCGCGCTACTATCTTCTTCAAATCTGCATCTTTTAAATTTTAGAGGATAAATATATGGATGTTTATAGCTAATTTATTTTTTAAGAATGTGTTTTCTTTTTTTCCTTGTATTTCTTGCTTTATGTTCACAAACACTCCATGCAATGCCACCAATCAGTGACACTGAAGAAAATATGGTGAATCTGTTATCAGAGAAAATTCGCCACATGGAACGAAGTATGGATATCGAAATGCGGATGCTAAAGAACGAGGTAAGACGCGAGATTCGTGGAAGCTGTTCAAAGTGTGTTCGCAGTATAGGAAACACAAACATAAGTTCTCTGCAGTTCGAAGTGCGAACATTGCATTCGGACGTAAAGCAACTGGCCGCAAGTGTTGAACGTCTGTCTTCTTTGGTAATGCATTATGTCGAGAACGCGACGTCACCTTTGATGCAAAAAATAACATCACTGGTCAATGCAAGCATGGATAACTCAGAACAAATTAGACGTATCCAGGAGAATCTGATGTCAGTTAGTAAAAGATTGGAAGGTGCTCTGAGACCAACTGAACCACCTGTATCGGCGACAACAGCAATGGAGCAAAAAAGTGAGTCAATATTCTAAACCTTTGTTCATTTTAATCGACGAGAACATGAAAAGTTTGAGAATTTTAGCTAGTGTTATTTGATGGAAATGTTTGTAAATTGCAAAATTGTTTTTTTTTTTTTTTAAAAAAAAAAAGAGGTCTAAACCATACATTTTGAGAAATCCATGCTGGATTTATAGAATTAGCTCCTCTTGTTGTATAGAGTTGTCTTTTCTATAGGCATTTTCAAATTTTAATGACCCATGGTATAATATTTACGCTTTTCCCATGGTATAATATTTACTATATCCCATCGTCTAATATTTATCCATGCCTTATCATAGAATATTTACCCATGTTCCATCGTATAATATTTACCCATGTTCCGTCGTATTATATTTACCCATGCCCCATGGTATAATATTTACTCATGTCTCATCTTATAATATTTACCCATGTCTTATCGAATAATATTTATTCATGTCCCATCGTATAATATTTACCCATGTCTTATCGAATAATATGTATTCATGTCCCATCGTATAATATTTACCCACGTCTTATCGTATAATATGTATTCATGTCCCATCGTATAATATTTACCCATGTCTTATCGAATAATATGTATTCATGTCCCATCGTATAATATTTACCCATGTCTTATCGAATAATATGTATTCATGTCCCATCGTATAATATTTACCCACGTCTTATCGTATAATATTTATTCATGTCCCATCGTATAATATTTTTACCCATGTCTTATCGAATAATATTTATTCATGTCCCATCGTATAATATTTACCCATGTCTTATCGAATAATATTTATTCATGTCCCGTCGTATAATATTTACTTATGTCTTATCGAATAATATGTATTCATGTCCCATCGTATAATATTTACCCACGTCTTATCGTATAATATTTTCTTATGTTCATGTCCCATAGTATAATATTTACCCATATCCCATGCCCATGGCATAATATTTATCCATGTCCCATGGTATAATATTTACCCATGTTTTATCGTATAATATTTACCCATGTCTTATTGTATAATATTTACTCATGTCCCATCGTATAATATTTACCCATGTCGCATTGTATAATATCTACCCATGTCCCATGGTATAATATTTACCCATGTCCCATGGTATAATATTTACTCATGTCTATCGTATATTTACTCATGTCCCATCGTATAATATTGACCCATATCCCTTTATATAATCTCCCCATGCCCCATGACAAAACATAATAAACAGTTAATTTTGTTCACTGGAAGCGTGACAGTTAGGGGAGAAACATACACTAGCATTGAAAAAGCATAAATTGAGTCACATGCTTCAGTCTTTGCATGAATGTAAAGTTTTTGTTTCCGAGCATCCGGATATCATTAACTTTTTTCGAAGAAGTTGACACAGACAGCCTTGATCTCTGAGATTTCCATGTTTAAGGCCTCAAATCAGGTCACAGGGAAGATTTATGTCATACATTTGTCAAGAATATCGATGTTGTAATGTGTTATTTTAATTTTGTACTTTCTGGTAAGGGTTAATAAAAAAGCATTGTAAACTTTTCCTTTTGTTAAAATTTCTGTGGAAAAAAGTAGGATAAATGTCTAGATTTTTGTTTTAGAATTTTACACCCGTTAGCATTTTTTTTTCTATTTGGTCGTGACAGAATTTAAAAAATGTGATTTTCATTAGCAATAAATATAAAATGAAAAGGGTCACATCAACTTTCTGTCCTGATGTAGCGATGAGAATATTATTATACCAAACAGCCAATTACAAGGACCCTGGATGTTTAAATTATATATTTTTACAGTGGAAAATCCGTTGAAGTTACATCAGTCATTCGAACAATGTCAACATTTCATTAAATGAATAGTGTTCATAACATTTCTCGTTATTCGTCCTTCATTCGAACAATGTCAGCATTTCATCAAATGAATATTGTTCATAACATTTCTCATTATTCGTCCTTCATTCGAGCCATGCCAACATTTCATTACATGAATAGTGTTCATAACATTTCTCGTTATTCGTCCTTCATTCGAACAATGTCAACATTTCATTACATGAATAGTGTTCATAATATTTCTCGTTATTCGTCCTTCATTCGAACAATGTCAACATTTCATCAAATGAATAGTGTTCATAACATTTCTTGTTATTCGTCCTTCATTCGAGCCATGCCAACATTTCATTACATGAATAGTGTTCATAACATTTCTCGTTATTTGTCCTTCATTCGAACAATGTCAACATTTCATCAAATGAATAGTGTTCATAACATTTCTCGTTGTTCGTCCTTCATTCGAGCCATGCCAACATTTCATTAAATGAATAATTTTCATAACATATCTCGTTATTCGTCCTTCATGCGAACAATGTCAACATTTCATTAAATGAATAGTGTTCATAACATTTTTCGTTATTCGTCCTTCATTCGAACAATGTCAACATTTCATCAAATGAATAGTGTTCATAACATTTCTCGTTATTCGTCCTTCATTCGAACAATGTCAACATTTCATCAAATGAATAGTGTTCATAACATTTCTCGTTATTCGTCCTTCATTCGAACAATGTCAACATTTCATCAAATGAATAGTGTTCATAACATTTCTCGTTATTCGTCCTTCATTCGAACAATGTCAACATTTCATTACATGAATAGTGTTCATAACATTTCTCGTTATTCGTCCTTCATTCAAACAATGTCAACATTTCATTAAATGAATAGTGTTCATAACATTTCTCGTTATTCGTCCTTCATTCAAACAATGTCAACATTTCATCAAATGAATATTGTTCATAACATTAGTAGTAGGAGAAAGTAAGAATCCGAGCTCAACAACCCCCTCCAGACCTCCAAACAAATACAAAATACCTAGGTAACGTAATAGAAAACCCATTGCAATCAATAATTGCGTTAAGAATCCGAGCTCAACAAATACAAAATACCTAGGTAACGTAATAGAAAACCTATTGCAATCAATAATTGCGCTAAGAATCCGAGCTCAACAACCCCTCTAGACCTCCAAACAAATACAATAGAACACCTGTTGCAAAATACCTAGGTAACAGGTAAAATTTAATTACGTGATCTTCCAGAATAAGCAAAATGATATGTCAGACTCAATTTTCCAAATCATTACGATTTAGCAGAGCGTGGCGATTGTGGACTAAATTACGCATTAGAATTCCAGTAAGGTAAGTGGTATTATACCTCATTACCAACTGTTAATGTCTCAACTGTAGATATCAAAAATATTTCATTATCATGGTGATAGAGGCTAAACTTTATTTTACCGCTCACATAACGACGGGACTCAAACAAATCTTTTATTTGTGATTTGTTAAGAGGGTATTTTTTGTCGATAAAATACACCTTTGACCGATCAAGATCAATTGTAAGTTTGGTATATTTTTGCTGACTAATCGGACAGTGAAAGTTGTTAAATTCCGCTAGCAACTTTTGATACAATTGTTCGAGATAATTAAAATACTCGCTGTCATCAGATCTGATGAGCGAAAGTTTTAACTTGTCACGGCTACCACTAAAGCATATGCCTGATGTTTCATTATTAATTTCAACTGTCAATGGTTTGCCGTCCATCATTAGATATTTGATTTTGCTACTGTAGCTATTTGTCACTGTCAAATTTTCAAACATTATTTCTTAAGTTTAGATAAAATTTTAGTTTGCAAAGATAATGTCAAATATATCTCTATCATCATGACAATACCCAAGTGCAAATGTATCTACCCCATTTTCGCAATAACGTTTATCATCAAAATTGCTCAAACCGCGTTTGATAAGGACATCTGTTTCGAGCTTATGATGATTTGTCCGAATTGACATAGCTCTTATAAAACTAACACCGCCATCAAGCGCATACTTGTAGTCATCAAATTTTATAAACTTTTTAACAAAATCACGAGGCAGACCTTTTGCTTTTTTTGTTATTTTATTATTGTCTAACAATACGGCATACATTTTACTACGTAATCCGATAAAGTATTTGATAGCGCTCGAGTTCATTTCATCTTTGAACTTACCAATAACCTTTTTATTTGTGTCGTCATGAAATTTACTGTCACGTGGGTAATCAGAAAGATCAAACAGATATCTATTATCATGCATATCCTGATAGATGTCCTCACATTCGATTTCATATACGAGCGAATCAGTATCAGTAAATAATAATCTACTAGCCGGCCATTGATTTTTAACAAAATTATAATGAAAATCATACATCAGCCACTTTGATAAATCTAACACTGAAGCTCCAACGTAGATCGGCTTGTTTAGTTTTAGATTTGTTTTTCTTCTTTGTATCGCAACAAGATTCTCATTAAATATTTTCATGCTCACAAAATCATCGTCTGACACAAGTTTGTTTCTGCGATTGACATCATTGACTAGTTCGATATTTACGCGTTTCCTAATATTCTCCATCGTCTTACCAAAAACAGAATTGTTCATCAGTTTGAAAAAGTTTTTCTCAAAATCAGTTTTTGCTGCAGCTCTTCTTGTAGTGTTCGAGTTAATATAACCTCTCATCCACGGTGACTGATTAAATTTTAGTACGCGATGAACTTTTCTCAACACGAGACCAGCATCGACTGCTTGTTTTAAAGCTTTGTAATGCAAAACATAATTACGTTTATGAAGCAAATTTGGTACTAGTTTCTTGACCATGGAATGTTGCCTTGGTGATGCTAACGCTTGTTGTTCTTCTGATAACAAACTATAATCTATAACCATCGATTCCGCACAGAAAGGGTAATCGTTATGTAGTTTGTGTAGCGAAGTTGGATAATCGAGATCAACTTCAACGAAATACGAAACATCGTCGGGTATCTTTTTTTCTGTCTCTGATAGAAATTGATCAGCCGTGATCCAATGAAAGCCACCAAGAGGCATTGGTTCTGCCATCGAATACCCGTACAAGTTATTGCAATCTAGATAAACTATATACTTCGAAGGAAGGTCAGGATTATACTCTTTCAAATATTTGTTGTTTGCTTCAGCATATTTCTTCGTTATCACGCTAATACCGCCTCGGATACCTTTTTCAATAAAATTGAACATATCAACATCAGTCAGTAATTCCAACCTTACCTTACTAAACTTTAACAGAGCATCCCATGACAGTCCGGGGGCAGAATAATACCAGCAAGGATCTAGTCCGTAATTATTATAACTTACTTCTCGAAAACTTTCAAAAACATCTGCTAATAATAACACGTCAGTTTTCAAATACAAATCGTGATAATCACCAAAAGTCTCACAATCAAACTCTTTCCAAATATCTTGTGCATACTTGTACTCGTCATCAGTTATATTTTCTTTTTTAAGTTGCGAGTAAAATTTGTCTTTGCTAGGTAAAGATGTTTCATCAAATTTACTCCAATCGTCGAGATATTCGTATGGAAAAACTCCTTTTTTAGCTAATAGATTAAATTTATCTCCAAAACAGTCTCTTAGGTTATTAAATTTACTACAACCTTTTACTAACTCATCTAACGAGTCTGCCATAAACTGCAGGCTGTCAATAAAACGCAATTTACCTAGCGTAACTGACATGTACTTTTCAAAATTATTTGGGATGCATTTGATGATGTTATCGAGTTTTAGACGAGATTTTATATCAGGATCACCAAAAGCTTCTACTATAATATGGCTATCATATCCTCGAAAATTGTGAAGAATAACTGGAATAAAATCTGGAGCGTGAAATTTTAAATTACACTGGTCATGAGCCGCTCCACGATACTGTCCGGTCAAATGGCAATGGTCACGTACTTTTTTGTTGTCAGGGTCAAAAGCTTTTTCACAAATATAACAAATTTTCGCTTGCTCATGATCAGATTCTTGTTGAGGTGTTAATTTTAACATTGGAGTTACTTTTTTCAAACGATAAGTAATATTATCAACTTCATTAATCAACTGCTTGAGAAGCCAAACAGCTGGATTTTTACCACGATAGAGTTGGATTGGTTTAGATAATCTCGAATCAGCGCAACAAACTACCTTGTACGCTACTCCGCACGGAACATGATTTTGAATTTTTCTTGTACTCGATTGGTTAGGATCATTTTCTACGCCAAGTACAGGTTGAAGTAAGCATTCGAAATCGACGTATATGACGAAAGGAATTTTTAGTTTATGATTATGATGGACAAACTGTAATACGCTATCTTTTTTAGATGGCATTGTTATTCTTTGTACGTCACTACAGTACTGCAAATGCTTTTGTAATGTTTCATTGTCTCTACAACCGTGCAAGCAGCGATAACAAAAGAACTTTTTGTTGTTATTTTTATTATACTGTCTTCCAACTAGTCTGTTAAAGTTTTTGATCCAAACGTAATGATTTTTATAAAACAGTAAATTGATAGTCGATTGTGAAGCTTTTTCTGAAATATACCTCGGATAGACATTTTCTTTTTCATCTAATCCGAAAACGTTAATCGAAACATTATTTTGCTTTTCAAACTTTGGTATTTGATTTTCTGCCACTGGAAAGTCAATACCAGCACAATTTAATCTTGACACGTGACTGATATACTTCTCAACACGATCAGCATTTTTTTCTGCTGGAAATAGCGCGGAAAGAACAGCCCATTGGAAACATTTGCTATCGACGTTTTTTATGTTTATACAGCACTGTTTATTTTTTATTTTTGGTGGCAGGTCGATATACGAACTACCGCGTAATGCGTCATATTTCATCGTGTGAAACAAAATTTCCTTGATCATTTCAAACTTCCAACCCGAACCTAATTCGGTAAATTCTTCTATTTTTTTCCAAATTTCTTGGTGTATTTCATTAGATAGTGACAAAAGATCACTACCAAGTAAAACACGTCTAGATTTTGCATTGATGTAAGGGTCTGCAATTTCCTTGTTAGTAGATTCTTCCGTCACAAGTAGTTTTGAAAATATAACGTGATATTGCACTAACAATCTTAGACCCTTATGTTTTTCAAGCTCACGTTTTACAGTCGTCTGTAGCAGATGAAAGAGATTTATTGTAGTAAAATTTACTAAAACAATTTGATTATCAAACTGATAACTATTGTCAAAACCTGTAAAAGCAGTCGCTATTTTATCAGGTTCTCCCATAAGACTTCTCTTGGCTATATCACGCAATTTCAACATTATTATACTATAGTCTAATATCTAATTGATAATTTACTCCGCTAAACAACAATTAGAGATAAAAAATATCACCTATAATATAATGACAGTAAATCTGACAAGCGCACGTGAGCAAGAGGAATATCATGTTTATCCGAAGTACAATCTGTACGCTGGAAATGCACTTGGTTCGGTTATTAATATCATTACTGGAATATCTGTTGGTAAAGCAACGTTAGCGGGTTATACGATTAGTGTAAAGGGAGATAATACTGAAAGGATTACGATGTTTAGAAAAGATTTTATTTACACGTTATTTTGCGATGACATTCCAGAGGGGAAACGAGTATATCATTATAATGGTAAAGTCACTGATGATAATATTGAAAATTTATCCTTACAAGACGAGTTTCAGCCGCATCCGGTCTTTGATTTATACGAGGCTAACGATCGTGGTATTATAAGAAACAGAAAAACGAAAAAAGTTCTTAATAATATGAGCAATATGGGATATATCAGTGTGACTGTTAGAGGAACATCGACAGATCGAGTTTGTTATACTGGTCATAGGTTTGTTTATGAGGTGTTCAACGGATCTATACCCAATGGTCTGGTTATTAATCATATCAATAATGTAAAGACAGACAATCGATTGGAAAATCTGGAGCTAGTGACCCAACAGGAAAATGTGAGAAAAGGACGAGGTGGTGGTATTAATTTTAGATGCCCCATAAAACCTGTTATTTCGTTAAACCTTGAAACGGATGAGGAGATCAAATTCAAATCAATTACAGCTGCGGCGAAATATTATAATATAAATCCCAGAGCAGTAAAATTTGTAGCTGATGGAGCAACAAAATCAGCTTTTTCAAACAAATATGATGCTAGTATTATTTTTAGATATAATGATTAATAATATTTTGTAATTCGGTTTTAGTCAAACAATGATGAGCAAATGCTATAATATCATCGCAATCAAATTTTAGCGTCGTTACTGCACTTTCATTAATTTTATTTTTTTCTGCTTCTGTTAGTAATATTTTATGAGAATCACCTTGCATTACAATAACGTCAACGGAATATGAACTATAACCTGACAGGCATTTTCTTACCGCTTCGGTCAGTTCGTGGTAGTTTATTATATTAACTTTTTGGTGATATTTGACCTTGTCAGTCATCTTATAACAACAAATTAGATAAAAAGTATATTATAATATGGATATGATGAAACGACTTGCTAGCGATAAGGTCTCCACAATCTCTAATGATATGATAGACAAATCCATTGGTTATAACGAAGATGATATTTTATATAACAACGAGTCTGATGATGATGAAATAGTCACCGTTGTTAACAGATATAATTATAGCAGACCAACCACTGGAAAATATAATGTCAAGTATCACATTGCTAAAAAAATTATAAAATTTAATTTTACCGTTACCGAACAGCAGGTATTTTTGCAGTTAATCAGACCTTTTTTAAACATCAAAATTCCAGACCGACAGAAAAATATAAAATTTGATTTCATATTTGTCAAGATTTTTGATCTTATGACGATCTCTGACGATCGCAGACAATATCTAATATCATTATGTAAACCAGTAAAATGCAAATCTATCAAACGAAAGTATGAGGAAATTTATAATAGCATTATTTCACAGTCGATAAAATCGACCGGGTTGGAATCCAGCTGTTAAATTTATCACTATACCCACGCCATTTGACTAAACTTTTATCTCCTTTTTTCCTAATCACTTTTTCGATAACGAAAACATCTTGTTCAGTTTTTTGTAGTTCTTGTTCGTAAAAACTACCTACTATAGGTTCACCTGCCAGATCTTTTAACGCGTACGTTACAGGTACTGTTAAAAGTACTTTATCAACAACAAATACTTCTTCGCTCCAGTTTGGAGTAAATCCTTTTTCAAATATCTTTTTAGTCAAAGAGATTCTAACTTTATCACCGACCTTAAATTTATGTCTGCGGTACATGTTTTCGTTTGCTAATATGGGATTTTTGATAGCGTCATTGGGTGACATTTTGATGGTTCGATGTTTCGTGTTATTATATTCGCCTACGATTTGAGAAAGGTCATCGATGTACCTGTTGGTGTTTTTAGCTGTCATATGTTTATGTAATTTTTCGTTTAGCGTGCGATTAAATCTCTCGACAACAACGCTTTTGCCTTCGTTTCCTGTAACGTATTTTTTAATATTATTTTGTTCTAGAAACTGCTCAAACTTTTTGTTAAAAAACTCGGCTCCATGATCAGTCCAGATTTTGTTTGGTTTTCTTTCAGTACTCGTTATTATTTGTTTTAACGCATCAGTGATTGACGTTCCTGTTTTATCTGAAACTGGCACACTAAAAGCGTATTTGCTGAAAACATCTATAACGTTAAACAAATACTTCTTTGGAGCGCCATCAGCGCCAACGTTAAACTGAGCCAGATTGGATACATCTACCAAATCTATTGCCCAGATATCATCTACAGCGTTTGCAACAACTTTACGTCTCGGAAACTTTTTTTTTTTAGGTCTGTGTAGTTCGACTGCAAGATCATCGTATAATTCTTTTCCGAGTCCGAGTTTATATTTTGCTCCTATCATTCCCTGAACAAATCTTCTATCAAAACGTTCTCGTAGATTTGTTGGCTCCATATCATGTAATTCGTCTAACATTACTTTATCACAATCTGCTTTCGAGTTTTCATGATCACGATAACAGATATCATGACGCATTGCTATTGCATCCACTTGATTATAAGGCTCTTGTCCTGGCAATGGATTGTCGTTTTCATCTAGTTGTTGGTCTAGCGGATTCCACGGACCTGTATAACGATGACCTGGCAAGGTCCAACCGCCTTTTGGTTTTGGTAATTTTCCAATAATTTTATGTATATCTATACCTAACCCTATTATTTTTCTGTTGTTACAACTTTGACAGTACGTAATGATTTTATCTTGTTCTATGCAAAGATCTTTGTCACAATCACAATTGCATTTCATTTTATTTTATTTTATTTTGTTTCATAAGATTAATCGTCGATCAAGATAACTCTATCAACGCTAGATCCTACTTGTTTTTTCAAAAACATACTTTTCTTTCTACCACAGATTGCACAAATACTTTTTAACATCGTTCTATTATTTTTCGTTTTTTCCGTCATCTCATCCTTGTTCTCTGTTTTAGTTTTGCATTTGAGACAGTATGTTGACATTATTATATCAAGGAGTTTAGATAAAATTGATTGCAATATTATCATTCGCATGAGAAGGAAGCTCATCAAATTGTAAAATAAACTTTAAAAAGTTTTTACTTCCAGAGCTTTTACTCTGGCGCATTTGTCTGACAAACATGATACAATAATAACCACAAGCTGATGTTCCAATCGGCTGTAGTTGATTAGACGAATAATTTATTTTATCAAATTTTTTAAAAATATATTTTTTTATGAGATCGCTTGGAGGAAGTCCGAACGAATCAAAATAATTGTTATCGTGGACAGCAACCCAGTGGGTGCCAGAGCCATCATTGAAGTTTTCAATATTTACAACACAAGAACCGCCTGTTGGTACGTCATCGAGTTCATCCTTAGAAAATACTCCTCGAAATCCAACAACGTCCTTCAATTTTTCAATGATGTCAAAATTGCTCAATAACGTCTGGTCCCTGGTAGAGTTAATCCGCGTCCGATTCCTAGTAAGTTTGGCAGCAGACTTCCCGCTAGTCCCGCTAGAAGTGGAGCGAAAGGAATAATTCCTCCTTGTTTTGTTTGTTTGCGTTTTGTTGTTTTCTTTTTTTTCGATGATTTTGTTTTTTTCGTTGGCATTTTATTTTATACTATTACATAAAATTAACGATAGATTTGTTTGATACCACGACCTTCGACTGCTTTCTTCGTTGCGCCAGAGACTGCTCCTGACGCAGCCGCAAGTCCAAGTGTACCAAGTACTGGTAAAACTTTGCTAGCTATTATTGATAACGCTGGTCCAAAAAATCCACCTTCTTTTGACATTGCAGTTACCTGAGAAACAGATAATTTCAGCACAAATGGTTTTCCTTTGTCGAGTTTATTGATTTGTTGTTGCGTTAGCATGACTTTTACTGCAATTTTATTTGAAGTTTCTGGAGAGATCATCAAAGAAACAGAGCTGCGTTTAGCAACAGCTGCTGATAATTTTTCAACTTGACCAGATGTTAGGTATATTTCTCGAGTTGTGTATTTGGTTTTCATAATGTTATATCCAAGTTGTTAGATTAAACTTGTACTGTCATTCTTCCTTTGATTGAATCGATGGTCAGAAATCGATCACTAACCAATAGCGCGTATACGTTATACTGTTCACCTGGCACAGCGCCCAGTGTCCACGTGACCTCAATATCTGCAGTCGATCCCACAACACGCTCCAAATGTTTTGATACGTCGAAGTAAAAGATGGGATAGAGCGTTCGAAACTCATCTATTGATATTTGAGATCCACTGTCCGCGTTCTGATATTTTTGCATTGCTTCCATAAGATACATGTACGGCCGAGAGATGTTTCTGGTGGCGTCTATGGTAAAATTACATTCGATTGCACGTTCGGGATACTGTTTGGAATTTACTCTCACAAATATTCGTCTAACGTCTGGGTTATCGAATATGGAGTTGTTTATTTCCTGATTGTTACGACGTGCTTGTCGTTGAAATACGACGAACAAGTGTCGCGGTAGTTGTTCGCTGGGCGTGGTCGTTACACGCCATGTGTAATCAGTCGCGTTGGGAATGGCTGTTTGATAAATCCTGTTCTGTTGGAAGTGTATCTTTTTTGTAAAGGTGGCTAGTAAAGATTCGAGCTCCATCATTTTAGCTAATGAAGGGACAACCCGAGGCATCCACAGTGCTAATCTTGTAATAGAAAACTGTCCCTCAGCCACTCCACCGGCGTGTATTATACAATCGTTTTGATCAGCTCGATCTAATATAAGCGTATGTTTTATTCCTCGAAACACTTTGTTATAATCACGGCAAAATCCAAAGATTGTACTTAACGGAAGCATCATCGTTATTTGGCGAGATTCTGCGGCAAACGCTTTTCGTTTGGTAAATCCCTCGTTATATCTTATGTTACGTGCACTAATAACTTCGTTTATAAAATTTAACATCGCAACACCATCTGCGCCTGCCGCTGGTGGAGTTATACCAAGATTACGACAAGCGGCAATAAGTGAAACTCTTGTGGCGTTTGCATCAGCAGCTGCAGCTGGTGCGACTATACCAAAATTGTTAGCATTATCAATAAGAAAACCTCTTACAATTGCAGCATCTGCATTGGCATCAGCTCCGTGTACTTTTACACCTCTTGAAATAAACTCGCTCGACGCAGTTGTCCCTAGTCCAGTATCTTTGAACCACATCATGTTTGTAGCTATTGATCTGGAATAGTCATCGCTAAACGAAACGATGTTTAGTATTGTACTCGCTATGGGTAAGTGCATTGAAATATCTTCTACGGTTTGATTGGCCAGTTGGTATCGTGCACTCTTAAACAAGCTCCAACCATTATTGACGAGAGCGATTTCTGCATCAGCTGCAATATCACCACCTATCATAGTTAATATTTGACCACGCACTTCTAACATTGCCTTATGGGGTAGTAGAAACACGTCCTCGTCTCTTGTGTTAAAAGTTCTAACTCCGGTTTTATTCGGTTCGTTCGAGTTCTCATCGAGATACTCGACATACTCTAATTCTGTTACAGCATCGTCAGTATCAATTTCTTCTGCAAAGTCGATATAGTTTTTAGCTGACATTTATTTTATAATCGTTACACAAAATTAAAAGGCAGCAGGGGTCATCGGTTTTGTTTTCTTTACAAGTTTACGTACTATTTCTTCACCACTCGGCGACAATAATTTTTTTGTTGTAGCTATCATAGCTCGTTTTGTTTCTTCTGTTGGCGCAATATCTGATATTACTCGTTTTATTTCAGACACCGTAGGTGTTGTTGAAGGTCCTTTAATCTTATCAGCAATCTTTTGCCCTACTGCAGTGCCTGCTGAAGATGCCGCCCCTGTAGCGAAAGCTTTACCGGCGTCAAGTGCAATGGGCGCTACTTTACGCGCGATTCCTGGAATATTCTCTGCAATTGTTGTAAATATATTTCCAAAAAATCCACCTACAATTTTTCTTCGATAAACTTTTCTTCGTCTCATTTTATAAAATTATGTACACAAAATCACATGCCTAGGCAGTGCGTAGGTGTAAGTAATACGTGACTATCTCATTGTTCACGTCTATTTGTCGTCCAGATTGGTCTGTGAGTTGCATTGTAATGCTTGTAATTTGATTCTCAGGTGTTATTGGATAGTAGATAATCTGTCGCGGATTGATTTGCATGAGAGAACCCGGTGGGACTTCTGGTGAGAAACTGTAGATCGTTTGCCCGCGGTTGCCTTTTGACGTATAAGATCCAGATGCGATAGAGCAATTGATGAGTATTGTATTTACTTCTGTGATATCTACTGGTAGTTCTCCATCAAATGTCAAAGATTTATCTTCACCGGTGGTATAGTATAAAACTCTAGTAAAACCTAACATCTTTCCAAAACTTCTTTCTTCAAAGAGGACTTTCATATTTCTTTTCACTGTTATCCTAGCTCGTAAGGTGTTATAATTCGCCGCTAATTCGAAATTGTCAGCATTCCCACCAGCTTTTGTTAGAAGCTCTTTTATTGTTCTGTTTAGATCAGTAATGTTATAAGCTCCTTGTGGAATCTGTAGTTTGTATTGTATATCAATAAACTCTTTTTGTGATGTTGGAGATTGTTTAACATTAACGATTAAAATTTCATCATTAATCCCAGTTTTAATATTCGGCATGGCGTTCCAACAAGTACAAGAAATTAATCCAATCTCATACTGTTTTGCAGGATCTAGTTCTATTGGTGGGTTGTAATTTACTGTAAAATTCGCGCTGTTTCCTGTTATTTGTGATGAATCAAGCAATAATGTTGTTTGCATTATACTAATATTTTAGATAAGATCGCGGTGTAAAATTTCGTACTCGGATGATGTTAGTAATCCACTCGATCTTAGATGATCAAGTATATCAATAATTTCGTTATCAATCTCTACACTTTCATTACCAGCTTCTTTAGAGGATATCAACAGCATTAGCCGATCGACTATGTCTGCGTTTGATGTAAAAACTTTAACTCCAAATCCAGTCTTTTCTGGTAATTTTTTATCTCGCATGTTTTCATATTGTTTGAGTAGTCTTTTAAAATCCCAACCTTTACTATAACCTCCTTCTTTATTTCGATATTGTATTGATGTTTTTAGTAAAATCTCAGCAATAATTCCTTCTCTTATCTGATCAAGTAATACTAGAAAATTCTTTCTATTCTTTTGATCTTTAATTTCTTCATCAGCACGTGAGCCATCTTCTACAATTCTTTTTAATTTTTCCATCAAATCGTTATAGTTTTCTTTTGACCAATCTCGAATACTATTAATATTAGTGATATCATATTTTTTCATAAACTCTTCATACTCAACATATTCTATTTTAGACCTAGCTTGTCTTCTGTAAAATATGATAGTATCCTCAATAGACATTATATTTATCATACTTTCTTGTAACGTTTTTTGTTTCTCAGCTAATTCCTCAGTTTGTTCTGACACTTTTTCCATCATACTTCTTATCTCATCTGGATTAACCGTCAATCTTGTTATTGCGTGTTGAAGTTCAAGAGGATTGTTCATTAGCCTGTCAAACTCAGCTTGTCGTGCAGCAGGATCAGCAATGTTTCTTACAAGTTCGTTTACAATTTTTACAGTTTCTTCTTTTGATCTTTCTCCAAGTAAACCAAACAAACCCTTTTCTTTCATTTTTGCTAGTTCTTCTGGAGATAATGTTTGTATTTCTGGCTGCTTGCCAAGCATCGCCTCAGTAACAGGTTTGAAAAATTTGGTTCTTTCTTCTTCTGCTTGAACTTGTCCACGTCGAGCTTCTTCCACCTTTTTCTTAAAAGCCGCTCGAGTTTCGAGAAACTTTTTTAGTAATTCGATTTTCTGTTGATGTTTGTCCATTATTTTTATACGCTTTACAAAATTATATCATAGAAACGTCTCAAGGCAACAACGAAACATCTTGGTTGGATCACGCGCTAGCTTGTCAAATAAAAAGAAACTATATCGATCTTTAGTTGCTCGATGATATAATTCGATAAATCTATCTTTTGTAACATCACCACATTGTTCGTTTGCAATATTTCTCACATCCACATTATCTAGTCCGGGAAATAATATGAAACAACCCGTATTTCGCCTAATAAACCTATCAACATTATAAAAACCTTGGGCAAGATAAACAGAATTGCATCTTTTATTACGTGATAGTGAAAAATATGATCTAATCTTGTTCATTTCCTCATTGTTTAGCGGAATATCATCAAAGACGATTATCTTCTGCTCTGACGAATCGAGTTCATTCACTGGAACGAGTTCTTCTGGTTGTTTTATCAAAAATATATCATCACCAATGCCAAGGTCATCACGAAGTTTATCATTATACTCGTTTAATAATTTGTATTTGTCTTGTTGGGGGTTGATGGTGTAAATATACACCTTATCATAGTTAAAGTTATTATTGAGTAAAAGATTTAATAACAAATTTGTTTTACCAGATCCAGTTCGCCCAACAATAAGATAATGACAGTCTGGAAGTTCATTGTTATGTTTATGCTTCACCAATCGCTCGGTGTCAAAGTTTATTATCTTCGCCATCGTATAATTTTATGTTATATTAATCCAACAATTTTGTGTAGAACGGTATGTATAATGAGCTACTATACAAAATTTGGAACATTAGCAGTAGATTTATTAACAGAAGGTTACCAGGGTGACTTATCCAAGTATGCGACTCTTGATAAGCTCAAAAATGAAATCAACAATTTGTTAAACGTTGCAAGTGTAGATCCAAATGAAGTTGTAGTTTTCCAGGACAAACAAGGACGATTAAAGACGAGTAATGTACAACTATCAGATGTACTAGTACGAAATCCTACTGCAGTTGCTAATAATATTGTTACTTTTAACAATCAAGGTAAGATAGAAGATTCGGGTAGGTCAGTTAACGATTATGTTAGAAAAGCAGGTGATTTATTTACGGGAAACATTGCTATGAACCAGAATAAGATCACATACCTTGGAAACCCAACTGAGGATAATGACGCTGCTACTAAGAAATATGTTGATGATCAGGAATCAAAGTACGTGTCGGTGCGTGGCGGTATAATGCGTGCATTTCTCAACATGAACAATAATGGCATCAATAATCTTAGAACACCAGAATCTGATTTTGATGCTGTAACAAAGAAATATGTTGATGATATCAACAATGAAATCACCAAGTTCAAAACTGATTTTACTAATCACATCACCACGTTTTTAAATTTTCGCAGAAACATAAACAAAACCAATAACGAATTTTTTGGAAGTCCGCCATCTGTTGATATTACACTCGATAATATTAACACAAAACTCAACGATATTATTAGTGGAATTCCTAGTATTGTTGAGAAAACAAGTATGATTAAAATTCCTCACAAGCAGATTAAAAATATTGTCTATACTGTTGCTTCTGGAATGTCTACTTGGTCGCCGCAAAATAACACTCTCAAACATACTGCAGAGGTCACTGGTGTGTATAGATTGTCCGTGTTGAGCAGTGCAAAGTTTAATATATTTACATTATTTCCATGGCGTCACTCGACTGATAATTTCTCTGGAACCGTGTCTATTGTGTTAAACAAAGATGTTGAAGAAACTTTTATGCTAATAGCAGATGACAAAAAATTAACTGCTGCGTCATATTGGTATTGTCTGGAATTTGTGGCTGAAACACCTCAACTAGTTACTTAATCAAGCCTGAGATTATGTGAACAAATATTATAATGAAAAAAAGTATAGTTGATTTCAATCATATTTCAAAAGATATTCCAGACAGGATGTTGACGCACTAATACAATACTACAAATATTATCATAAAAAACTTTGGTGCGTTAAAAAATGCTACAAATATTATAACAAAATACTTCGAGTAATATCATATCTACCCTTGTTAATGACTAGTTCTGGCATAATTTCAAGTGGTATATCATTAAACCCGTTTTTGTTAATCATATCCGGTGTTGGTGTTTCTCTTACAGCAGCTTGTAAAAAAGTTGAACCTAAAATTTTGATAAAAAAGCACGGCTGCTTAACATCAATTATAACTTACAAAAAACTACTTGATCAAATAAGATCTTACCTACGAGGAGTAAAATATAGTATGGACGATTTAATACGTGAATTTCGTATTATTGACAACATGTTAACAGATATTCTACCCATGAGGATCAGCAAATATGAGAAAGATTATCAAAAGAAGTATGAGTAACATAAAATTAAGATATAATACCACTTACCTTATTGGAATTCTAATGCGTAATTTAGTCCACAATCGCCACGCTCTGCTAAATCATAATGATTTGGAAAATTGAGTCTGACATATCATTCTGCTTATTCTGGAAGATCATGTAATTAAATTTTACCTGTTACCTAGATATTTTGCAACAGGTGTTCTATTGTATTTGTTTGGAGGTCTGGAGGGGTTGTTGAGCTCGGATTCTTAACGCAATTATTGATTGCAACAGGTGTTCTATTACGTTACCTAGGTATTTTGTATTTGTTGAGCTCGGATTCTTAACGCAATTATTGATTGCAATAGGTTTTCTATTACGTTACCTAGGTATTTTGTATTTGTTTGGAGGTCTGGAGGGGGTTGTTGAGCTCGGATTCTTACTTTCTCCTACTACTACATTTCTCGTTATTCCTCCTTCATTCGAACAATGTCATCATTTCATTACATGAATAGTGTTCATAAAATTTCTCGTTATTCGTCCTTCATTCGAACAATGTCAATATTTCATCAAATGAATAGTGTTCATAACATTTCTCGTTATTCGTCCTTCATTCGAACAATGTCAACATTTCATCAAATGAATAGTGTTCATAACATTTATCGTTATTCGTCCTTCATTCGAACAATGTCAACATTTCATCAAACGAATAGTGTTCATAACATTTCTCGTTATTCGTTCTACATTCGAACAATGTCAACATTTCATCAAATGAATAGTGTCCAAATCATTTCTCGTTATTCGTCCTTCATTCGAACCATGTCAACATTTCATTAAATGAATAGTGTTCATAACATATCTCGTTATTCGTCCTTCATTCGAACAATGTCAACATTTCATCAAATGAATAGTGTTCATAACATTTCTCGTTGTTCTTCCTGATAGACAATCAGCATTCTTCCTATCGATACTCGAATAAACTGAAGTTTATAAATGCAATAAGATTCAGGACGTTCACGCAAAGTTTTATGTATACAAAATCTTCCAACTACAGGATATGACCAAACATCCAAAACATGTTTGTAGTACAGGGAATGACCAACCATCTAAACATACTTGTGGTACAGGGAATGACCAACCATCTAAATATACTTTTGGTACAGGGAATGACCAACCATCTAAACATACTTGTGGTACAGGGAATGACCAACTATCTAAACATGCTTGTGGTATAGGGAAAGACCTACCATCTAAACATGCTTGTGGTACAGGGAATGACCAACCATCTAAACATGCTTGTGGTACAGGGAATGACCAACCATCTAAACATGCTTGTGGTACAGGGAATGACTAACCATCTAAACATGCTTGTGGTATGGGGAATGACCAACCATCTAAACATGCTTGTGGTACAGGGAATGACCAACCATCTAAACATGCTTGTGGTACAGGGAATGACCAACCATCTAAACATGCTTGTGGTACGGGGAATGACCAACCATCTAAACATGCTTGTTGTACGGGGAATGACCAACCATCTAAACATGCTTGTGGTACGGCGAATGACCAACTATCTAAATAATGCTTGTATGTAAATTGGCTTGATAATACCAGAAAGCATGGTCGTTGCGGGCACGGATGAAGCAGAAAAACAAACCTCCATTAACAAAAACTAATTATTTAATTTGGTAGTAGAACATGTGGTTGTAAAGGATACAGAATGGTTTAGTAGATGATTGTTTAATATACGATATGCTCTAGTAGATGACCGTGTACGATACGAAATGTTCTTAGGAATTATTGTGCATAATACAAAATGCTCTAGTAAATGACCGTGTACGATACGAAGTGTTCTTAGCAATTATCGTATGTGATACGAAATTCTCAAATGGATGACTGTGTAAGATACAAAATGTCCTTAGAAATTATCGTGTATGATACAAAGTGATCTATTAGATTACCGTGTAAAATACGAACTGTTCTTAGAAATTATCGTGTATGCTACAAAATGTTCTAGTAAAGGAGCATATGTGATATGAAGTGTTCTTAGCAATTATCGTGTATGAAACAAAATTCTCAAATGGATGACCGTGTAAGATACAAAGTGCCCGAGTAGCAGACCGTGTAAGATACGAAATTCTCTTTTGAGATTTTTTTAAGCGATTGTACAGCAAATATACTTATTAGCACCAACCACGCTAGCTATCAAGCAATAAATTCCTTTGCACTTTTCTTATTACCATCTATATCACGTCTAGATGACTCTTTTCTCTTCGTACACGTAATATTTAAAAACAAATTCCGATATGGATTTTTGTAAGATTTATGAACATTTTCCAAATTATGAGAATCTTATATAAAGATAAAATTTCTGGTGAGTTAGGAACCTTTAAGTTTTTCTTTAGTTGTCCTTTAAAATATTTTGTTCTCTTTGCTTTTGTGCCTTCCAATTATTTTACACGTATATTACGGTTTTCTTAAAATAGCAATTAAATTTACCTAGTTACTTTCAATATATTTTCAAATTACTTTCATACAATTTCCAAATTAAATTCAAGCTATTTCCAAGTTGTACCTTTCAGGCTATTTTTAGTTATTTTAGTTATTGTCAAGCTATCTTCAAGTTACTTTCAAGCTATATTTAAATTAATTTCAAGCTCTTTCCAAGTTACTCTGAAGCTTTTTCCAAGTAGCTATTTCCAAGTTATAATCAGGCTATTTTCAAATAAAATTCCAGCTGTTTGCAAATTAAATTAAAGATATTTCCAAGTTAAATTCAAGCCATTTCCAAGTTATAATCAAGCTATATTCAAATAAAATTCCAGCTGTTTGCAAATTAATTTAAAGATATTTCCAAGTTAAATTCAAGCTATTTCCAAGTTATAATCAAGCTATTTTCAAATAAAATTCCAGCTGTTTGCAAATTAATTTAAAGATATTTCCAAGTTAAATTCAAGCTATTTCCAAGTTATAATCAAGCTAATTTCAAATAAAATTCCAGCTGTTTGCAAATTAATTTAAAGATATTTCCAAGTTAAAATCAAGCTATTTCCAAGTTATAATCAAGCTATTTTCAAATAAAATTCCAGCTGTTAGCAAGTTAATTTAAAGATATTTTCAAGTTAAATTCAAGCTATTTCCAAATTAAATCAATTTTATTTTTCAAGTTATATTCAAGCTATTTTCAAGTTAAATTCAAGCTATTTCCAAGTAAAAAAGCTATTTCCATATTACTTTCAAGGTAATTTCAAGTGAAATTTAATCTTTTTTGAAGTTAAATTCAAACTATTTTCAAGTTAAATTGAAGCTATTTCCTACTTACTTTTGACCTATTTCCATGTTATATTTAGCTTTTTCCGAGTTACTTTCAAGCTTTTTCCAAGTTGAATTGAAGCAATTTTCCATGTTACAATCAAGCGAATTAGAAGATAAAATCAAGCTATTTTCAAGCTAAATTCAACCTATTTCGAGTTACTTTCAACCTATTTCCAAAAACTTTCAAGCTATTTCCAAGTTCATGTCAAACTATTTCCAAGTTACTGTTAAGCTTTTCCGAAGTTAAATTCAAGCTATATCCAAGTTAAATTCAATGAACCTGTGAAAGAATAATAATCGTTCCCTCTTTGTTTCTGAATGCTACGGCTTTGAAAGTCGTTTCCAAACCTTCCAAGGAAAGTGGCCTAAAGATCTGAGAGGACCTACCTCAGAAGAATTAGCCCGAGATGCATTTATCTACGTGGGCGACGGTGATAAGGTCAAGTGCTTCAGTTGTGGTGTCACTTCACCAGTGGGAACAGAAAGATTCCGCTTACCTGGAACGTGCTTGACGGTCTCCACACTTCACTACTTACCTTTAGTGGAAGACCTCCGTAATCTCATCATGTATACATTGCAAGAGAAAATTAGTAGTTTGTTTGTGGAGTTGAAAGAACGCGTTTAACGAGAGTTTTTCAAAATACAAATGAAACGCATGCTCAAAATCATTTCTCTATTTTGAGACGATGCTCTTTTCCAAAGTAAACGAAGACGTTATGGGAGGACACTACTTCAGTCACAAATATAAACGAAGCTATTGGTCACGATCCAGCGATTCCTGATTCTTGGAGGACACTATTTTTATTACTTCAAACAAAAGAGGGTATACAAATTGGTAACCATGCAACGACGTCAATAATCGCTTAATGGATACTTTACAAGAGAATATTTGTGGTTTGGCTCTTGAAATGACAGAACGCATTTACCGAGAGATTGTAAAAATACAAGTCCAACGCAAAGAACATTTGCATCCGTTATGTCACTAATATTAGAACCAATGGTACCTGAAGGGGACTGACTCATTTGAAAGTGCTTCAATGGTCATATCTTGTTCACCTGCCCGAGGACCAGAAGATTTTGGTTGCTACTCATCCTACTTCTTGCATGCAAGCCATACTACACCGAGTTCCAGAGGCAGAGTTAAAACGTTTCTGAAATAAACGTGTCATGAAAAAAGTATAAAAACTCCTGTCTTGTCTTATTTCCTGCACTATGGCTACCTCTGCTCTCTCTTTCTCCACGTTCAAAGTCATGGACGAAAACTTAAGATGTTGCCAGTTTGGGATGCCTTGTATCTTCACCATCCCTTTAACATATTAACTGCTGGACCCAGCGGTTCAAGCACAATCGAATTTGTCAAACGTGTAAATCGAACATACACATCTTTTGATCGATCGTCCACTTCAACGTATCTTGTAGTATTGCAGAGTGGCAACCGGCTTCCTGTGAGAAAGTCAAGGCGATTCGATCGTGTTTGTGGAAGGCATTCATGGCGAAGACAACGGGATCGTGTCTTTC
The DNA here is from genome assembly GCA_016746295.1 of Potamilus streckersoni. Lineage (NCBI taxonomy): Eukaryota > Metazoa > Mollusca > Bivalvia > Unionida > Unionidae > Potamilus > Potamilus streckersoni. The sequence goes on from JAEAOA010001816.1 coordinate 498,745, forward strand.
CTAAGTCAAACTCATATGGAAGCATTTTCCACGTTATGTTAGGAGAAGACGAAGAAGAAATTAAACTGTGTTTTATGCGCAAAGGGCACCATCTTAATGCCAATGTCATTTACATCACCATACATTTGTTTCGATTATTTCCTCGTGGAATTAAGACCCATCCACCACCACCCACCCCCGATTATTTACAATTTCGTATCTGTTTCTCCACTGGTGTAAAGACGGAGGGCCTGCCGTGTACATATCCCCATCGACTTAACAATAAAGCTATAAAACCTTCGGACACGTTTGGTCCCACACAGCGTCAACATGATGCCACGGCGGTCTCATCTTCCTGCCAAATTGATTCGTGCCTTGTACGACATCAGTCGCGAAAAAAAAAATTCCACATATTTGTGCTCGTGTCTTAGAAGCCAGTGTCAGAGAAGTCATACTATGGTTTACGGTGAAAGCACGTCAATTACTTCAATTCACCATTCCCATTCCACATCAAACTAAGCGCTTATTTAGATAGAAAGAACGTAGACTTGACGAAACTGACAGATTTCTGCGTCTACATTCAAACCAAAAAGCAAATCATTTTGAAACTGAGGTAGCTGCTCTCTAGAAGGTATCATCAATCGCCCCCACTTAAAATGGGATGCCGATGCTTTCAAAATCATAACAAGAGCAGTGGTGTTAAGAAAAAGTCATAGCCTAAGAAAATGAAACGTGCCCAGAAAAAGAGAAAGCTCAGCTCCCAGAAAAGAAACTCCCCCAGAAAAGATCACAGAAACCAGCTTTTCTTCCGCAAGAGAGGCATTTGGGCCAGGACGCAACCTTAAACATCCAAACCAAACGATGACTGCTTCTCCAGTACACCCAGGTCTTTTCACTTCCCCATGGCCAGTAATGCCAGCGAAACCCAATTTACGCCCGTTCTTTACATTTGATGAAACATTGGAAAGCCGTGTATCAAAAATTTCTCTTCCAGCGGTAACAGTATCCACCTCTTTAACCGCTTAGGCAACTGCTCACAAAGTACATGCCCCCAACATTAAAATCCAAGAGAGATCTGACATGTTATAGAGACAGCATTTACCACGATCCATCCCATTCTGCAGATTACAACAGATTTCAGAAATTGTATCACGCTGCCATAACTTGACTCAATAGTGTCCGTTCACCTCAATTGCTACGATGGTTACAATTACAAGCCACGTACACCTTACATTCTACGAAATGTTCCTAGAAATCGTACCCGAGGGCAGGGCATCAAGCATCAATGGCAAGCCGATTTAACCGATGTTTCTCATTTGGCCACCTACAGTCGTAGCTACAAAAATTTGTTTTGTCATCGACGTCTTTTCCAAATTTGGCTTCGTCATGCCATTGACTTCCAAATCGAGCACTAGATTAGTGCAAGCCCTAAAACTGGTGTTGAAACAAAGCGGTCGCCCTCCTCTTCGACTGCAAACCAACAAAGGTACAGAGTTTCTGAACAAATCATTCCAAAAAGAATTAAAGAAACGATATATTCAATTTTTTCACCACCGAGAATCAAGAAATCAAAGCCAGCATCGTAGAACGTTTTCATCGCACCTTGAAAGAACGCATCTGTAAATATTTTACGCATAGATACACTCTCAAGTACATCAACATCGTAACGCACCTCGTCCAAGCGTACAACCAATCTTAACATTGGATCATCGGATGTGCCCTACCAAGAAGTGACTCCCGACAACTAAGTGACCGTCTTTGAGCATCTGTTTGGTACATCCCCGACGGTGACTGTCCCCAAGAAATGTGAAGTGTAGAAGACGGGAGACTGAGTGCTCATTGACAAAATCAAACGCAATTTCGATAAAGGTTACTTACCCAGCTGGACCACCGAATTGTTTCGTCTCACTGGACGAGTGCGTAGCCGTCATTCTACCTTCTATAAATTGGAAGACACGAACAGAGAAGTGTTTAAAGGAAAGTTTTATTTACTCGAGTCACAACTTGTGACCAAAAAAGAAGACCAAGTGTACGATATCGAAATTTTTTTTTTCAAATGAAGAACCCGTAAAGTGGGAAAACGTTGTGTCAAAGAAATCATCAAAGTATGTTGGAAACAATATCCTCCCAGTTTTGATTTTTGGATCGACGCTTCGCAAGTCATCGACTATAAAAAAAGTAGTGCCCGTCATGCCATTCAACACAGCCTTAACTACTACAGCAGTGACCATTCCTTTACCGAGTTATTCTGTGGAAGATCTATTAAAGCAGCCCTTGTGGATGTGGTGTGGAGAGCATGTGCCTAAAACGCAATTCGTCTTTTTTGTCGTGAAAAAATGAGGTGCTGGTGGAGAAGAAGAAGGGAAGAGAGAAAGTAGAAGAAAGTTAAACGGCCTTTTTCAGGGCCAATCCATTGCGTGACAAAAAAATATCTGTTCTCTTTTGCCTTATTTGTGTATCTGTTTGTTTGTCTATGTCTATGTCTATGTCTCTATACATGTTTATATGTCTATTGTATTTGTCGCTACCTAGAGTAGTCGGTATTCAAGTCAGTCCCGTGCAACATTGTTGCCAGTGTTCCTCCTGATTGAAGTCAGTCACATGCAACATTGTTGCGAGTGTCCAGTACCGTGACGTCATCCTATTCAATTTCCCATGAGGCCAAACAGTCCAAACCTGTTCCATTTTCTACTGAGACTAGAGTGCAAGTCCTTAAATTTAACACGGAAGTCTACGTGTGGCTATAAAATATTTAGGATATACTGCACCCCCACCCCCAATTTAACATAAAGGTCTACCTGAGGCTATGTCGTACCAATACATTACTCATGATCAAGTATATTTGCTTTCGTTTTCATTCTATTTTTTTCCGGAGCTATTTCTGGCGTAACGTTTTGGTCTTTTACAGTATGATCCATTTCTACCTCAAAGAAAGCTGCAAGATAAGAGGTTAATGTTTCGATTGCAAATGAAAACATAGTCGAAGTGTATTGATCACTTACCCATTGTCTTTGATTTGTTACTGCCCTTTTCATGTTGTCGATCACACTTTTGGTCTTTGTATTTCCTCCTACATGTCCATCAAACGATTTACATTAGCCTCACTCTTGGTGGCATTTTATTATTTTGGTTGCTGATGTGGCCGTGGTCTTATATCTAACATACACCTTATCATTCCATTCAAACAAAAATCCATTGAGCCAAACGAGTCAAAGTTTGTTTCTTTACTGTTAACGTTAGAACGTTCATCCCAATTTCAGATGTGCGTTTGGTGAACGGGAGCTCTCCTATGTCAGGCCGTGTTGAGGTTTACCATGATGGAGAATGGGGAACGATTTGTGATGATGGATGGGATGATACCGATGCATCGGTTGTCTGCAGAATGCTCGGATACAGGTCAATATAACTTCTATTGGAACAGCAGTCTTTTTAAATGATACATTTTGGACATAAACAGTACATTTGTCCACTGCATTCATGGAGCTTTTATTACATTAGATCCCAATGCAATTTCATTTTTGCCACACACATACACACACACATATGCACACACACACGCACGCTTACATGCACATACACATGCACGCACACACACGTATTTCGCCAATGTAAATGCATCACTTATTATTTTTATATTTTTATACTTCAGATTCTTTAATGGCATTCTTAGAATATGTCGCCATGAATATATGATGATATTTGTACTGTATGGTACGTTGAAGGAAGTGGGAATCCAGTTTTCTCATAGATATTCTTTGCCTAGATTTTATTTGGTTGTAAATCTGATGATGTATTTTCTGGTCGTTACCTTCGACGATAATACGGACTAACCTTAGCCGTTAGTCGATACTCTACCGATAATCCTTGCTCATTACTTTCATAGCAATCTAACACCTATAAATCAAAGCATTAAATTTTCTTTAGTCATGTAATTAAGATTCAAGATTTGTTCAAAAATCCAACTTCATTTATCTCGATGTCTAAAGTGACGACTGCATTTGGATATCGCATATGTGTCGATGAGCTTTGACGAATCGCGCTAGCTACTACTAACTCCAGGTAAAATATTATATGATACCAAATGATGTAAATATTCTCGTATAGTTGTTTGAGTATTTGCTATATGGACTAAATTTAATGGCAGTTATGCCTAGTCATTGGTAAAAACTACCTTTAATATTATATATGAGGCCCTTTAACATGATATATGACGCACCTTTCTCGATATGCCAATGTTTAGGTTACTAATTCTTCTGGTTAATGCCTAATCTCTCTCTCTCTCTCTCTCTCTCTCTCTCTCTCTCTCTCTCTCTCTCTCTCTCTCTCTCTCTCTCTCTCTCTCTCTCTCTCTCTCTCTCTCTCTCTCTCTCTCTCTCACACACACACACACATATATAACCCAGGATTAATTTTAAAACCTTTTATTTTTACACAGTATAGCAAAATGTACATTTCGTCTTATTGTATTCACTAATGGTTTGAAAGGGACCCCGAGTGGCCCAGTGGTTTAAAGCGCTGAACGTTACGGATCACTGCCATCTCACCTCTGTCTGCGTGGGTTCGAGTCTAGGATTCGGCGAATGTGGATATGTGAGAAAGCTTGCCAGTAGCTTCTTATGGGTCGGTGGTTCTTTCCGGTGATTTCCCGATTTCTTCCTCCACCATTAATACTGGCCGCCATGAATAGCCTATCGTGTGCTGGAAAATGGCGTTAAGCCCAACAACAACTAATGGTTTGAAAGTGGGATTTATACTTTCTTAACGATATCTCTAATTCTCTGGAATGTTATATTCTATGGAAATTCTGTATGCAAAGTTCAATGGTTTATTTTTTATGTTTACGTTCAAAATCCTAATGTATGTTATTACCTTCTTTTATTCCTCTCTCTTAATTTGGAATATTTAAGAATGTACCTGTGTTAATTCACTTCCTTTCCAATTAACCGTTAGTTACGGGAGACATGTACGTGATGCCATGTTTGGACCTGGCAGCGGTCGCATTTGGTTAGATGATGTAAATTGTCAAAACGATTCTCGTGACCTTGCGGACTGTCAGCATTCGGGATGGGGAACTGAAAACTGTAATCACATAGAAGACGCCGGTGTCGAGTGTTTGGATTTTTTTCCGCCTACTACTCCACTATCAAACACCACCAACGAGCAAGGTAACCAATCTTTTATCATTGTCGTTATCATCGTCTTCTTCATGGTTGCCATTATTTTTGTTTTTGTCAATAAACTACCACAACCATCATTATCACCATCAAACTATTGTGTAGCTCTGTGTATAGTATGTGTCAAGAATAAAGTTGGCTATATGTATTATTTTGTTAGCAAAACTGCGTGAACACGCTTAATAAAATTATTTATTAGAAGTCATCTGCAATGAAGACTTTTTAAAGTTTACTTAATTCTAATCTACTACATTTAGCTGTTGATAATTAAAATATGTTTAAAATCTATTAAAATTTATTAAAAGATGAGCAAACTTTGATAAAGGGGTAACATAACATTGCGTTTAGCAGCTGACCATTTCCAAATGTCAGTGACAATTTTGTAATAACCTTTTTTCTGAGTTAGCATCATTATTTTAAGCTGAGTGAAAGACATTGTATTTTTATAGCTTGATTACGCGATGATTGTCACATGCTGTATTGTTATTTTGATGAGGGACTTTCTGATTATAACCAAGATCATTCTTGGACAATGTATTTTGACCTTTATTAGAGGTTTTTTGCGTCTAAATTTAAAATATCAATCTTGTTTATTTGATAATTAGTCATTCATGCTTTAAGATCTATCAGAATCAATTGCATTTATGTCGAGCAATTGTTTTGGGCTAGAATTTATTTATTCAAATTATTCAATTAAAGTCTTTCTTCTCTGGAAATACAAAGTGCTCAAAAATGACATCATTGGAAATAGAGACTTGAATTATAATGAAATTTCATATAAGGATATATTCTTGCATTAGTATGATTCAGCAAAAGACTATTGACACATCTCCACTACAATGGCCACCACAAACATCAATATCTTTGACTTTGGATTTAGTTTGGAGTTTCACTAAAGTTTATTCAGAACTTTAATCATTAGGAATTGTGTCTTAATGTTAGGATTATTGGGAATTTAATATGCAATATCGTAGGTTTCTTTTACATTTTTCACAAATTTTCATGTCCTAAAAGTCATGTCTTTGAGCCTTATTCAAAACCCTTTCTAGTGCGTCTGACACTTGTATCATTAATTGTACATGACAATTCTCAAATATGTAACACTAACAACATATGAGTTAGTTTAGGTCTTGTCTGTAAAATCAACCCTACATATCTACTTCGCATCCCAAAGGAAAGATGGAAATTCTAAAACAGCTATACATATCTACATACATTAATTACGGAGGTTCAAATACACCATCTTAAACACTAAAAGTGTTGCATGACATTACGAAAGGATGCAAGTTCGTAGTCCAAGTTCACAAAATCCAAACCTTTTGTCAAAAACCGATTTTCCTGTCTCCGTCATGAAAGATTGTAAAATCTTGTAAAATGAATAAATATTTAATTATCCATGAAATATGCTTGCATATGTCAATTTAGGAAGAACTATAAGCAAAGAAAGAAGTATATCAACTCTTTCGCTCTTTCAGTTCATGTTCGGCTGGTAGGTGGGAATACTGAGCGCGATGGAAGGGTCGAAGTGTACTACACCGGCCGTGAAGACTTAGGGTGGGGAACAGTATGCGATGACGACTGGGATGATCGTGATGCAGCCGTGGTGTGCAGGATGCTAGGTTTCAGGTAGTTTACGAAGTCTCTGATCTCCACCGATCTTAAAGACTTGAGATCAGATTATAAGATCACAAGTTTGTGGTTGCCAGCTTTTGTCTCTTTGAAAACTTAGCCAGCAAAAATAGAAACATTCACGTTATTCACCAACAACATCTGATGCGGGTAATCTCCATTTGCTGAAAGAGAAATTGACTGTTAATTACGACTTCTGACAGATGAATTTTATATATAAAAAGACAATCTAGGGTTAGTGTGGGACCGAATGCAAAAATATCTCCATGCAACATTTCGCAAGAGTAAGTTATTTGTAGTAAATTCGATTTTTCGATGAACCACGGGACATTTTCATGCACGGGATATGGTCAGATATTAATAAATTGGAACAGAATCATAAACCAATGAAATAGTAGTAGTATTAGTTATTATTATCAGTAGCATCAGTAGTAGTAGTAGTAGTAGTAGTAGTAGTAGTAGTAGTAGTAGTATAAAGAAATAAATTAAGTTTCGTGTCTAATGTTTACCAGTGGCGGTGGAACATCTCCTAAGGGAAAATATGGCATGGGTGTAGGTAGCATCATCCTCGATGACTTACACTGTCAAGGCTTCGAAAGGACATTGGCTGAATGTGGAAATTTCAATCCGGGTTATGATAACTGTGGACACGAGGAAGACGCTGGAGTAATATGTGGACCAGAGTTATCATCAACTGAGTCGCCACAAATTTTCAACCGACGTAAGTAGTATCAATTTTAAAAAATACATAGCATTAAAACATGTTTTCATCATTTTATTCCTCATTAATTTTAACATATTATAAACATTAATTATAGACCAAACATGCAATCTGATATAGGCCGAAAAGTTAGATATTACAGCCGCGCCATGATAACTCTATAAATTCTCAGAAACGAACAGAATTAACTCCCTACCTCCACATATGATCTCTTAGTAGACACTCTACAGATATTATGAGAAAGTGACAGGTGTAAGGTAGAGTTGTTTGCATTTCCAAAATACATCGTGATGAGAATGTTGGCATACCACCATGTTACTTTAATGTACTGTGGTTGAAATTTCTTTTTATACTGTACTTGTGGAAATTGTACATGATCTTAGCAAATGGCTAGCCAAAATGACTGTTCCGCGCGCTCCAGAGATCAGCCTTAATCACAGGTGCTCGAAGCGAGCTTACTGTTCAAGAAAAGCAATAACCTGAAGGAAACAAAATCATACGGAGTGGCAAAATTTCCTTAGATTACTCGGATGATCCTGTTCTGCCAAGGACCCTGTCTATCATACTATATACGAGACAATGTAACTTCCAAAAATTTCGTTACGCGCCTGAACCTCAATTTCCTTCTGTTATTTCGGTCTTTGAATGCACACAATCATAATCTATGGCATGCTTTACTCCTGAGATATTTTTCTATACATCAAACTAAATTGATATTTCTGCGTTGCACCAGACTGAAGTTACAAACTCCGAAACGTACGAATTGCTTAAATATTCCTGCCTGGACAAACGTAAGCTCATATGCAACATGCTGTATTTATTATTATTATTATTATTATTATTATTATTATTATTATTATTATTATTATTATTATTATTATTATTATTATTATTATTATTATTATTAATATTTATCTAAAAAATATGATAATTTTAAAATGTAACATCTTGAACCATATACATAGGTGTTATTTACGTATTTCCCGAAAAGCCAATCATATTTCGCCGTTTACGTGTGTGCCGGATAGTAGTGATCTTTAGAAAATGAGTGTAACGTGTATTTGATCCGTGTGGACTTGATGCAAAATGTATAATTCTTATGGATCATAATTCCTATAATTGAAGTGAGTTAATGATAAGTAGGAATTTATTTCTGCATCTACCACTGTTCCCAGATTAATGAAGGAATGTATCGAAGAGCCGCAAACGCCGCCATCTCTCGGTAGAGATAGCTCTTAGCACAGGAGGGTTATTTTAAGCCGGCAAGCACAGTTCGCGCAATCCGTAGGTTTCTGAATCCGTAACTTCAGTTTGGTGCAGCGCGAAAAAGTCAGTTATCGCTTGATGTATAGACCAATATCTCACGGGTAAGACTAGCCATAGATTCTAGTCAAATATCTTCATAAATGGGAATAGGATAAGGAAATCGAAGGTCAAGCGTGGAACGAAGGTTTTGGAAATTACTTGCCTAGTCTCTTTTATTGTATGATCAACGGGACCCTACATCATTACGGGTAATGAGGGTAATTTAAGATAATTTTGTCACTCGGTGTGATTTTTTTTCCCTTTAGGTTAATGATTTTGTTTAGCATTAAGCTCACGTGCAGCACATCTGGCCTGAATTAGACTGAAAGTACACTATCTTTAGCAATAATTAAAATGGGAAAAGGAATATTGCCAGACTAGACAATGACAACTTCTGAAAGTGCAATAAATGAATTATCAGATATTTAAGTTGGAAACAAGTCATCGGTTCTTTTTATCCAATTTACCCCTGAAGCACAGGAAGTGAAAATGACTAAGCGGAGCTAGCAGTCTTTTAAATTAGTGAACAACTGAAGCAAGGCCAAGCTGTATACTCAATAACCCATACTACTCCGATCGAATATGGACCAAACTAAAGAGAATAAAAAATATGCAAGGTCTTTCTTAGATATTCAGTATATCCAGTGATGAAAACTTAGGAAGTTCTTGTTCTTTACAAATCTAGTCCTATGCAAAATATGAAACTGCAGAGTACCACCCTACTGGCATGTCTCCCAGGGTAATCATGATTCGTATATTTTTGTGGGAGTGTATATTCCTTCAGTTGTTTCCATAGTTTTCTATTTACGAAATGTTTCAACCTTTGTTTTCTCTTATAAAAGAATCGTGAATTAAATGAAAATTGGCAAATCATGTTATGTATATTTATATTGTGTCTTTAACTTTTGGTCCATAACTGTAGATTGCAGAGAGCTATAAATATGTTTTGTTTATGTATGAGTTCTAGAGTATGACCTTATAAGGTTCTAAAAGGAACATTTTTTTTTTTCATTTCGAGATTTTATTCTCATTGGATAAATGAGTGTTGCGGCGTATGTCAGGTGAGAATTTACCATGAATTACCTCATTTCAACAGAGATCCTAGTAGAAACTTTTGAAATAGAAAGCAGTTGGGTATTTATAAATACGAAAAAGTGGATAATTAATTCATTTATATTTTATATATTTTTGTTTTAAAACCAGTCTGCGGATGTATTTAATGTCGTGTTTAGCTATGATTTGAAAGGACTCATTTGTCTGGATTATTCATTGGAATTATAAAGTGCTCATTGACCTTCAAATAAATTATATTATTCTGGGATTATTGTGATTTCATTCAAAGGAGATTTGGATAATGCCATTGTGATACATCAAGACTGTTGACAGTTTAGCACATTCAAGGATATTGGTACAATAGCATGTTGAAAACCTGATATCAAATCAGAACACTATTCTTTTGGAATTGTGTTATAACTTTTCAGGATTATTTTGGATTTAATTCACAATACTGTGTGTTGTTCTGAAAATGTCAGTTTATAACCTTTGAAAAGACTTTTTTTTTACGTTTTATTCAACTTGTTGGTTGTACGTCCTTCTGTTACTTAGTATAAGATCATATTATTTAAGAAAACCACTTATTTATTATGTTCCAACCGAAATTACTTAGATATTCGCATTTGGAATATCAATATCCGCGCATGATATGTCTGTCTGTCTCTCTGTCTCTGTCTCCCCCCACCTTATGATACACAGCTTCCATACAATTTTATGTATACGCATCTATCAAGCAAAACATCATACGGCATTTGGTTTACAATGCAGACAAGCTCAGGTTTCCCATCAAGCATGCCTAAAAATGTTACTATTTCTAACCTGACAGCTTCATCCTGTGACAAACCTATCCATTATGCTAAAATCCAGGTAGTAGTTATAAGTTATACGGGTTGATAGGGATTGAAAGATAATTATGTAGTCGCTCATAAGTACACAAATTTACAGGTATGGAGGCAAAGAGGAATTTAACATGGGAAAAATTTATTTGGTTAAAAATTATGGGGTCAAAATGTATTGTGTCAAAAATTGTTTTATAACGGGAATATAACACTTTATTGGGTCTGACTGTGTGATAAGTAGTACTCCACCTTTAATATCCCACACGCCATGTGTAGTGACCAATACCCCACAATTGCTATTCAACACGCTATGTGTAGCGACGAATACCCATTTATCTTCCAACCAAAACACCAAATTACAGCATCAACACGCCGTGATGTGACAAGTTCCCTGCATATGCTATCATCCACGAAGTTTCAGTTACTAAGGCCTCATATTTACTTTTCAAGACCTATGTTATATCATCAACACGTCGTTTGTAGTGATATCTTGCCTTGGGCCTATATGCGTATATCCGAGATTTATATATAAAGCTCTACATATACATCAGATCATGCTGGGGGCGTCAGTAAATTTGTATATTTTGTACAATCGAGGGAACCAACTCATAACACTTATATGAACGTGACTAAAAGTGGTACTATAATTCCAAACCGGTTCTGGAAATAGTTGAGACTGTAAAAACATCCATGAAACATATAATAAATTAATGACATAGACAAAAAAATAGTACTAAAATTTGGAAACTGAAACAGACTGTCAGGAAACACACAAAAAACAACCGTAATAAAGTGTCCAAAAATTGTTTTAGACTAATAAAGGTAATAAAATTTCAAAGTTCATACGAACTTAAGAAATGACTAAAACTATCCGGCATAAATGTCAAAACTTTTGCTTGACTAAAGTTTCAAAGCTCATACGGACTTTAACCATGCCCCCAAAAAAGATCAAATTTATGTGGTGGACTAAGACTAAAATTTCTAATCTAGTATGGAATTCAGAAATTAGAACAAAGATTCTCCAAATGTAAAAACTATTAGTAGAAATTTACAAATTATCCACTTATGCCCAACAAAACAATACTGGATTATACGAGAAATGATATAATACATGCATTATAAGAAATATAGGAAACACGAGTATATGCATTCCTCTCTCTCTCTCTCTCTCTCTCTCTCTCTCTCTCTCTCTCTCTCTCTCTCTCTCTCTCTCTCTCTCTCTCTCTCTCTCTCTCTCTCTCTCTCTCTCTCTCTCTCTCTAACATGCCACTGTTCATTATGACCAATAGTGTACATCAAACACATAACTCAAATAATATCAATACTTAATTTAAATATCTTAAACATATTTGGCTCTCTCTGTGGGGGATAATCATGGGCTGGAATCTGAATGTAAAAGACTGATTCCCAATCAGTGCTAGGCTGAATCTAGTATTGCAGTGTATTCTGGACTGATCCCAGCTCAAGTACAATTTGTGTTAGCCGATCCCAGCTCAGACTAATTCCCAATTAGTGTTTGGGTGATCTCAGCATTACAGTGTATTTTCGGCTGATCTAGCTTAAGCTGATTTATGCTAGGCTGAACACAGCTCAAGTAAAATCTGTGCTAGGCTGATCATAGCATTCGAGTATATTCTGGACTGATTCCATCTTCAAGTATATCTATGCCAGGCTGATCCCAGCTCAATGAAAAAGACTGATTCCCAATCGGCTCTAGGCTGATCCTAGCATTACAGTGTATTCTGGGATGATCCCATCTAAAGTAGATATGGTGCTAGGCTGATCCCAGCTAAAGAAAAATTTGTGCTAGTCTGATCCCAGCATTCGAATATATTATGATCCCATCTTCAAATAAATCTATACTAAGCTGATTTCAGTATTTTTGAGTATTCTGGGCTGATCCCAACACAAGCATAATTGTTGCTAGGCTGAGCGTAGAAATAAAGTGTAATCTGGGCTGGTCCCAGCTCCGTGAACTGTGCTAGGCTGAACCCAGCTAAAGTAAAATCTGTGATAGGCTGATACCATCATTCAAGTGTATTCTAGGCTGATTCCAGCTTAAGTAGATTATGTGCTGGGCTGATCACAGCATGCTAATGCATTCTAGGCTGATTCCATCTTAACTAAATCTATGCTCTGTTGATCCCTGAATAAGAGTGTATTCTGTATTGATCCCAGATTCGAGGAATAGAGTTAGGCTCATCCCAATATGAAGAAAATATTCTTATATTTTTCCTATTTAAAACTGTAAAAGAAATGTATTTAATGAGCATGACATTTACGTTATTAGTATAGCTTATGAGTATCCGGTTGGGGAAAAATGCCAAATTGAATTTGATATTAAAAACAATCAAAAAGAACTCCCAAGAGGATACCAGTTTGTAATGTGAAAATACATTTGGAAGGACTGATGTCCAAAGCACATGATATTAAATGTATGTACACAACTGTTCCAGAACAGAAAAGAGTCGGCTGGAGTGAACTCTGATGTAGCGCGTATACCATGACGAAGACCATCGTTCTATAGTCCTAATTAGATAGTCCTCCGTACCAACTGCAGGTGCAGTTGTGGTTGCTCGATAACTAAACGAATGATAAGAAAAAATTTGCCCATGCGTTCCGTCAAGAGCTTGAAGTACGACAGAAAAGTTCCCTAGTAAATGGACGGCCCATGAAATCCACAAATAAAGAAGCGCTTGCACCATGACCCCCAGCCAAATCATTTTTCCGCCGCAGACTCAAATACTGCTCCATACAAGATAGGGGTACAACCAAGAGTTCCGTAAGAATGAAATCTTGACATCAGCACAAAGTGGATCCATTTTTAAAGATGGCAAGGTCAGTAAAAACAGATTTGTCTTTTGAAAATGTCATACACCGAGTACTCGGGAGTGTTGGCTGAAGAAATGCTTTGCAATGATCGAAGTGTGAATTCACCACATTGTAAGAATCCAACAAAATACCACTAGACACATGCACTGCAGCGACAAATCCACATCGGGTGAAAAGACTCACAGAACCGACAAATGCACCATCATCCTGCATGTAATAGGAAATCTGGGTTTACTGTTTGAAATGTTGTTTCTTTTTATCCCATGAAGTATACACTACACCTATATGTAATGGAGGTAATCCCTGCAAGGTAGAGCTTAATTGCGGAATACTGCAGCTGCAGCCTGGTGTGACAGTATGTGACGAAATAAATCAAAACAGCTTCTGAAAGTAAGGGTAAAGAGTAAGCACATGTAACAATGCCTGACATATCCAAAAAATTTATCCAACACTGGTAGTCATTACTGACCTAGTAATATTGGACACCGATAAAGTCCTACACACAATGTGTCAAAATAGCATCAACTCTGTATCCAGGGTGGAGGAGGCACACAGCTGAAGTTTGATCTGCTTGGGGCATCAAGTGCCAAAATTTCTCGTTCTGAGATCGAGAAAGAGCATCAGCTATAAGGTTATTCCTTTCAAGTACATGGCGAGCCTGAATAACGAATTGTCCTTTTGCAGCTCACCATATCAGTCTCGGAACTAATTTCATTATAAGAGTTATTTTGGATCGGCCTTTATTAATGATTTCGACATCTGCAGAATTGTCACAGTTCACCAGAATTCTGTTCTCGGGCCACTAATTTATCCATAAACACCACCAGTCCTGCACACGTTGTGTCAAAATGTCACACAATATCCAGAAATGTTTGTATTCCATGCCATCGAACGACAGTGGAAAAATGGTGTGTTGTAAGATGGTCACTGTGATAAACCCCTCCTTAAATTATTTGTAGCGGGTTTACTGGTTTTGTCTTCATATCTAGGAGTGACCTCCAACGATGAAATTTGCCCGGTATTGAATTATGTTACTACAAAGTAGGAATTTAAGGATGGAATAAAGATGGAATTTGAGCTAATATACAGAACTAATAAGTCGAGCCCCCGTTACAAATAAAGACCAAATTTAATAAAATTTCAAACTATAAAACTTTCCACAAGTAAATAATATGAAAGTTACAGTTCGAAAGATACTTCTTTCTTTACGTATTAACTAATTAAGGAATTTCAAAAAATACAATGACATTATAACATTAGCCGATTCTGTTTAAGATAGAATCAAAATCATCATTTACGAGTCCGAATATATCGAATAACTCTGCCTTGCATCAATTCATAACCTTTTGACTGATTTCGTTACACAGATCCTCTTAGACTGTAAACAAAGCAACCTAAATCTTCCGTCACATTATACGGGAATACATCATTTAACTGACCCTTCGAGGTCAGTAATTAACTCTATCGACTTTAAACAAACTATACGGCTAGTTCCCAGACTAATGATCTGCGAATGGCCATTTACGCCACATGCGGCATTAGCCCTTCACTCGGTCTCATTACACGCAAATGAATGAAATTCCTTGCTCTAATAAGGTTACCATTATACATAATAAATTCGTTCGGATATTTCTAACTACTTCCGTAACCTCAATCATCAATTTATCCATTTATATAAATATAATATTATCAGCTAAATTAACTCAACACAGTTATGTCGGATACATAATTCCGTATATAGAATAAGTACAAATTCGACATACTCAACTCCTACAATAATCAAGACTATAACTTTGCAAACCGCCAACGCACAACATGTAAAAGGAAATATCGTTGCGCGGGCTCAGATAAACACACTAGACACAATTATACTATATCAAGAAAATTAATCAACGACTCAACAAATAAATTCCTGCAAATGCATGCCTCTACAAGCAATTCAATAATAGCATAAACGACATATATAAATTTATGCAAATACAAGTCCCTACAAGCAATTAAATCATAGCATAAAAGAAAGTATATTAGATTTATGCAATTACCTAGTTTTTCAAGCTTTTGGTATCTGTCGAATCCTTCATACAAACGTCTCTCTCATGGATAGAATTTTGATTGACGAGAACTTTACTCATTAAAATCACCGGAGTCTACAGGTATTTATTCTTTCTCTCTCGCAGAGAAATGCAGAATAAATTTTTAAAATCCCTCCAGTACATTTAAATTTAAAGTTTTCGTTTGAAACCTCGTCTTCTTCACAGCGTGACCAATCAGATCCACAATAAATGTCCGCCTTTCTGGCACTAAAACATTGATTTATTTCTATCAATAAATGGCTACTATTGAGTATTCTCCTACTATCAGTTCCACGCAGAACCAAACTTGAACCCCGTTGGTAAGTTTATACAAACTAAGCCCTTAATTAAAAACTAATAACTTCTGGCCTTGCCCAAACTAATATGTACTTTATGGCTTGTACAATGTGGCCATTTCCCATAAATCTCGTTAATGACACATGTATCGACTAAGTGTGTTTGTGCTGTGTCGAATATTGAAAACTCTTAGAAGCTTTGGTTAAAGGAATTGTATCAAAGTCAACTTAATTAAAGTAGAAAGGGCTAGAGATAGTTAGATGATTTTTTTCATTTCATCTCTGAACGTCAAAAGGGAATTCGTTCTAGCCGACGTAACATGACTGAGTCAGATGCTATGGTACAATTTAATGACATAAGACCCTTTCCCAAAATCGACCGGTTAAAGGCGAGAGCTGGCTATAGATGATTGTTCAAAGTAATGTTAATTACGGCATGATTAGTTGTTTAGTTGTCTTGTCAATCCCAAAATTCTACGGAACAGGTTTAGGAAACAGTCTATTCCGATTGGTTAATATGGATTTATGGGCGTAACTCTGTATGAAATTAAAGGTTTTACTTTAGGAAAATTCTTTAGTCTTTAATCTTTCGCGAGGAAAGTTAAACGATTCAGGGATCGTGTAAGACGTTATCTCGTGATTTGGCAGTAAAGCGGGAGTTTTGTCTCATCGAGTAGGCAAACTCTACATTTTGAATTCGTAAAAAGTACGTTTTCATTATTGAGTAAGGGGCCAGATAGTTGTCTCAGTTAGGAGACGTACTATACGTGAAATTCGTGGAAACGAATAAAGAAACGGCAAAAGGAAACAGCTTTCCTGGATTCACATGAGAAATCCCAGAACAATCACAGGACCAGAATAAGTTCTACGCAGAAATCTAAGTCCAGAGACGATTATTAAGTCAGAGTTCGACGGACAAGAGTCCAAGACGAAACAGCTAGACAAAGATCGGCAGAGCAGGAACGAACGGAAGTCTTGATGTCCGCATAAAATAGGTGATGAAGTCTCTCATCGTTGCACTCAAAGGTCACATCTCATTGGCAATGAAGATAGTAATTTAACGTTGAAAGTAATTTTACATTTAAAGAAATTTGTATGGTCTTTTTATTTGAGTACATGTTAGTACCATTTTCCTCCTCTTGTAACCAAGTCATTGATTTCTTTTCATTTTAAATTCTGTTGATAAACTGATTAAATTTTATATTTGTTCATTGAAATGGGGCTCGTTTTGTTATTTCTTCAATATACTCGTTCAGTGATCTGCATTCTTCTTTCTATCTATCCACACTGGGTAAAGTACATCGCGGAGGTCATTCCCTAGCAACGAACCGTAGTGAAAGAGATTGGTGTGTTTTGCACGCCGCCAATTTGTTACATAAGTGGGAGCCTCGTCCGGGATATTTGGACAGTGGAAAAAAGCAGATCTGAACATATATTGAAAGAAATACAACACAGTATCATTGATAGATTTGTATATTTGTAAAAATAAGAAACCACGAGTGTGAATTGAGTCAACACCTATTCTTAAATGTTTGAAATTATGCATGATTTGTGAATTTCTTAAATGTTGCATGACATTGTAAGAAATTAAGATTTAGTACCTGAAATTGCTGAAGCGTGCTTGGTTGTCCGTATCTAAGTAACCCATAAATATTTTGCCTTAGTACTCTTGCGAGAAGAGATCATTAAGGAAGTATCCCCAGGGTAATTTGCATATGTGTTGCAGACGATACGAATTTAGGGATAATTTATAATTTGGTACTGCCCGAAAGCCGTTTAAATTACTTGTGTGATTTTTAAGTAAGTCTGTAGGTAAAGACTTTACTGAGTTAGAATATTCGTTGATATTCATAGGGAAGTTGTTTTCTTAAAGGCAGAAACCAGGTTAGGGATAGCTAATCTAGGTAAGTGAGTTAGCGACAAGACAGATAGACAAGAATGGCAACAATGGATTAGGTTACGAAGGGACACAGTTATCGGAATTTGTAGAGCGTAGTCTCAAAGAGTACAAAGAACAGCAAGCAGCCGAGAAGGAAAGAGAAAAAGAACTTGACATAGCCAGACTGCAGGCTGAAAGAGAAAAAGAATTTGAAGTAGCCAGACTGCAGGCTGAAAGAGAAAAAGAACTTGAGTTAGCTAGACTGCAAGCCGAGAGTGAGAAATTGAAGGCCGAGGAAAGGAATAAAGAGAGAGAACATACGTTAGCCATGGAAAAACTAAGGATATAAGTGGAGTCTAGGAGGGGCGAAGAAATGAACGTACAGTTAGGACCCTCGGGCAGAAGAACTGAGGATAGACGTACCGTCCAGATAACCATGCCTATGTTCAACGACAAGGATGAAATTATTGACAACTTTTTAACTCAGTTTGAAAAGTTAGCTTTAATACATCAAATACCCAAAGAACAGTGGGCTATTAATATTTCAGCATTTTTGCAAGGCGCTGCCAAGGAGGTTTATCATAATTTGGCACCCGCTGAAGTAGATGATTATGAAGCTCTCAAGAAAGCGTTACTACGCCACTACGAGCTGACAGCTGAAAGTTTCCGTAAACTTTTCAGAGAGTCATCTAAGAAAGCCACAGAGTCTCACGCGCAATTTCATAATCGTGTACGCGTACTTTTTCGATAAACGGATTAAAATGTCCGGAGCCGAACTTTCATACGAAAGGCATACGGGAAGAAATTTTAAAGGAACATGTCCTCAGCACATACCGTAAAGACCTAATAGTATTTTTGGCGGAGCGTGATTTCGCGACCTTAGAAGAAATTAGTGTAATGGCCGAGCGATATGAAGCTGCACACTCTCGTCCAAACACATGGAGTGGCAGGGATCGAACCAGCGTCCCAGAGTTTAGGAGAGGTAATGGTTTAACACCTATCAGGCGGAATGGTCAAAATGGTGGGAAGCTAGGGGCTAACAATCCCAGTCGTGATCAGTCCCGGGGCTCAGGTAAGTCCCAATGGATGGAGAAGATAACCTCTGGTAAGAAAGAGGAAGTTGTGTGTTATGGCTGCAACAAACCTGGCCATATTCTTAAAAACTGTAGAAGATACCGTCCCACTGTAAATGTAGTGACCCCAGATACTAGTAAACAGAGTAATCTATTGGAGTGGTCCAATACAGCAACAGCTACGGTAAATGGCATAGAGGTTACTGTGTTGTACGACA
This sequence comes from Potamilus streckersoni, assembly GCA_016746295.1. Classification (NCBI taxonomy): domain Eukaryota; kingdom Metazoa; phylum Mollusca; class Bivalvia; order Unionida; family Unionidae; genus Potamilus; species Potamilus streckersoni. The sequence continues at coordinate 517,815 of JAEAOA010001816.1, forward strand.
CCGGCTGTAGTTATCCAGCTTTGGTGGACAACAAGTTTGTTAAACCTACTGATTATACAGGTAAGACTGTAGAGGTACAATTTGCAAATAAGAGTTTGGAATCCCTTCCAGTTGGTTATATCAATCTTGATTCGCCCTATGTGAAAGGACGAATTGAAGCAGCGTGCTTGTCAGGGTTGTCGCATGATGTTATTTTAGGATGTAGGTATGTATTGCCACAACCTAATCCTATGACGTGTACACCTGTATACGTGGGGTCTGTAGAGACTAGGTCTATGAGACGAAGGTCAGGGCCGAAACCGTTGAAACCCTCGACTTCGCCTATAGATAATTTGCTACCTGGCGAATTAAGGAGACTTCAAGAGGAAGATTCTACCCTTAATAAGACACGCGGGTATGCAAAGGACAAGTCAGTGCGGAACTTACCCGACGGTGAGGTAGAGTTCGCATTGAAGCGAGGTATCTTGTACCGATACGCTCGAAAGGGGACCGAGAGGTATAAGCAGGTAATTGTACCACGGTCTAAGTGGGATGAAGTACTTAGGCTTGCACATGAAGGTTTACTTGGTAGTCACATGGGTGTGGCTAAAATGCGAGATAGGTTAGTTAGGGAGTTCTATTGGCCAGGTGTGTATGGTGATGTAAGGAGGTTTTGTCTGTCGTGTGACAAGTGTAAGCGAGTGGCACCTAAGACTTCACATCGCCCAGTGCCGCTAGGAACTACCCCTCTGATTGATGAACCTTTTTCACGGGTGGCTATGGATTTGATAGGTCCGATAAAGCCTGCAGCGGAAAGTGGCAATCGTTATGTGCTAACGATTGTCGATTATGCTACCCGATACCCGGAGGCCGTTGCTTTAAGGAACATCGATTCAGTTACGGTAGCTGAAGCGTTGTTAGGGGTCTGGTCTAGAATTGGTGTACCAGACGCAATACTAACTGACCAAGGGACGCAGTTTGTTAGCCAGGTGATGGAGGAAGTAAACCGGTTACTTTCTATCAGGCACCTGACTACTACCCCTTATCACCCACAGTGTAACGGTCTTGTGGAGCGTTTCAATGGGACATTGAAACAAGCTCTAAAAAATTTATGCGAAAATCGACCTAGGGATTGGGATCGATACCTTCCCGCGATACTTTTTGCGTACCGCGAAGTACCCCAAGCTAGTCTTGGATTTTCGCCGTTCGAGCTAGTTTATGGGATGACAGTGAGAGGACCCATGGCTGTATTGAAGCAGTTGTGGACGGATGAGAAAGCATCAGAAGAGGTAAGAACAACATATCAGTACGTTGTTGACCTCCGTAATAAACTGGAGGAAGTTTGTAACTTGGCCAAGAAAAATCTCTGTGATGCAAGGGAACGTCAGGCCAAGTACTACAACAAGAAGGCAAAAAAACGTACGTTTGAGGTAGGCGACAAGGTGTTGTTGTTGTTGCCATTAGAACATAACAAACTCCAAGTGTCTTGGAGAGGATCGTTCGTTGTAAAGGAGAAGAAGGGTGGACAGAATTATCGCATCAGGGTGGGCGATAAAGAGAAGCTGTACCACGTTAACCTACTTAAACGCTACCGAGAAAGAGTTCGTGGTTGCTACAGTTGTGACGGAAGAACCCGACGACAATGAAGGAGTGGCGGAAGTACTTCTTAGTTGTCCGTTGACGGGGAACGAAACTTACGTAGACATCGTCCTTGACGTAACGTTAACGTTAGACCAACGTGGCGAGGTGGAGGAGATACTAAACGATTACGAAGGCATTCTGCCGGAGAAACCAGGTGTGAAGGATTTGAAGGAGTTTAGTATGAAGCTACTGGAGGAAAAGATAAAAGATAGACTGACGTCAGACGCCATTTTTAAGCTACCAGACGTGACAAATGAATTTGTGTTACGTACAGACGCTTCTGACAGGGGTCTTGGTGCAGTTTTACTGCAAGAACATGATGGGAACTTATTTCCTGTTGCATACGCGAGTAGGAAACTTAATACCGCTGGGCGTAATTATTCAGTCACTGAGAAGGAATGCCTAGCGATTGTCTTTGAGATTTATAAATTTCAGCGTTATCTGTATGGGCGAAAGTTTATTCTAGAAACCGCTCATCAACCTTTAGCGTATCTTGCACAGGCTAAACTGACTAATGGGCGTTTAATGAGGTGGTCATTGTTTCTACAACAATATCAAGTCCAGCTACGTTACATTCGTGGAAACTCAAATGTGGGGGCAGATTGCATGAGTCGGTTACTTGAGTCTGAGGTGAAGGGGTCACTTCAGGACATGTAAACATTAAATTAAACTGTAACTTCAAAATTCGATGAGCAAAATCCCAGATTTTACTCTTAAAAGGGTGGCTTATGTGATGTGTCGAATTTTGAAAACTCTTAGAAGCTTTGGTTAAAGGAATTGTATCAAAGTCAACTTAATTAAAGTAGAAAGGGCTAGAGATAGTTAGATGATTATTTTTCATTTCATCTCTGAACGTCAAAAGGGAATTCGTTCTAGCCGACGTAACATGACTGAGTCAGATGCTATGGTACAATTTAATGACATAAGACCCTTTCCCAAAATCGACCGGTTAAAGGCGGGAGCTGGCTATAGATGATTGTTCAAAGTAATGTTAATTACGGCATGATTAGTTGTTTAGTTGTCTTGTCAATCCCAAAATTCTACGGAACAGGTTTAGGAAACAGTCTATTCCGATTGGTTAATATGGATTTATGGGCGTAACTCTGTATGAAATTAAAGGTTTTACTTTAGGAAAATTCTTTAGTCTTTAATCTTTCGCGAGGAAAGTTAAACGATTCAGGGATCGTGTAAGACGTTATCTCGTGATTTGGCAGTAAAGCGGGAGTTTTGTCTCATCGAGTAGGCAAACTCTACATTTTGAATTCGTAAAAAGTACGTTTTCATTATTGAGTAAGGGGCCAGATAGTTGTCTCAGTTAGGATTCGTACTATACGTGAGATTCGTGGAAACGAATAAAGAAACGGCAAAAGGAAACAGCTTTCCTGGATTCACATGAGAAATCCCAGAACAATCACAGGACCAGAATAAGTTCTACGCAGAAATCTAAGTCCAGAGACGATTGTTAAGTCAGAGTTCGACGGACAAGAGTCCAAGACGAAACAGCTAGACAAAGATCGGCAGAGCAGGGACGAACGGAAGTCTTGATGTCCGCATAAAATAGGTGATGAAGTCTCTCATCGTTGCACTCAAAGGTCACATCTCATTGGCAATGAAGATAGTAATTTAACGTTGAAAGTAATTTTACATTTAAAGAAATTTGTATGGTCTTTTTATTTGAGTACATGTTAGTACCATTTTCCTTCTTTTGTAACCAAGTCATTGATTTCTTTTCATTTTAAATTCTGTTGATAAACTGATTAAATTTTATATTTGTTCATTGAAATGGGGCTCGTTTTGTTATTTCTTCAATATACTTGTTCAGTGATTTGCATTCTTCTTTCTATCTATCCACACTGGGTAAAGTACACCGCGGAGGTCATTCCCTAGCAACAAACCGTAGTGAAAGAGGTTGGTGTGTTTTGCACGCCGCCAATTTGTCACAGTGTTCTACCATAATTAATTCCAACAAACAAAGATCGACCTAAAATATTGGTCCTTTACAGTCACGCCTTCAATGAACTCATATGATGTGCTCTCCAATGAACCTATATGAAGATCAGTGCTATATGATCAGTCTTTATCAGTCTGTGAACCCACGAGACTGCAGAGCTGTGCACACACTATCCAAAAATTCTGTACTTCCCTGTCAATGAACCCCAGTAGAAGAATGAGGTGTTGTAAGATGGTCATGTCTTGCTTGAAGTGAATCCATATGATGTGGACGTCGGTATCGGTCCCTGCATCTACAATACCTGAAAGAAGATAATTTAAACTCAGAACCAGTAGGAAGTGCTATGGTGATGTGCAAAATTACAAACTTAAAATTTTATCACTCAGGCAGATATATTTCTCAGAAGGATATGACTGGCACATACCCAAGACTCGAATAATACTGTCTGACAGACAAAGCTTTGCACCCTGATGCTGCCCTAATCCTAAAAATGTGAGATTTAGTAAATGAGACTTAAAACCGCATAGCATGAGTGATGTGCGCAAGGCTTAGTTGAACTCCTGCCTAGTTATGGGAAAACCCCTTCCTCCCGAGGTAAGGAAGAGTGGTTCCAAATGCCACCCCAGTAGCTGCAAATAGTGACGCAACGCGTGGATAGGGCACTGGTATTGTACTTTTTGGAGCATGACACTTAGGCAAAAGGGGTGCCCAAAAAATTGTTGTAATGTGTAAACTTGACAACCAAACCTACGTCACTGATATGAACCCGAAGAAACTAAAGTTGGGTTTCCGAAACCAGGTTGTCTGTCATTGCCCCTAACTGCAAAAATGCATGAATTCTATGGAGAAACATGAACATAAATAAAGCCACACAGATGGCGTTGAAAGTTAATCTAGGCAGTACTAAAACGAGTTTTTGTAGATACATTTATCAATGGTAGTCTCCGGTAAATGTTTATGAAGTGTTTGAAGAAGTCTTTCAAAACGAAAGGTATTGATTGGATCAGGGATATTTTTCAATTTCTGTACATAGCCAATAGGTAGATATGGCAGATACCGTACAGTGTTTTACAAAGAGATCTGAAAAGAAAATTGACAATCTGGTACTTGTAAAA